>CM033474.1:235232870-235366218 GCA_019447015.1 Hymenochirus boettgeri
TAGTCCTATTGTATTAGTTTAGTCTTGTTTAGTCCTATTGTATATAGTTTAGTCTTGTTTAGTCCTATTGTATATAGTTAGTCTGTTTAGTCCTATTGTTATAGTTAGTCTTGTTTAGTCCTATTGTCTATAGTTAGTCTTGTTTAGTCCTATTTTAATATAGTTAGTCTTTGTTTTATTCCTATTGTATATAGTTGTCTTGTTTAGTCCTATTGTATATAGTTAGTCTTGTTATTCTATTGTATATGTTTAGTCTTGTTTAGTCCTATTGTATATAGTTAGTCTTGTTAGTCCTATTGTATATAGTTTAGTCTTGTTTATTCCTATGTATATAGTTAGTCTTGTTTAGTCCTATTGTATATAGTTAGTCTTGTTTAGTCCTATTTTATATAGTTAGTCTTGTTTATTCCTATTGTATATAGTTAGTCTTGTTTAGTCCTATTGTATATAGTTAGTCTTGTTTAGTCCTATTGTCTATAGTTAGTCTTGTTTATTCCTATTGTATATAGTTAGTCTTGTTAGTCCTATTTTATAGTTAGTCTTGTTTATTCCTATTGTATATAGTTAGTCTTGTTTAGTCCTATTGTATATAGTTAGTCTTTTTTTCCTATTGTATATAGTTAGTCTTGTTTATTCCTATTGTATAGAGTTAGTCTGTTTTAGTCCTATTGTATATAGTTAGTCTTGTTTAGTCCTATTGTAATTAGTTAGTCTTGTTTAGTCCTATTGTATATAGTTAGTCTTGTTTAGTCCTATTGTATATAGTTAGTCTTGTTTATTCCTATTGTATATAGTTATCTTTTTTAGTCCTATTGTATATAGTTAGTATTTTCTCTTATATAAGTTTTTTTGTCATTTCGTGTATATAGTTAGGGTTCTGATTTTGGGGGTTAGCTTGTTTATCTGGGGCATTGCCTTTGTTTTGTGTTGTAAATAAACTGGTTGCACATCACCTCTGCTGCTCTTTCACCCCTCCTGGTTGGTTTGCAGCAGCGAGTATTCAGGGAGCATTACAGGGTCTTCTCTATTTGTTTATAGTTGTGTAGCGTTTCAGAATCAACAAGGCACCTGGTTATTAGCTTTATTTGATAGAATGCGGCTTGCACTCTGGGTACAAAACGCAGTGCAAATGCTCAATAAAGTTACCTTCTATATTACAGCCTCATATTAGGCAATACATTCTGCCAAATAGCTTAAAGGGGAGACGGAAATAGAGAAATTTCTTAATAAAACTATGTATTACTTGTCTTCTTAATTGTCCCCTACACAAAGATCCAGCAGTACAATGAATCTTATATTCATTTAACAAGATCAAATGAAATAACAGAATTTTATAAAATATTCAGTACTGTCATGGCACCAGCCCTTGCTCTGCAAGACAGTGTCACAGCTAATGACATGTCAGCAACCTACTGCAGTGCTCCATGGGAACATACTATAAAACAATTATCATACCTCAGGTAGAGATGGCTACCAGTATCTCTCTAGATGTCTGAATTATCGAACATTCAATGCTATTTCGAGGATTATTGAAAAAAGCTTTGAGCGTTTGATAATCATCGAAAAGGCGCAAAAAGTCCCGAAAGTACATTCCATTTTTGGATTTTCAGATTTTCGGGATTTCCCAAGATCTGTAAATCTGAAAATGTACATCTCTACTTATAGTAATTAATAAACAAATGTTAGTTCATAGGTTGTACCAAGGTTTAGAAATGACCATAAAAGACAGAAAACAGCAGTGCACATTTCACTAAACAGGTTTTACTCTATATAGGTTTCCTAATGCTGCTAAATAAAAAAAATAAAAAAATTTTCAATCCTTTAAATGAAATCTGACATTAAGATGGCTTGAAATATTTCTATAGCTTCATTGTGATATGCTGTATACGTATTCCTATCTAGGCCTGTCTCTTCTGGTGCAATGTCTTCACTGGGAATTTTGTGTTCATTAGTGTAAGGATAAAAAGTGCCTGCTATGATGTTTGAATTTGTTTCCTTGACAAATACACATGGACTTTGCACAACTTGTAATTCCTGAGAATCTTACTTCATGTTTCTGTTCTGTCAAATTACCCCTTCTTTAGAGAATAAAGAGACGAAGAGAGCTAAAGGTTGGTATTATTCCAACTGTGTCAATTTATTGGAGGAATTAAAAGCACAACATGTTTTGGGCCTCAATTGGTGCTTCCTCAGGTGCATCTACAGACAGTGTGGAACCCACACCCTTATATACACATTTACAATATCAAAGGATGTGCACCAGTTCCATCTAGTGCCCAGGTGTCAGCTTAAAAATCATCAGAAACAATCAACATTGTGCCTATTTCAAAGACATGACATTTACAATACAATAACATATTGAAACAGTAAGAATATAGGTAGGTAAGAAACTTACCCCCCGCCTCCATAGGTATATATGCAGACAAGTCCTATGTTAGACATTTTCATTACCTATATGGAAAGATAGGAAGAAAACAATGGAATAGTTATGAAGCATAATTATAAAAAACATTTTATACTATAGGCATCATTGAACCTTGGGTTCCATAGTACCCAGCGTGTCTTCCATTTAACTCTTTCTGTGTAAGGATTTCTTTCTATCCCCACCTCTTTGTGTGTGTATGTATCTTTTCAAGCACATCCATTTTAAGCATGCCACAGTGTGTTTATGTGGAGAAAAATATTTTTACTGTCTTTTTTTGATCAGGATCAAAATTCCTAATGGACCTTTTGTGTTCATTTATCCTGATCTTAACCTGCCTTGATGTCTGGCCAACATACATTTTTCCACAAGGGCATTTCAACGCATAAACTACAGAGTCAGTTTCACAATGAAGAAAACCCTGATGTAATATTGTGCCCTTTTAGGGGATGGGTAAGTGTGCCACCTTTAATTATACATTTACCCATCCCTGAAAGGCACAATATTCTGATCAGGGGTTTCTTCACTTGTGAAACTGACTCCGTAGTTTATGCAGATGAGCTGGTGCACATCTTTTGATATCGTAAATGTGTATATAAGGGTGTTGGGTTCACACTGTCTATTGATTCACTGAGGAAACCAATTGTAGGCCCGAACATGTCGTGCGTGTGATTTCTCCAATAAATTGGTTTGACACCGTTGGAATAATACCAACCTTTGGCTTTCTCCAGTCTTTTATTCTCTGTTTCATGGACTAGGGTTGTGGTGAGGCCCAACAACTAGATGCAGCAGCCTGCCTTAAGTTTACTCATCCTGGCTTACAGAACAAACCTTTCTATTCTGTAACACCTGGTTTATTTACAGTTTTTTCTGGAAACAAGGTATGGTCTTTTTACAAATGTACTTCAGGACCTTGTGCACAGGAAGTAGGGGAAAAAAAGAGCAGATATCACTATAACATCTTACAATTTTAATGGGTTTCTTCTATCTGTCGATCTATCTATCTATCATACATCTATCTATTTCAGTAAACCATCAGCGCTCCACAGGTCTCTTAAGGTGTTTTTATTTGAACACAGTGCATAGTGCAAAACAGCGGCAACGTTTCGGCCTGTCTATAGGCCTTTATCAAGCTCAAATACAGCTATGTGGTCTTAAGTGTCTCGTGGATAATTAGTGGTAAAGTACGATCACACCTATACATGATATCATCAAAACATGTTTACAAATTTAAAGTGACAGTGCTTAATAATATCTCCATTAATGCATATGCATGTTAAAATGTGCTAAAAAGAGTAAGTATGCTTAAACCAGTATGCAGGAAAATTAGTAATTCTCAACCATTGAATTGTAAAGACTATGGGACATATTTATAAAGGTCATTAACATAGTAACATAGTAATTAAGGTTGAATAAAGACATACGTCCATCAAGTCCAACCTATTCACCCTCTTCACCATTCCACTGTAAAGAAACCTTTCCTAACCTGAAGATGAAACTTCTTTTCTTCCAACCTTAAAGGATGTCCACGTGTCCTCTGATATGACCTATTGGGAACAATGCACCAGAGAGTTTTATTGTATGGCCCATTAATATATTTGTATAAGTTTATCATGTCCCCACGCAAATGTCGCTTCTCCAATGTAAACAGCCCTAACTTGTCTAATCTGCCTGCATATTCGAGCCCCTCCATTCCCCTTATTAATTTAGTTGCCCTTCTCTGAACTGCCTCAATTTCCAAGATGTCCCTTTTGTATATGGGATTCCAAACTGTACGTCAGCGCCTATTGTATATAGTTAGTCTTGTTTAGTCCTATTGTATATAGTTAGTCTTGTTTAGTCCTATTGTCTATAGTTAGTCTTGTTTATTCCTATTGTCTATAGTTAGTCTTGTTTAGTCCTATTTTATATAGTTAGTCTTGTTTATTCCTATTGTATATAGTTAGTCTTGTTTAGTCCTATTGTATATAGTTATCTTGTTTATTCCTATTGTATATAGTTAGTCTTGTTTAGTCCTATTGTATATAGTTAGTCTTGTTTAGTCCATTGTATATGTTGTCTTGTTTATTATCTATTGTATATAGTTAGTCTTGTTAGTCCTATTGTATATAGTTAGTCTTGTTTTGTCCTATTTTATATAGTTAGTCTTGTTTATTCCTATGTATATAGTTAGTCTTGTTTAGTCCATGTATATAGTTAGTTCTTGTTAGTCCTATTGTCTATAGTTAGCTTGTTTATTCCTATTGTCTATAGTTGTTTTAGTCTTGTTTTGGTCCTATTATATATAGTTAGTCTTGTTTATAGTCCTATTGTATATAGTTAGTCTTGTTTGTCCTATTGTATATAGTTAGTCTTGTTTATTCCTATTGTATATAGTTAGTCTTGTTTAGTCCTATTTTATATAGTTAGTCTTGTTTAGTCCTATTGTATATAGTTAGTCTTGTTTAGTCCTATTGTATATAGTTAGTCTTGTTTAGTCCTATTGTATATAGTTAGTCTTGTTTAGTCCTATTGTCTATAGTTAGTCTTGTTTTATCCTATTGTATATAGTTAGTCTTGTTTAGTCCTATTGTATATAGTTAGTATTTTCTCTTATATATAGTTTTTGTCATTTCGTGTATATATAGTTAGGGTTCTGATTTTGGGGGTTAGCTTGTTTATCTGGGGCATTGCCTTTGTTTTGTGTTGTAAATAAACTGGTTGCACTATCACCTCTGCTGCTCTTTCACCCCTCCTGGTTGGTTTGCAGCAGCGAGTATTCAGGGAGCATTACAGGGTCTTCTCTATTTGTTTTATAGTTGTGTAGCGTTTCAGAATCAACAAGGCACCTGGTTATTAGCTTTATTTGATAGAATGCGGCTTGCAGCTCTGGGTACAAAACGCAGTGCAAATGCTCAATAAAGTTACCTTCTATATTACAGCCTCATATTAGGCAATTACATTCTGCCAAATAAAGCTTAAAGGGGAGACGGAAATAGAGAAATTTCTTAATAAAACTATGTATTACTTGTCTTCTTAATTGTCCCCTACACAAAGATCCAGCAGTACAATGAATCTTATATTCATTTAACAAGATCAAATGAAATAAGCAGAATTTTATAAAATATTCAGTACTGTCATGGCACCAGCCCTTGCATCTGCAAGACAGTGTCACAGCTAATGACATGTCAGCAACCTACTGCAGTGCTCCATGGGAACATACTATAAAAACAATTATCATACCTCAGGTTAGAGATAGGCTACCAGTATCTCTCTAGATGTCTGAATTATCGAACATTCAATGCTATTTCGAGGATTATTGAAAAAAGCTTTGAGCGTTTGATAATCATCGAAAATGCGCAAAAAGTCCCGAAAGTACATTCCATTTTTGGATTTTCAGATTTTCGGGATTTTCCCAAGATCTGTAAATCTGAAAATGTACATCTCTACTTATAAGTAATTAATAAACAAATGTTAGTTCATAGGTTGTACAAGGTTTAGAAAATGACCATTAAAAGACAGAAAACAGCAGTGCACATTTCACTAAACAGGTTTTACTCTATATAGGTTTCCTAATGCTGCTAAATAAAAAAAAATAAAAAAAATTTTCAATCCTTTAAATGAAATCTGACATTAAGATGGCTTGAAATATTTCTATAGCTTCATTGTGATATGCTGTATACGTATTCCTATCTAGGCCTGTCTCTTCTGGTGCAATGTCTTCACTGGGAATTTTGTGTTCATTAGTGTAAGGATAAAAAGTGCCTGCTATGATGTTTGAATTTGTTCTACTTGACAAATACACATGGACTTTGCACAACTTGTAGATTCCTTGAGAATCTTACTTCATGTTTCTGTTCTGTCAAATTACCCCTTCTTTAGAGAATAAAGAGACTGAAGAGAGCTAAAGGTTGGTATTATTCCAACTGTGTCAATTTATTGGAGGAATTAAAAGCACAACATGTTTTGGGCCTACAATTGGTGCTTCCTCAGGTGCATCTACAGACAGTGTGAACCCAACACCCTTATATACACATTTTACAATATCAAAAGATGTGCACCAGTTCCATCTAGTGCCCAGGTGTCAGCTTAAAAAATCATCAAGAAACAATACAACATTGTGCCTATTTCAAAGACAATGAACAGTTACAATACAATAACATATTGAAACAGTAAGAATATAGGGTAGGGTAAGAAACTTACCCCCCGCCTCCATAGGTATATATGCAGACAAGTCCATATGTAGACAATTTTCATTACCTATATGGAAAGATGAGGAAGAAAACAATGGAATAGTTATGAAGCATAATTATAAAAAACATTTTATACTATAGGCATCATTGAGACCTTTGGGTTCCATAGTACCCAGCGTGTCTATCCATTTAACTCTTTCTGTAGTAAGGATTTCTTTCTATCCCCACCTCTTTGTGGTGTATGTATCTTTTCAAGCACCATCCATTTTAAGCATGCCACAGTGTGTTGTATGTGGAGAAAAATATTTTTACTGTCTTTTTTTGATCAGGATCAAAATTCCTAATGGACCTTTTGTGTTCATTTATCCTGATCTTAACCTGCCTTGATGTCTGGCCAACATACATTTTTCCACAAGGGCATTTCAACGCATAAACTACAGAGTCAGTTTCACAAGTGAAGAAAACCCTGATCGTAATATTGTGCCCTTTTAGGGGATGGGTAAGTGTGCCACCTTTAATTATACAGTTACCCATCCCCTGAAAGGGCACAATATTCTGATCAGGGGTTTCTTCACTTGTGAAACTGACTCCGTAGTTTATGCAGATGAGCTGGTGCACATCTTTTGATATCGTAAAATGTGTATATAAGGGTGTTGGGTTCACACTGTCTATTGATTCACCTGAGGAAGGACCAATTGTAGGCCCGAAACATGTCGTGCGTGTGATTTCTCCAATAAATTGGTTTGACACCGTTGGAATAATACCAACCTTTGGCTTTCTCCAGTCTCTTTATTCTCTGTTTCATGGACTGAGGGTTGTGGTGAGGCCCAACAACTAGATTGCAGCAGCCTGCCTTAAGTTTACTCATGCCTGGCTTACAGATAACAAACCTTTCTATTCTGTAACACCTGGTTTATTTACAGTTTTTTCTGGAAAACAAGGTATGGTCATTTTTACAAATGTACTTCAGGACCTTGTGCACAGGAAGTAGGGGAAATAAAAAGAGCAGATATCACTATAACATCTTAGCAATTTTAATGGGGTTCTATCTATCTGTCGATCTATCTATCTATCATACATCTATCTATTTCAGTAAACCATCAGCGCTCCACAGGTCTTCTTAAGGTGTTTTTATTTGAACACAGTGCATAGTGCAAAACAGCGGCAACGTTTCGGCCCTTGTCTATAGGCCTTTATCAAGCTCAAATACAGCTATGTGGTCTTAAGTGCTCTGTGGATAATTAGTGGTAAAGTACAGATCACACCTATACATGATATCATCAAAACATGTTTACAAATTTAAAGTGACAGTGCTTAATAAATATCTCCATTAATGCAATATGCATGTTAAAAATGTGCTAAAAAGAGTAAGTATGCTTAAACCAGTATGCAGGAAAATTAGTAATTCTCAACCATTGAATTGTAAAGACTATGGGACATATTTATAAAGGTTCATTAACATAGTAACATAGTAATTAAGGTTGAATAAAGACATACGTCCATCAAGTCCAACCTATTCACCCTCTTCACCATTCTCACTGTAAAGAAACCTTTCCTAACCTGAAGATGAAACTTCTTTTCTTCCAACCTTAAAGGATGTCCACGTGTCCTCTGATATGACCTATTAGTGAACAATGCACCAGAGAGTTTATTGTATGGCCCATTAATATATTTGTATAAGGTTATCATGTCCCCACGCAAATGTCGCTTCTCCAATGTAAACAGCCCTAACTTGTCTAATCTGCCTGCATATTCGAGCCCCTCCATTCCCCTTATTAATTTAGTTGCCCTTCTCTGAACTGCCTCAATTTCCAAGATGTCCCTTTTGTATATGGGATTCCAAAACTGTACGTCAGCGCATTAAATTGTTCACCTCCGTTATCGATGCCTTTTCGACAAATTTGGGCTTTTTTTCAATTTCTAAAATAGTGATAACCAGTGGGGAAGTCATTACTGCCACCTTTCACCATTCCATTTGTAGATATACGGTACATCGCTGCAGTAACCATTCGATCATATTTATACTGTAAAATGGAGAAAAGTGTTTTATTGAGTTAAGTTCAGCCATTCAAAATTAAAAAGTCTGAGGTGGTGAAAACGCATAAGTGCCCATTTATGTAGCCTGCTAGTGGGTCCATGGAGGTGTCAGTACATTGTGGAGTGTTTCTCAATTCTAATAAATACCCAGGAGGGTGTTAGACTAATCTCCAGCATTTACTGTCATACACTCTGTGAATTTTTGTAATATGGGAACATAACTGTAAGGGATCCGGTCAGTTGTATCAGATGTATCTAAGTATCCACAATTACCAAGTAAACCAGTGAGCCTCAGATGATCCGGTCGGAGCTCCGAGAGAGTGATTCAGGATAAGAGAAAGACACAGAGTCTACAAGTCCAAAATCATTCTCCTTACTTTATTGTGTAGCACTCTGGGTTATATAGATAAAACTAGCATATAGTCACATGATACACAAAACATAGTGAAAAAATACAGAAAAGTTAGGTTTCGTTTCTTTAGAAATCAGTGAGGTTTCACAGTGTTCCTTTATTATAATACTACATTCATTGTACTTCAAGGATAGAAGGCTGGGAGTATTGTAGGAGTCTAACAAAACTCTATGTTATCTCCTGGGGGGTTGAAGGATCAACCGGTGAAGGAGCCATGAGAATTTAGGGAGGACGTAATAAATCTATATTATCTCATGGGGGATGGAAGGACACACTGTGAGGGAAAGCGTCTGAAAACTTATTCTAAAGTAAAAGAACAAAGGCCTCGTGTATTGGTAAAATATGAGCAACACACAATATGAATAGCTTATATAAAATGGAAGCTAGCTTATATAAAATGGATGCTATATTGCTAAGCTAAGTGTCAAGCAAGTAAGCAACTAATATGAACCTGATCCCTTCAATAACATAGTGCTGTGTAAGAAATAGTCATGTTAATGGAACATTCCAGTAATATAATGATGAAAATTCTGGTAAAACTGCAAAAAATTCAGAAAAGGTGTCAAAAAGGCAAATTTCACCTATTTATAAACAGCGTTAAATAAAAAATTACAAAAATAGCTCTACTGATACCTTTCCTGTGAAAACAAAACCGAAATTATGGCAAAAGTAACACTCTTTATACACATACCTTTATATATACGTTTCAGTACCTGGAAAAAACATAGGCTACTTTGCAACTTTTACAAACCACCCCTTATCCACTTTTTTTGACCCCCATCATTTTACTTGGGGATGAGATCGACCTTTGTGCTGCCATCTGTTGGCAAATGACATTTTAGATATAAGCAACAAAGAGATCCAAATCGTTTACATAACATGAAGCCTCACATTAAAAATGAAACATAAATATTGCAGGAAATCCATATTGTTTCTAGTAATACTGAGAACAGCTTGTTTCTTAGCAAACCTCTTCTAATGACTTTATTGCGGTTCCTGATTCTACAAGTCAAAACACATTTGTTTGTCAGAACTCATTTTATCTGTAAGTTGAGTATTCAACTAGAAACATGAAATATATGACATGTGGCCTAAAATGCTTCTGTGTGAGCATTTCAAGAAAATATTTTAGATATTAAAAGCAAGGTTAATTACAGCATGTGCGTGCTGCTTACAAAAGGAAAAAAACTGTTAAAAAGAACATTGAAAACATACTAAAATATATCATCTTTTGAACTTATATTACAGTTGCTAAGCAACTGGGAAGGAAAGCATGAGGCAAATTGCATATTTCCAAGAATAAAGCTCATGTAAGGAAATCAACATACATTCTATTTGCTAAGCAGTAAATCCCATTCGTAATTGACTATGGTATTACATGTTCTATACCTGAAGTGCTTTCCTCTAAGCAATCATAGAGTCTATTGGCCATTGTACTAGATTCCTGCCATTTCTTGAAATCCCCAAACAGTTTAGAGACTGGAGGGTGGTAAATCAAAATGGGCACAAAAATTCACACAGGGTCAAATATTTAAAGGAGCAGCATTGCCAAATTGTGGTGTCAGTAGACTGCAACCATGACGTTATTAGAAATGGACTAGAACTCGAAGTTTGAGCTGAACTTATCAAGTTCGAACGGACTTGGACTTCTCAAACTATCCTGGACCCGGATTTCTCGGACTTTTGAACTTTCAAGACTTTCGATAATTATCGAACATTCGCCGTCGCTGTTTCAACAATTATCGAATTTATGAGCCGTACACTAACCCTTGAATGTATCTTTCACTAACCCTCGAAACTATCATTCGTTTTCACTAATCCTCAAAAGTGACGTTCGATTTCGGTAACCCTTGAATTTATGGTTCTGTTTTTGCCAACCCTTGAAAGTATTGTTCGGTTACCCTCGAATTGGCTGTAACCCTCAAACTTAGCTTGTGCAAACCCTACAATTGCCCGCTAGTGTTTAAGAAGTGTTTTTACATGTTTTGGTGATAGTAACGTGTTACCCAGACCATTTCCCAGGTGCCACAGCCATTTACAGTAAGTTACAATTGTTAGTTTAGCTGTAAATCATGCAGACTTTTTGAACTTTTTTATCACTCCCCCATTGACTTTAATTGGTCCAAATTCGACCTTTCAAACTTTTACTAAGTTCCAGTCCAGTGATGCATTAACAGGTTTTTCTATCCATGACAATTAACCATGGAAAATATTCTTATCGAAATAGCATGAGCACTTCATTGAAATGTACAGTATTTGTTGGGTCTAGATAAATATATGACAATGACTGAAAATGATAATAAGGATCATCAAAACTTAATTTTTTTTACAGTAAGAACGGAAATTGTGGAGCTGTCTTTTTAAAAGATGTTGTGCTAGTGGATTGGTCTAGTGATGTAATAAAGCAATAATGCCTCTTGGTACATCGCAATACTATCATAATTTCCCTGGGACTGTAACTGACAGCTTTCTTTACATTACATATGTTCACCTTTGTCAGTAATGGGAGGAGCGTCAGGAAAAACGTGCTATGGAAGAAGCCAAATCAGTTGGTTACTGCATTAGTATAGTGTTTCTTTAACACCAGCCATAAGCTGCTTTTGCTTCATTACAATGGTTGGTGCATTGCCCTGTTATAGACAGAGTTATCAACATTTTGGGGGGCTCACCTCCCTTCATCCAACTGAGAAAGGAAGGCAGAGGCCACTGAAATACTGTAATAAGAAACGTGGGAAATAAGATGTCCAATGTGCCATACATTATATCAATTGCCATTATTTTCTAAGAGAATTGGGAGTAACTGTTTGGGATTTATCTGATGTATTCAATTAGATCAACTGGACTTGAAGTTTAGTTTTTGAAGATGTTTTGCTAGTTATACAAATGGCTTTCTCAGTAATACAAATTCTTGTACACGTCATTCTGAATTGAGAGATCCAGTTGGATGACTAGCGAAACGTCTTCAAGAACTAAACTTCAAGTCCAGTTGATCAAACTGAATACAACAGATATACCATGACCTTGATCAATAAGAACCTTCACAAACTTTGGGAGTTACTATAGCCAAACCCCCAATTTTTGGTATTTCACATTCGGGTCCATCCTGGGAAGCTTGCATTGGCGAATGTAAAATGGATGATCAATGATACTGGGCGAGCAGGAAAGGACAGAGAAAATTGCAGGTGACCTGTGCCCCGGTAAATATGTTACAGGTGTCCTGGTTCCTGTCATTAACCATTGATTTGAACTGGCTTAATTTCAGTGATCTTTGGTTCTTGACCCCTAGCTACCTATGCCTGGTGATTTGTGTCTTTTTTTTCACTCTTTTTTTGTGATTTGTAATTGACTTTTTCTTTTTTATATGGCAAGTTCACAATAAATAACACAATAAAGGTGGAAAATGTTTGGACAGGATCTGTCTTGGTTTCTTTTAGACTTGCAATTAGACTTTTAATATTCTTTGTACATTTCTTTCCAAAAGTCTAAAATCTTCACACAGCCTGCATCTGTCAATGGAGTTATACTGGATGGTATCAAAATGACCACAGCAGGTAGAAAAATACAGTACCACTACTATAGGCAAGGATCAATATTGGTAATTGCTGATATTGTTCCTTTTTTTAAATACATTCCAGGCTTTTGATTGGAACCTGGGTCCATGTCAAACTCCTGGGATAAAGACAAGGTTTTGATTTCATGATTTCTATATAGAGTTTCAGTTTCGACTATCAGGATTCCATGCCGAAATCTCGATAAGTTCCGACTTTCTGAATTTCCGAGCATTCTGCCTGCAGTTCTTTTGAAACCGGGACTCCTCTCCATAAATAAACTCTTCAAATATATCTGTATAAAAAAACCTTTTCATTCATATTCACTGTTTCATTCTAGACTTTATTCAAGTAAATAAGGCATTGTTCTAAATTAAACTGTCCCCTAATTATTGCACGTACTTTAGATCAATAAATCCATTCACATTCCCTTCCACTCTTTACCTCTACCAGTTATTATGATTTTTGAAAAGTAAATACATGTAACACTAGTCTCATCCATATATTTATATCATTAAGAAATATCATCTATTTGTAAATTACATCCTATTAAGCTGTGTATTTTCTCTGTATTTAATATTTTACCTGCACTAATCAAGTGTGTCATCATGTAAAAATAGACAAAGCGAGCAATCAACTTTAATTCCATGATTTCTATATAGAGTTTCAGTTTCGACTATCAGGATTCCATGCCGAAATCTCGATAAGTTCCGACTTTCTAATTTCCGAGCATTCTGCCTGCAGTTTCTTTGAAACCGACTCCTCTCCATAAATAAACTCTTCAAATATAATCTGTATAAAAAAACCTTTTCATCATTCTATCACTTTGTTTCATTCTAGACTTATTCAAGTAAATTAAGGGCATTGTTCTAAATTAAACTGTCCCCTAATTATGTGCACGTACTTTAGATCAATAAATCCATTCACATTCCCTTCCACTCTTTACCTCTACCGTTATTATGATTTTTGAAAAGTAAATTATCATGTAATCACTAGTCTCATCCATATATTTTATACATTAAAATATCATCTATTTGTAAATTACATCCTATTAAGCTGTGTATTTTTTCTTGTATTTGAATATTTTACCTGCACTATAATCAAGTGTGACTCATCATGTAAAAATAGACAAAGCGAGCAATCAACTTTAATTCCATCATTTAGCTGTAACTTTACATGGAATGAGTAGCTGTTTTATTCTTTTTTTCCAGTCTGACACTATTATGCAGTATACTTTGCTTTTATAACCATAATTACATGGTAAAGTATAAAAAGAGGGTCCCGATGCACTCCATGACAAAGGTTGACACTGCTGCTCAAATGCGGTTAAAACATCACTTTATTAATTTAATATAGTAAAAATCCCACTAACACTGACTAGTCTGAGAAACACCTTACGTGTTTCAGACCGTTAGGGTCCTTAATCATAAACAATACATTTTGATCATCAATGCTAGTTTCTTTTAGATTGCTTTCATTTAGGTTGCAGATTGTATCTGTGTATTGAATAATTACATGGGTCTCTGCTGCCATTTTGAATTAGCTGGCATATCCCAAATTTTAGATGGACACAGACACAATCAATATAATAAAATGTTTAGAATGTGCCCCAGTAACTAAAATGCATCCTTTGTTATACATACATATAACTAGCCCTAGCTATTACAGCATTGCATATAAAAAAGGAATCGTACAAAATAATATATCCATTTCAAGGGCAAGTATACTCATATATTGGTGGATATTTTTCTATTAAATATCCTGGCTTTGTGCCATATAACAAATACATTTTTAAATATGAGGCTGCCATGCTAATTGCTCATACATTCATAGGTATAAGAGATGAATGCTACATACAGTACAGCACACATCACAGCACAACATTGCATTTTGCTGGAATTGGAATTTGTCTCCTTTAGGGTCCTTGTTCATTCCATTCACATCTTTACACTTTAAAGGGGACATCCACCTTAAATAAAAACTTTTAATACCTTGTGGCCACCCCTGCCCATCCCTAACCACCAAGTTACATTTTAAAAAAAGAATCAGAGACATACTTATAGCGCGCAGCTCCCGCAACTGTCTTCCCCAGCTCCATGTTTGCTGGAAACTTTCAAACAGGGTCTGGACCGGCAGGCGCATCTGTGGTTGGCTGAGAGGCAGCTAATCACAGATGCGGCTGCCGGATTTGAAGACAACGATTTAAAGACAGCCGTGGGAGCGAAGGACTGTAAGTATGTCTCTGGTTCTTTTTTAGAAATGTAACTCAGCGGTTGAGGGTAGCAGGGGTGGCCTACAAGATATAAAAGTTTTAAAGGAAGGTGAAGGGTAGCCATATTGATCCGAGGGTGGGAGGGAAGGGGGGAAAGAGCTCCCCTGCACATGTAACTGTCCTCTCAGAGGACAAGGGGGAGGCAGAAACCTTTAACACACAGGAAGACAGCTCCTACTTTTCAGTTTCCTGGACTTGGACAGACACTGCAGGAGAACCATAAGGTGCGGAGATGTGAGGTAAGGATTTTTTTAAACCATACAGTAGGGTCAGTAGTTGGTAACATTTTTGTTTGGGGTGGACATGCCCTTTAAAGGACAACCCCCCCTCTTACTTGATATTACCCAGGGTGAGGTCCTTAACTGCTATATTTTCGAGACACAAAAGACCGACAGTAGTCTCCCTGCTTTTAGGACTGTCCAGTAATTTGGCCAATGGAAAAACGCGCTCTGCAAGGACTTCTGGACCTTTTACACTACTGTATTGTGGTTTCAGTAGTATACAGTATATATTTAATGATTATATTTAATCTACCATTTGATTAATCATTAATTAATGAAATGTATAATATACTTGTATTATATTAAATTGCTGACAACCATAAAATAAGTTTACAAACTTTGCATTGTACTCCGTGTTTAAAAAGATATGTGCCTACAAGCTCCCAGTTATGAAAAAAATGTTGACATGTTCATACCTCATAATGTTTGCAAAGGACAGCTGGGATGTGGGCTGGGCCTATGCTTGCCTGGTGACACCCAAACCCCTCTGCAGGACTAACTTAAAGGGAATGTCCACCCCTTAGAAACAAAATTAGTATGTTAAAGGGACACTATACTGAAAAAATGACTTTGCATCATCTTAATCTATAATTGAATACAGTAAGTAGCACTTACTTTGATCTGCGTGTGTGCTTGCCTGCCTTCAATCCAGCACACATTTTGTTTAGGAACAGTATCCCCCTCCTCTTTAAACCACTCCCACTTCTATTCAACCTGACATTTTTCCCACAAACCAACTGTCAAGCCTGCACACAGCATACAGCATCCAACTGTCAAAACTCTGTCACCATTCCAGCTACAGTAAAACTTCTCACAGAAGAATAGTTTTTGAGAACAGGAACTTCATTGACAGCTGAACTATAAGAAGTTTTAGATTGGATCTAAAGAAATAGGGGGCAGATCAACAAAAAATGATACAGTGGTGGTTGGAAAGAATTATAGTTTCAAGTTATGGTCAACTTAAAATCACCTACTTTTCGGTATAGATGCCCTTAAGCAGAACACCCCCCCCCAAACCTAGAGTCCGTTTTGTTTATAGTGTTTAAATCTGCTCCCAGCTAGAGAAATCAAAATTTTCGCAATCCACCGCCGCTTCCTGTCTCGCCACTTCCTCTCCACTGGGGTTGCTCTGTTCTTTTTTTGTTCTGGAGCAGCCGCTTTGGAGGCTCTTCCAGGATTGGCAGTCAATCATTGGCTGTGAAGTCACTGTCATGGCTGTGAAGGACTGCCTTATCCGGAAGTGGCGCATGAAGTGCAGAGCCGCGACGGTGGATCACGGAGCTTGTAAGAATGAGATCTCTTGCTGGAAGCAGATTTAACACTAAATACCAGATCGGACTCTAGGTTTGGGGGGGGGGGGTCCTGCTTAACATACTAATTTTTTTCCAGAGGGGTGGACAACCCTTTAAGAAGTCCAGGAAACTGGGACATGCCCTTTAACATCTGTCTCTTTGTAATACCAGAATAGCTGAAGGTATATATTCTGTTAACAGGAAAAATATGTGACTTTCCAACTTTTTCAGACAAACTACAGTAGGAATCTGTTAATAACCCACATTCCAGTGCAATATAACTTAGCTCTAGCTGCTGCATATTTTTATTCTCTCTCTATTAGTCTCTAGTCTTTCTAAAATAAATTCATTGTTAGCAGGAAGCCATCCAGCGTATGGTGAGTGGGTTTAAACAAAATAGAAAATATTTGCAAAATCAAGTTGATTTCATCTACTGCATTACCGTGGAACACATTTCACCTTCTTGTATAAAGCAACTCAGTTTTTTGACAGGATATGTACAGTATAAATACATATGAGACTCTTCCTGAGAGCACAACTCTGAAAATGATCTTTTAATAAATATTCAGAAATGTTTCCCACTGCAGGTGTCAAGATTACAAAATCCCCTCTTATCTTTCAACCATACAACTCAACAGGTCCGCACCATCATCACTTGAAGCTTAGCCCATCCTACTGGAAAGCTTGAAGCTGTCAAAAGGTCAGATTCTGCTTTATTCAAAGAATTTGTCTGTGAATGAAACTTTGTAATTTTCTTTATGTCTCTCTTGTGTTGCAAATACTGTATAATATCCGAGCACCTTGACTTTAGCCTGGCTTCCTATTCTTTAAAAGGACAATATACCTCTAATATGCACTAACTGGCTGCTCTGTGGCTCCTCCCCTGGTGAAGGTTACAGCAGACTGGAGGAGGAGCCAGAGCGCAGTCAGTTACTGCTTGAGAATATTTTAAAGAGTTCCAATATAAAATTTGTAATTGGCAAAAAAATATTCACCAAATGAGAAGTACCCTTTACATTGTGCTTTATGTGCTGTTTACTGCTGCAGTCCAGAACTAGATTCTAACAATATGATTCTTTTTATCTTACCTTTTATACAGCATAACTAATTAAATTGGGGTAGTTGCTTATATTTGAGCTGGTATTTGGGTCACTTCTGATTCACAATGATTCACAAATCTGTCCCACCTCACCTTATCCCTGAATTTTAATCTCAAATGTCTACCTGTTCAGTTAGATTTACTTTTGGATGGCATATCACCCACTCCAAATTGGCAGAATATTTTTTTCCCCTAAGCTGGTGCCTAGCCCTCACTGTTCCAATTTTTGTTGATATGGTCATTAACCCCATAAAGCCAGCATGCACGAAGCAAGCAAAGGGGCTCGACCGGCACCCTCTCCCTGTGATTGGCCAAGACATTGCGCCTTAGCCAATCACAGGAGAAGATGCTGGTCGAGCCCCATCTGCTTGTCTTCCATACAAGGAAAAGGCGTGGAAGACAGGCAGAAGGCACGAGGGTAAGGAGGCTGGTAAGTACATTTGGGGAGAGCTTTGAGATATATAAACTTCACGAGGTTGAAGTTTGTGCCCATTTCCTGCCACCTATTTTAAAAAAAAATTGGGGCGTGGACATACCCTTTAAGGATATCTAGAATGGATTTCTAAAAAAGATCGTTACTGGAAACTATAATTCAACCCAATTGTCACTGTACCATTTATTTGTTGACCTGATTCCTATTTTTAGATATTCAATATGAAGCATTTTACATTTTAGCTGTCATTCAAGTGCCCTATCACCATAAACTCTTCTGCTGTATGCAGTTTTGCTTTAGCTGGAACGGTGACAGCTTGTTTGTGATTTTTCAGTGGAAAATTCCCTCTCCATGCTTCTCAGTGATTACTGAGCATGCTTGCCCTCACATATTAGATCATTTAGATTAGTCAGGGAACATGAGCAAACCAAATACTCCATTTAAAACATGCAGCAGCACACACCCCTCAGAATAAGTGCAACATACATTAATATATTTATAGATTAATGAGGCAAGGTTATTACATTCCCTATAAGGTAGCACTTCATCATGTAAATCAGTTGGCTTCCCTGTCATTATGAATCTTTAAGAAAACACTTAAGCAAATTTAAGACCATGGTAGTTTTACCTAATGTCCTAATGTGAAAGCTTTTCTCCCAAACGCCTATACATTGAAAAGTTCTTCTCTAGTAAGTTGCATTTAGTATATGTAAGTAATAGATTCTGTAACAAAGTAGACTTCCATGTTGTTGCCAGTAACACTCAAACCACATCTTGGCTTCAAAGCCACTTCCCATGACCCAGGATTTATTCTCTATACACAGAGTTTCTATCTTCTGTTTCTAGTGAAAGATATACAGGGTTATTCACTAATAAAAGTTCTTATTGTTAAAATTTTGCCCCAACCAATCAGGGCTAGGTTTTAAATGTTAATTAAGGTCTGATTGGTTTAAATCTCTTAGCTTACTTATGAAACAATACAACATATGTACAAACTTATGTATAGCAACTCTTTTTTTAATTTACCAACCAGTGTGAATTGTTGCATCCTTCCTGGAGCAATACAAAATAGTAACTGATTTTACTGACATTTACTAAAATGTTCTTGCATCTGTCGCTTGTGCAGAGGTGGTGTGCTGCTAAAGTGCTGGTTTGGAAATAAACAGACCATTGGGACACAGGTTCAATTCCCCAGGCCTACCTTCCTTTTCGTTATTATGTTTCTAGCAAAAGCTAGAGATTCTACATGTTGATGTCCCACCTAATAGCCCTTGGCATATAAGTAGAAAGATTTCTTTTTAGAAAGACAACAGTATAGAAAATTGCATGTTCGATTCCTCATACTTACTTTTATTTTTTACTGAAACGTTAATAGTCTGTTTCTTACATCCATGCTAGCAAAGAGATAAACTGCTTTGTTTTGTGTATGAAAACAGAGAATTTATCATTGTTATGGACAGGAGCATTTATAATATGTTTACACAAACACTGCACTGAAACCTGTGTTCTGTTCAGAAGGAGGGATGATTTCTGAGCTGTAAGATGATTGGCTGTCAGCTTCAGGAATCAAGCTGCAGCTTCCTCTGAAAACTGTACTGCATACACTTAGCTGGGTGTTCCCAGATAAGTGAATAATCGGAGCTGACCCTTAGTACCCATAAATCATCCAGCATCCACAGCAAAGAAAGAGGTCAAAATAGCTTTTGTATTCTGTTGTATTCAATTAGATCAACTGGACTTGAAGTTTGTTCTTGAAGACGTTTCGCTAGTCATCCAACTGTCTTTCTCAATTCAGAAGTTTCTCAATCATTCTGAATTGAGAAAGCCAGTTGGATGACTAGCGAAATGCCTTCAAGAACTAACTTCAGTCCAGTTGATCTAATTGAATACAACAGATATACCATGACCTGGATGAATGAGAACCTTCACAAGCATAGCTTTTTGTATCTTTGTGAATGTGCTCTTCTAGACTTTAGTTCTCCTTTAAGAAGGAAACTGCAGCAGTTATGTGTGTTATGCAAAGTTACCAAGGTAGCTGCTGCAAGAAATTTATATCTGCTTTTTTAACTGGACTTTTCCACGCCAGCAATCAGCTGCCATTCAAGTCACACAAGGTTTAAAACCTGTTTGGGAAATTACCCAGAGCAGTGAGCAAGGTGTTTAATCTACTAGAGCCAACGCTTGCATCTATCAGTTAATTCCTCTATGCTATTCACGTATTTTCACCCTGGCATAGGTATAACTTATGTTTACTGTGTGTATAATAATAATATATATATACTGGTAGAGGAGTTTCAGGGACAACGCCATCCAAAGCACATGATTCATGTCTATGGAGTAGGGATTTTGTTTTCTTGAGACAACTACCCAGCTTTCGCCCTTATATAAAAATGTGGATTATAGTACTTTAAATCTTTTTAATAACATAGAAAAGATAATCAATGCACATTACTAGGCCCCACACAATATAAAAAAAAGGGTGTTAGTATACATTACTGTATCACATGAATGAAAAGCCAAACTTCTAATTTTTAATATAAAGCTCTGGATGGACGACCTCTTCCCTCATTTAAAAGCCAGAGAGGCTGGGGGGAAGTGAGAAAGCCTGCTATATTATCCAGTGTGCAAGTATGAGAAATGTAAAAGTTTGCTATTCAAAGTTTGTTAATCAAAATACGTGCAGAAATGCATACAGCAGTACTTTTTTTTAATGGACCGGGTCAATCCGATCTGTTAAAAAAATGGACCGCAATACATGTTTCTGTCCAGAAATGGATAGAAACTGATCTAGTGTGAACAAACCCTAGAGGTTAACACAGAAGATTGAGAAGTTCCTCAAAAGGGAGTCCCCTATCCTGGATGGATTCCTTGTCCTAGGAAAAAACTGATCTACTCGAGGTAAATCAGTTTAATATAATAATAAATATATAGTGGAGACGCGAATATAAAATTGAAAGAATATCCTTTAATTAATATCATATATATAAAAGTTTTAAAAACATATGGTATGCACAGATGCAATAAAAAAGAAAACCAGTGATAAGTATAAAATGCAGAATAGCAGTGCTGAATTCGAGCTGGAATATATAGTCCTCCAACAATATACAAGTTTCCAGGACCTAAATGTACGTCCTCTTACCCTCGGCAACTCATGGTGTACACTCTCCAAAAGGTTCAGCCTTCTCCCTCTCTTTGGCTCCAGCGTTCCATCTTTTAGATGATCTCCCTGCACGGCTCGTTGGTCTAGGCAGAGGACAACGGTCTCCACTCCTCCTTCATTCTCCTATGCTGGATCCCTTCAGAGGACACGGGCAAACTTTTCCTGGCTTTCTGGAAAAGATCCGGCCATCACAGCTTCCTCTAGGAGTACCAATACGGAGAGGGATGTCCACTGCTGGAGAAAGGGGCCGGGTTGGTAAGTAAAAATAGTCCCCGATAAGAAAAATGGCAAAGTGCCGTCAATAGTGCAAAAAACAATATAAGTGCAATTAAATATTGCAATAACTAGCAAACCAAAACATTGCTACGACTTTATCATGTGTATGCTTATTATTTCCTACTTCTTTTAAGGGTATGGGACGAACCCATTATGGACCTAATTACTAATTTCTATGAGCCAACATACAGGCTAATTCAATTAGCTACGTTCACACTAGAAATGGAACAAAATGGACTACAACGGACAGTCCATGATTTTTGGCGTTTTGGTCCTTTTAGTGTTCCATTTTTGCTACATTTTTAATCAAAATGTGTCTGTTTCCGAGCAGAAATGCATACAGCAGTACTTTTTTAATGGACTGGGTCAATCCGATCTGTTAAAAAAATTGACCGCTATGCATGTTTCTGTCCGGAAACAGATAGAAACTGATCTAGTGTGAACGAACCCTTAGAGGTACAATAATTTGCCTGAACTGGTAATTTGCCCCCACCAATCAGTGTTACCGTTAACTGGTCTACTACGTTGGTCTCATTGGTAGCTGCAGATTAAAAACATGGCAGATATTTGCTCCTCCTATTGAATAAGATATTTTGTTATTTTTTTGTACAGATATTGAATATAAAAATGCCTAATTGATGTAATTATCTGCACCCACTTGTGTTTCAAATCACACTTTATAAAGGGAGTTTTTACATTGGAATCCTTTTAAACTTTTTGGTTTTCATTTTTTTTTTATTTAAATGATCCTGCAGATATTCATTAATTCTGTTGGAATTGGACAATTCATTGGACAATTGGACAATTCATTGGACAATTTTCCAATGTTTTCTAGAAAGGTTTTGTTCTAGACCAGTTCTATTTACAATGTATATTTTATTTGCATTCCCATAAGTAAAACTGTATTTATCTCTGTTGCTTGGTGTACAGTATTATTTAGCTCCTACTAGTCCTTTGTCTAGAGGCACCATAGACACAATAATTCCCTGTTTGCTATCACACTAACACCCAGTAATCTCGCAGACAAGCACTTGCAGAGAACGATCATGTCCAGGAAAGATACAGTACCCATTGTTTTTATTCTAACCTGTGTAAATCACAGTAAAGATGGCAATAAAGAATTTGCTGCAAATTAATTAGCTTGTATAATTTCATATCATCAACCAACAGCAAGACAGAACTTTTACTGCTAATTGCAAGGTCACTGACTAATGAAATAGAACGCAGTGGTATAAACAACTTGTTTATTTTGTTCTAACTGATTTGGGGGGAAATAACCTAACTGAACCATTGATTAAACAGCTTCTACTCAATTATCTCTCCACTGTTATCACGATATTTAAAAATAATCCTCTTCTTACAATGACCCCACCACTCAATGCTGCATCCCTATAGGTCATTACCTTTGCCCAGCATTAATTCGGAATGTATAATGAATGTTGCACCTGTCCTTCTCTCCTATCTTGGCTTGGTAACAGTGTCGTACGGGAAAGTTGATGCGTATTGTTTATTATAATACATCTCTTTTTATACCTTTAAAGGCTAGGCACCTGCTGCCTTTTTTTGCGTTTGCACTTGCGTTTTTTTTCATATCATTGAAAACGCATCAACGCACACGCATTTTGCGTTTTGCATTTTAAATCACATGCGTTTTCCAATACTTAATGGAAAAATGCATCGCAACGCAACGAAATTGCATGCGATTCCGTGTGCGATTGCATTTGCATGCAGTGTGGCCGTGCCCTGACTCTGTATTACGGTTAGCGTTTTCTCTTTTTTTCTTAGGTGAATCTACTTTCGATTTCAATTTTCTCGAAATTTCCAAAAAAAATAGCTCCTTAACCTCCAAGGCTTCAATCAATGTAGAAAAGGGTAGTTCACTATTGCAGTGAACTATTCCTTAAAGGTCATTTGTAATGTCCACTCTGGATTTGCATAAAAATAAAAGTTCCAATCATATTCATGGTATTTAGAATGGTCAGATTTCTGAGTGTGAGACACTTTGACTATAGGTAATGACTGCACTGCTGCAATACAAAATAACAGTGGCTCTTTAGCAATAATTTAACAGACTAGTAATTGCCTTTTGGCCCTATCACAAGTTCAATGGTGACAAGGGCTTTGATAAAAAAAATTGTTAAGACTGTAGCAGTGACTAAGGCTCGACACTGATTACGCTTAATGCCTATGCGACATTTACATCTTAATATTGAGGTTACTATTCAGATGAAGTCAAACATAGCTCCTAAACTGACTATATTACTCTCCATTAGTGCGGTGATACTTATATATTGCGACGATGACACACTCATTGTCAGTATTGGAATAATGAAACTCTTACTCTGACATAGAAAAAAAAATCACTTCATAAAAGTCACTAAATAACAAATATGACAGTAAAAATCTGCAAATACTTTTTAAAAGATTTAAATTCAAATGTTTTGGCAGGTAGTTCATACTGCAGGGCATAGATATGTTCGATCTCATCATGTAAAAATAGACAAAGCGAGCAATCAACTTTAATTCCATGATTTCTATATAGAGTTTCAGTTTCGACTATCAGGATTCCATGCCGAAATCTCGATAAGTTCCGACTTTCTGAATTTCCGAGCATTCTGCCTGCAGTTTCTTTTGAAACCGGGACTCCTCTCCATAAATAAACTCTTCAAATATAATCTGTATAAAAAAACCTTTTCATTCATATTCACTTTGTTTCATTCTAGACTTTATTCAAGTAAATTAAGGGCATTGTTCTAAATTAAACTGTCCCCTAATTATGTGCACGTACTTTAGATCAATAAATCCATTCACATTCCCTTCCACTCTTTACCTCTACCAGTTATTATGATTTTTGAAAAGTAAATTATCATGTAATCACTAGTCTCATCCATATATTTATATCATTAAGAAATATCATCTATTTGTAAATTACATCCTATTAAGCTGTGTATTTTTTCTTGTATTTGAATATTTTACCTGCACTATAATCAAGTGTGACTCATCATGTAAAAATAGACAAAGCGAGCAATCAACTTTAATTCCATGATTTCTATATAGAGTTTCAGTTTCGACTATCAGGATTCCATGCCGAAATCTCGATAAGTTCCGACTTTCTGAATTTCCGAGCATTCTGCCTGCAGTTCTTTTGAAACGGGACTCCTCTCCATAAATAAACTCTTCAAATATAATCTGTATAAAAAAACCTTTTCATTCATATTCACTTGTTTCATTCTAGACTTTATTCAAGTAATAAGGGCATTGTTCTAAATTAAACTGTCCTAATTATGTGCAGTACTTTAGATCAATAAATCCATTCACATTCCCTTCCACTCTTTACCTCTACCAGTTATTATGATTTTTGAAAAGTAAATTATCATGTAATCACTAGTCTCATCCATATATTTATATCATTAAGAAATATCCTCTATTGTAAATTACACCTATTAAGCTGTGTTTTTTCTTGTTGAATATTTTACCGACTATAATCAAGTGTGACTCATCATGTAAAAATAGACAAAGCGAGCAATCAACTTTAATTCCATCATTTAGCTGTAACTTTACATGGAATGAGTAGCTGTTTTATTCTTTTTTTCCAGTCTGACACTATTATGCAAGTATACTTTGCTTTTATAACCATAATTACATGGTAAAGTATAAAAAGAGGGTCCCGATGCACTCCAATGACAAAGGTTGACACTGCTGCTCAAATGCGGTTAAAACATCACTTTATTAATTTAATATAGTAAAAATCCCACTAACACTGACTAGTCTGAGAAACACCTTACGTGTTTCAGACCGTTAGGGTCCTTAATCATAAACAATACATTTTGATCATCAATGCTAGTTTCTTTTAGATTGCTTTCATTTAGGTTGCAGATTGTATCTGTGTATTGAATAATTACATGGGTCTCTGCTGCCATTTTGAATTAGCTGGCATATCCCAACATTTTAGATGGACACAGACACAATCAATATAATAAAATGTTTAGAATGTGCCCCAGTAACTAAAATGCATCCTTTGTTATACATACATATAACTAGCCCTAGCTATTACAGCATTGCATATAAAAAAGGAATCGTACAAAATAATATATCCATTTCAAGGGCAAGTATACTCATATATTGGTGGATATTTTTCTATTAAATATCCTGGCTTTGTGCCATATAACAAATACATTTTTAAATATGAGGCTGCCATGCTAATTGCTCATACATTCATAGGTATAAAGAGATGAATGCTACATACAGTACAGCACACATCACAGCACACACATTGCATTTTGCTGGAATTTGGAATTTGTCTCCTTTAGGGTCCTTGTTCATTCCATTCACATCTTTACACTTTAAAGGGGACATCCACCTTAAATAAAAACTTTTAATACCTTGTGGCCACCCCTGCCCATCCCTAACCACCAAGTTACATTTTTAAAAAAAGAATCAGAGACATACTTATAGCGCGCAGCTCCCGCAACTGTCTTCCCCAGCTCCATGTTTGCTGGAAACTTTCAAACAGGGTCTGGACCGGCAGGCGCATCTGTGGTTGGCTGAGAGGCAGCTAATCACAGATGCGGCTGCCGGATTTGAAGACAACGATTTAAAGACAGCCGTGGGAGCGAAGGACTGTAAGTATGTCTCTGGTTCTTTTTTAGAAATGTAACTCAGCGGTTGAGGGTAGGCAGGGGTGGCCTACAAGATATTAAAAGTTTTAAAGGAAGGTGGAAGGGTAGCCATAGATTGATCCAGAGGGTGGGAGGGAAGGGGGGAAAGAGCTCCCCTGCACATGTAACTGTCCTCTCAGAGGACAAGGGGGAGGCAGAAACCTTTAACACAGGAAGACAGCTCCTACTTTTCAGTTTCCTGGACTTTGGACAGACACTGCAGGAGAACCATAAGGTGCGGAGATGTGAGGTAAGGATTTTTTTAAACCATACAGTAGGGTCAGTAGTTGGTAACATTTTTGTTTGGGGGTGGACATGCCCTTTAAAGGACAACCCCCCCTCTTACTTGATATTACCCAGGGTGAGGTCCTTAACTGCTATATTTTCGAGACACAAAAGACCAGACAGTAGTCTCCCTGCTTTTAGGACTGTCCAGTAATTTGGCCAATGGAAAAACGCGCTCTGCAAGGACTTCTGGACCTTTTACACATACTGTATTGTGGTTTCAGTAGTATACAGTATATATTTAATGATTATATTTAATCTACCATTTGATTAATCATTAATTAATGAAATAGTATAATATACTTGTATTATATTAAATTGCTGACAACCATAAAAATAAGTTTACAAACTTTGCATTGTACTCCGTGTTTAAAAAGATATGTGTCCTACAAAGCTCCCAGTTATGAAAAAAATGTTGACATGTTCATACCTCATAATGTTTGCAAAGGACAGCTGGGATGTGGGCTGGGCCTATGCTTGCCTGGTGACACCCAAACCCCTCTGCAGGACTAACTTAAAGGGAATGTCCACCCCTTAGAAACAAAATTAGTATGTTAAAGGGACACTATACTGAAAAAATGACTTTGCATCATCTTAATCTATAATTGAATACATGTAAGTAGCACTTACTTTGATCTGCGTGTGTTGCTGCATGCCTTCAATCCAGCACACATTTTGTTTAGGAACAGTATCCCCCTCCCTCTTTAAACCACTCCCACTTCTATTCAACCTGACATTTTTCCCACAAACCAACTGTCAAGCCTGCACACAGCATACAGCATTCCAACTGTCAAAACTCTGTCACCATTCCAGCTACAGTAAAACTTCTCACAGAAGAATAGTTTTTGAGAACAAGGAACTTCATTGACAGCTGAACTATAAGAAGTTTTAGATTGGATCTAAAGAAATAGGGGGCAGATCAACAAAAAATGATACAGTGGTGGTTGGAAAGAATTATAGTTTCAAGTTATGGTCAACTTAAAATCACCTACTTTTCGGTATAGATGCCCTTTAAGCAGGAACACCCCCCCCCCAAACCTAGAGTCCGTTTTGTTTATAGTGTTTAAATCTGCTCCCAGCTAGAGAAATCAAAATTTTCGCAATCCACCGCCGCTTCCTGTCTCGCCACTTCCTCTCCACTGGGGTTGCTCTGTTCTTTTTTTGTTCTGGAGCAGCCGCTTTGGAGGCTCTTCCAGGATTGGCAGTCAATCATTGGCTGTGAAGTCACTGTCATGGCTGTGAATGACTGCCTTATCCGGAAGTGGCGCATGAAGTGCAGAGCCGCGACGGTGGATCACGGAGCTTGTAAGAATGAGATCTCTTGCTGGAAGCAGATTTAAACACTATAACCAGATCGGACTCTAGGTTTGGGGGGGGGGGGTCCTGCTTAACATACTAATTTTTTTCCAGAGGGGTGGACATACCCTTTAAGAAGTCCAGGAAACTGGGACATGCCCTTTAACATCTGTCTGTCTTTGTAATACCAGAATAGCTGAAGGTATATATTCTGTTAACAGGAAAATATGTGACTTTCCAACTTTTTCAGACAAACTACAGTAGGAATCTGTTAATAACCCACATTCCAGTGCATAATAACTTAGCTCTAGCTGCTGCATATTTTTATTCTCTCTCTATTAGTCTCTAGTCTTTCTAAAATAAATTCATTGTTAGCAGGAAGCCATCCAGCGTATGGTGAAGTGGGTTTAAACAAATATGAAAATATTTGCAAAATCTAAGTTGATTTCATCTACTGCATTACCGTGGGAACACATTTCACCTTCTTGTATAAAGCAACTCAGTTTTTTGACAGGATATGTACAGTATAAATACATATGAGACTCTTCCTGAGAGCACAACTCTGAAAATGATCTTTTAATAAATATTCAGAAATGTTTCCCACTGCAGGTGTCAAGATTACAAAATCCCCTCTTATCTTTCAACCATACAACTCAACAGGTCCGCACCATCATCACTTGAAGCTTAGCCCATCCCTACTGGAAAGCTTGAAGCTGTCAAAAAGGTCAGATTCTGCTTTATTCAAAGAGATTTTGTCTGTGAATGAAACTTTGTAATTTTCTATTGTCTCTCTTGTGTTGCAAAATACTGTATAATATCCGAGCACCTTGACTTTAGCCTGGCTTCCTATTCTTTAAAAGGACAATATACTCTAATATGCACTAACTGGCTGCTCTGTGGCTCCTCCCATGGTGAAGGTTACAGCAGACTGGAGGAGGAGCCAGAGCGCAGTCAGTTACTGCTTGAGAATATTTTTAAAGAGTTCCAATATAAAATTTGTAATTGGCAAAAAAATATTCACCAAATGAGAAGTACCCTTTACATTGTGCTTTATGTGCTGTTTACTGCTGCAGTCCAGAACTAGATTCTAAATGCAATATGATTCTTTTTATCTTACCTTTTATACAGCAATAACTAATATAAATTGGGGTAGTTGCTTATATTTGAGCTGGTAATTTGGGTCACTTTCTGATTCACAAATGATTCACAAATCTGTCCACCCTCACCTTATCCCCTGAATTTTAATCTCAAATGTCTACCTGTTCAGTTAGAATTTACTTTTGGATGGCATATCACCCACTCCAAATTGGCAGAATATTTTTTTTCCCCTAAGCTGGTGCCTAGCCCTCACTGTTCCAATTTTTGTTGATATGGTCATTAACCCCATAAAGCCAGCATGCACGGAAGCAAGCAGAAGGGGCTCGACCGGCACCCTCTCCCTGTGATTGGCCAAGACATTGCGCCTTAGCCAATCACAGGAGAAGATGCTGGTCGAGCCCCATCTGCTTGTCTTCCATACAAGGAAAAGGCGTGGAAGACAGGCAGAAGGCAGCGAGGGTAAGGAGGGCTGGTAAGTACATTTGGGGAGAGCTTTGAGATATATAAACTTCACGAGGTTGAAGTTTGTGCCCATTTCCTGCCACCTATTTTAAAAAAAAATTGGGGCGTGGACATACCCTTTAAAGGATATCTAGAATGGATTTCTAAAAAAAAGATCTGTTACTGGAAACTATAATTCTACCCAATTGTCACTGTACCATTTATTTGTTGACCTGATTCCTATTTTTAGATATTCAATATGAAGCATTTTACATTTTAGCTGTCATTCAAGTGCCCTATCACCATAAACTCTTCTGCTGTATGCAGTTTTGCTGTAGCTGGAACGGTGACAGCTTGTTTGTGAATTTTTCAGTGGAAAATTCCCTCTCCCATGCTTTCTCAGTGATTACTGAGCATGCTTGCCCTCACATATTAGATCATTTAGATTAGTCAGGGAACATGAGCAAACCAAATACTCCATTTAAAACATGCAGCAGCACACACCCCTCAGAATAAGTGCAACATACATTAATATATTTATAGATATAATGAGGCAAGGTTATTACATTCCCTATAAAGGTAGCACTTCATCATGTAAATCAGTTGGCTTCCCTGTCATTATGAATCTTTAAGAAAACATACTTAAGCAAATTTAAGACCATGGTAGTTTTACCTAATGTCCTAATGTGAAAGCTTTTCTCCCCAAAACGCCTATACATTGAAAAGTTCTTCTCTAGTAAGTTGCATTTAGTATATGTAAGTAATAGATTCTGTAACAAAGTAGACTTCCATGTTGTTGCCAGTACAACTCAAACCACATCTTGGCTTCAAAGAGCCACGTCCCATGACCCCAGGATTTAGTCTCTATACACAGAGTTTCTATCTTCTGTTTCTAGTGAAAGATATACAGGGTTATTCACTAATAAAAGTTCTTATTGTTAAAAATTTTGCCCCAACCAATCAGGGCTAGGTTTTAAATGTTAATTAAGGTCTGATTGGTTTAAATCTCTTAGCTTACTTATGAAACAATACAACATATGTACAAACTTTATGTATAGCAACTCTTTTTTTAATTTACCAACCAGTGTGAATTGTTGACATCCTTCCTGGAGCAATACAAAATAGTGAACTGATTTTACTGACATTTACTAAAATGTTCTTGCATCTGTCGCTTGTGCAGAGGTGGTGTGCTGCTAAAGTGCTGGGTTTGGAAATAAACAGACCATTGGGACACAGGTTCAATTCCCCAGGCCTACCTTCCTTTTCGTTATTATGTTTCTAGCAAAAGCTAGAGATTCTACATGTACTGATGTCCCACCTAATAGCCCTTGGCATATAAGTAGAAAGATTTCTTTTTAGAAAGACACAGTATAGAAAATTGCATGTTCGATTCCTCATACTTACTTTTATTTTTTACTGAAACGTTAATAGTCTGTTTCTTACATCCATGCTAGCAAAGAGATAAACTGCTTTGTTTTTGTATGAAAAACAGAGAAATTTATCATTGTTATGGACAGGAGCATTTATAATATGTTTACACAAACACTGCACTGAAACCTGTGTTCTGTGTCAGAAGGAGGGATGATTTCTGAGCTGTAAGATGATTGGCTGTCAGCTTCCAGGAATCAAGGCTGCAGCTTCCTCTGAAAACTGTACTGCATACACTTAGCTGGGTGTTCCCAGATAAGGTGAATTATCGGAGCTGACCCTTAGTACCCATAAATCATCCAGCATCCACAGCAAAGAAAGAGGTCAAAATAGCTTTTTGTATATCTGTTGTATTCAATTAGATCAACTGGACTTGAAGTTTAGTTCTTGAAGACGTTTCGCTAGTCATCCAACTGTCTTTCTCAATTCAGAAGTTTCTCAATTCATTCTGAATTGAGAAAGCCAGTTGGATGACTAGCGAAATGTCTTCAAGAACTAAACTTCAAGTCCAGTTGATCTAATTGAATACAACAGATATACCATGACCTGGATGAATGAGAACCTTCACAAGCATAGCTTTTTGTATCTTTGTGAATGTGCTCTTTCTAGACTTTAGTTCTCCTTTAAGAAGGAAACTGCAGCAGTTATGTGTGTTATGCAGAAGTTACCAAGGTAGCTGCTGCAAGAAATTTAATATCTGCTTTTTTAACTGGACTTTTCCACGCCAGCAATCAGCTGCCATTCAAGTCACACAAGGTTTAAAACCTGTTTGGAAATTACCCAGAGCAGTGAGCAAGGTGTTTAATCTACTAGAGCCAACGCTTGCATCTATCAGTTAATTCCTCTATGCTATTCACGTATTTTCACCCTGGCAGTAGGTATAACTTATGTTTACTGTGTGTATAATAATATATATATTATATACTGGTAGAGGAGTTTCAGGGACAACGCCATCCAAAGCACATGATTCATGTCTATGGAGTAGGGATTTTGTTTTCTTGAGACAACTACCCCAGCTTTCGCCCTTATATAAAAATGTGGATTATAGTACTTTAAATCTTTTTAATAACATAGAAAAGATAATCAATGCACATTACTAGGCCCCACACAATATAAAAAAAAGGGGTTTTAGTATACATTACTGTGATCACATGAATGAAAAGCCAAACTTCTAATTTTTAATATAAAGCTCTGGATGGACGACCTCTTCCCTCATTTTAAAAAGCCAGAGGGCTGGGGGGAAGTGAGAAAGCCTGCTATATTGATCCAGTGTGCAAGTATGAGAAATGTAAAAGTTTGCTATTCAAAGTTTGTTAATCAAAATACGTGCAGAAATGCATACAGCAGTACTTTTTTTTAATGGACCGGGTCAATCCGATCTGTTAAAAAAATGGACCGCAATACATGTTTCTGTCCAGAAATGGATAGAAACTGATCTAGTGTGAACAAACCCTTAGAGGTTAACACAGAAGATTGAGAAGTTCCTCAAAAGGGAGTCCCCTATCCTGGATGGATTCCTTGTCCTAGGAAAAAACTGATCTACTCGAGGTAAATCAGTTTATATAATAATAAATAAATATATAGTGGAGACCATATAAAATTGAAAGAATATCCCTTTAATATAATATCATATATATAAAAGGTTTAAAAACATATGGTATGCATAGATGCAATAAAAAAGAAAAACCAGTGATAAGTATAAAATGCAGAATAGCAGTGCTGAATTCGAGCTGGAATATATAGTCCTCCAACAATATACAAGTTTCCAGGACCTAAATGTACGTCCTCTTACCCGCTGCAACTCATGGTGTACACTCTCCAAAAGGTTCAGCCTTCTCCCTCTCTTTGGCTCCAGCGTTCCATCTTTTAGATGATCTCTCCTGCACGGCTCGTTGGTCTAGGCAGAGGACAACGGTCTCCACTCCTCCTTCATTCTCCTATGCTGGATCCCTTCAGAGGACACGGGCAAACTTTTCCTGGCTTTCTGGAAATAGATCCGGCCATCACAGCTTCCTCTAGGAGTACCAATACGGAGGAAGGGATGTCCACTGCTGGAGAAAGGGGCCGGGTTAGGTAAGTAAAAATAGTCCCCGTATAGAAAAATGGCAAAGTGCCGTCAATAGTGCAAAAAAACAATATAAGTGCAATTAAATATTGCAATAACTAGCAAACCAAAACATTGCTACGACTTTATCATGTGTATTGCTTATTATTTCCTACTTCTTTTTAAGGGTATGGGACGAACCATTATGGACCTAATTACTAATTTCTATGAGCCAAAACAATACAGGCTAATTCAATTAGGCTACGTTCACACTAGAAATGGAACAAAATGGACTACAACGGACAGTCCATGATTTTTGGCGTTTTGGTCCTTTTTAGTGTTCCATTTTTGCTACATTTTTAATCAAAATGTGTCTGTTTCCGAGCAGAAATGCATACAGCAGTACTTTTTTTAATGGACTGGGTCAATCCGATCTGTTAAAAAAATTGACCGCTATGCATGTTTCTGTCCGGAAACAGATAGAAACTGATCTAGTGTGAACGAACCCTTAGAGGTACAATAATTTGCCTGAACTGGTAATTTGCCCCCACCAATCAGGTGTTACCTGTTAACTGGTCTACTACAGTTGGTCTCATTGGTAGCTGCAGATTAAAAACATGGGCAGATATTTGCTCCTCCTATTGAATAAGATATTTGTTATTTTTTTGTACAGATATTGAATATAAAAATGCCTAATTGATGTAATTATCTGCACCCACTTGTGTTTCAAATCACACTGTATAAAGGGAGTTTTTACATTGGAATCCTTTTAAACTTTTTGGTTTTCATTTTTTTTTTATTTAAATGATCCTGCAGATATTCATTAATTCTGTTGGAATTGGACAATTCATTGGACAATTGGACAATTCATTGGACAATTTTCCAATGTTTTCTAGAAAGGTTTTGTTCTAGACCAGTCTATTTACAATGTATATTTTATTTGCATTTCCCATAAGTAAAACTTGTATTTATCTCTGTTGCATTGGTGTACAGTATTATTTAGCTCCTACTAGTCCTTTGTCTAGAGGCAACCATAGACACAATAATTCGCCTGTTTGCTATCACACTAACACCCAGTAATCTCGCAGACAAGCACTTGCAGAGAACGATCATGTCCAGGAAGAATACAGTATCCCATTGTTTTTATTCTATAGCCTGTGTAAATCACAGTAAAGATGGCAATAAAGAATTTGCTGCAAATTAATTAGCTTGTATAATTTCATATCATCAACCAACAGCAAGACAGAACTTTTACTGCTAATTGCAAGGTCACTGACTAATGAAATAGAACGCAGTGGTATAGAAACAACTTGTTTATTTTGTTCTAACTGATTTTGGGGGAAATAATCTAACTGAACCATTGATTAAACAGCTTCTACTCAATTATCTCTCCACTGTTTATCGATATTTAAAAATAATCCTCTTCTTACAAATGACCCCACCACTCAATGCTGCATCCCTATAGGTCATTACCTTTGCCCAGCATTACATTCGGAATGTATAATGAATGTTGCACCTGCCTTTCTCTCCTATCTTGGCTTGGTAACAGTGTCGTACGGGAAAGTTGATGCGTATTGTTTATTATAATACATCTCTTTTTATACCTTTAAAGGCTAGGGCACACTGCTGCGCTTTTTTTGCGTTTGCACTTGCGTTTTTTTTCATATCATTGAAAACGCATCAACGCACCACGCATTTTGCGTTTTGCATTTTAAATCACATGCGTTTTCCAATACTTAATGGAAAAATGCATGCGCAAACGCAACGAAATTGCATGCGATTCCGTGTGCGATTGCATTTGCATTGCAGTGTGGCCGTGCCCTGACTCTGTATTTACGGTTTAGCAGTTTTCTCTGTTTTCTTAGGTGAATCTACTTTCGATTTCAATTTTCTCGAAATTTCCAAAAAAAATAGCTCCTTAACCTCCCAGGCTTCAATCAATGTAGAAAAGGGATAGTTCACTATTGCAGTGAACTATTCCTTTAAAGGTCATTTGTAATGTGACCACTCTGGATTTGCATAAAAAATAAAAGTTCCAATCATATTCATGGTATTTAGAATGGTCAGATTTCTGAGTGTGAGACACTTTGACTATAGGTAATGACTGCACTGCTGCAATACAAAATAACAGTGGCTCTTTAGCAATAATTTAACAGACTATGTAATTGCCCTTTTGGCCCTATCACAAGTTCAATGGTGACAAGGGCTTTGATAAAAAAAATTGTTAAGACTGTAGCAGTGACTAAGGCTCGACACTGATTACGCTTAATGCCTATGCGACATTTACATCTTAATATTGAGGTTACTATTCAGATGAAGTCAAACATGTAGCTCCTAAACTGACTATTATTACTCCATTAGTGCGGTGATACTTATATATTGCGACGATGACACACTCATTGTCAGTATTGGAATAATGAAACTCTTACTCTGACATAGAAAAAAAAATCACTTCATAAAAGTCACTAAATAACAAATATGACAGTAAAAATCTGCAAATACTTTTTAAAAGATTTAAATTCAAATGTTTTGGCAGGTAGTTCATACTGCAGGGCATAGATATGTTCGATTGTCTGTGAGCCATCTGTTATATGCTGATTTCTCATCCTCATCAAGGTCTGGAGCATGTGCAGTTCCCCCCTCCCACCTTCCGGATTCATCCTCAGCCATAGTTGCACCTTGCGTGAAATCCTTTGGAGGTAAGGTAAGTAACCCCCTGCCCCCCCCCCCAACTGCTGCAATATTTCTTAAAGAAATCCCCGATCCGTACTTAAGGAGGTTAACGTGGGTTTTATATGGTTTTCGCCGATATTGAATCTCCCTGAAAGTGTATGATAGTGTGCAATAAATATAAAGAGAGATATTATTACCATTAACATTTAAAGATTAAAACATTTGACATCATATAAGCAATTTGTGAAAACTTTTAAAATAATTTTCTTTTCAAATTCACTTTAACAGCCATCTGAGATAAATAAATGTATTCTTTTTCTTGATCCTGTAGATGGCAGTCTACGACCTGAGTAAAGGTCTTTTAATGGCCCTTAGTAGGGTGCAAGGCCCTTGCCTGTGGAGATTGGAGAGGCCCCCCCTGCTAGTGCACATGCCCCATGGGGTGCCACTAGTGGAACATGCGCCCCCTTCCCAGCAGCTCCTCACACCCCACCTTGCCTCTGCACTACCCCCTCTTAAAGGGTATGTCCACCCTTTATAAAAACTTTTTATATATGAAAGTTCTAGCTCCCCCAGCCCCAACCGCATTAGTATAATTTCAAGAAAGTGCCCCGATAGTTACTTACCTTACCTCTCTCCTTCGCCACACAACCCCGGCCCATAGAACTGCAAGCAGGGGGATGGGACCGGCAGCCACGGCTGCACAGAACGCCAGAGGATACAGGGAAGCTAAGTAACTATCGGGGCACTTTCTTGAAATTATACTAATGCGGTTGGGGCTGGGGGAGCTAGAACTTTCATATGGGAAAGGGGTTTTACACTAGGGGGAGGGAGACCAAAACAGGAGAGAGAGGGAGGGGGGGGGAGGCTCTTCTGCACATGGCAAAATTCTCCCAGAGGGGAGACAGGAGGCAGAGTCCCATATGGAATCTGCTATCCTCCTGGTTGGCAGTTTTTGGGACTTTGGGGGCGGATTACAGGAGAACCATTTGGAGCTGAGATGTAAGGTAAGGATTTTTATGCACTACACAGTGGGGCCAGGAGTGGGGGGAATTATAGGTTTGGGGTGGACATGCCTTTTAAGTATAAACAGGGCATGTCTGAAATGTATTCACTTTATTTGAATTCTATTCATTTATAAAGAGTAACAAGTTTCCCAGTCCGTAGCCAGGCGTTATACAGCTTTGGTCATGTAGTACAAAATCAAAGAAGAGTTACTGTTTTTATTCCTGTCTAGAGGAAATAAGACCATAAAATGCCTAATATTTTATTGTGAGACAAATTTGCTTATTTAAATCATGAAACATGAACAAATAAATAGCTTCATTGCAGATAAGCTTTCACAGTAATTTTGCAATAAGTTTTTATCCCCACAGTGACCGTTTGTGTGGTAAAAAAATGTTTAACTGTGGAACTGAAGATAAGGATTTTAAAAAGTAAAGTAGCCTGGTATGTGTAGTGTAGGCAAGTTTTCTCCATTTCTGTGGGTATTTTAATTAATTAATTAATTAATCATCTGCCTAGGACATCACCGGCATGATTGCACCGGGAAGCTGATATTGTCTCTTTGTCCATCATTAAATATAACAATAAAATGGGATCACACCAGTGAGCATAGTGTAAGCTGTGTCTGTCCCTGATTCCTATAACCTGAAGTGGTTAATTCTGGCATTGAATTTGCCAGGACAGGACTGGATACCTGGGAGACCCCTTGTGTTTAGGGTGGGAGATGGAACTTACCCCAATAAACAAATGATACCAATAATAGAATAATACAGTCCTTCAAAGAAGCTGACAGATCCATCATAATGACAGTTATTTTGTGATGTAAAAAGACAGAATCAAATCAATTCAATCTATCTACTGTATGACAACCCCTATTTAACAGAAAATAGCTACATGCAACCATACAGTATATTTCCCTTTTTTTATCTTCCACCCAGTACATGGGAATAACCAATCTCATATATGAATACAATTAACTTACTGTAGCCAAGGACATTTTTTCAAGCCTCTTCTGCCATCACAGCATAAATCTGCAGAGCAATCTGTGGCCCTGGCCCTTTGTTTAATAATCTCTTTGTAGGTATAATCTCTTTTGAACCAGCTAACGCTACAAATTCTCTTTTATTGGTTGTATGTGGTTCTGAAAATGGCTTGGACATACAGATCCAAATTACAAATTAAATAGGTCTTAGATAAAAAGGAGATTTTAAAGGGTCACTAAACTCACTCAACAACTTTACATTATCTGAAACCAAAACACTGACAAAGCAAGCACAGATAAATATGTAAGCACCACCATTTTAATTCTCTCAAATTGTTATGTTTAGTGAGCACTTCTTATTGCTCCACCCACCATTACTCACTGCCTTCTTGTAGTGTTTGCGACACTAATAAGTTCTGCACAGCCTTACACTCTGCCCCTTCCTTCTTTTGTTTGCTGATTCTATTAATTGCTCACAGGCAGATGATCTTAGTAAGAGGTCATTGGAGGTATACACATTTCTATTCTGGTTTGAGTCAAATTGAGTGACAGGTCTTTCCTGGATGTGATCTTGCTCTATCTAAAGGTACCATTTTTAAAGCGCAAAGATACCCTTTGATTTAAAGCATTAGAGGCTACATTCATATTGATTATCTGTATTTGGAGTAAAATTCTAATGAAAATGTTTCTGCTGTGTATGAACAAAATGCACATTAAATATTAGGATTATTAAAAATATTAGCAGCGTACTTTGCAAATCCCCTTTGAGTGTAATAAAAAATAAATCTTGCATTTAAACAAGTCTGTAATATATAGATGGTGTCCTTGCTTTGCTCCTTGACCTGTATCTGTGATTAGGGTCACCTAAATTAGCTCCACGCCCCCAGAGGCATGCTAGGTACTACTATATTTGCATAGCACTTCTCAAAGGTTATCAGTGCAACTTAAATCATAAGCCTTTTTTATGGGATTTCTGGATCTTAACTTACTGTAGCCGCAGTACATTATTTCTGGTTGTCTGAATGTGCTGTATGAATAAAAGTTATATAAACTGAAAGGAATTTTCACTTTAAGAAATTAAATAATGTTTCCTTGTCTGTCATGAGGCTGCTCTCTCTTTTTCTTCTGTGTAATCACACAGTCTCTCAAATCAGTAGACTACAATTTAGATTGCCTCTTCATCAAGTGAAGCTGTCAGAATGTGTTAAATTGAAATATTGTGATTGGCTTAACCATCATAATTATATTGATCCCACATAACCACTGTAATTATATTGATTCTGTAAGAGACAAAGTGATGAGATGTGTTTAGAATGAAAAGGGAAAGAAGGCATAAGACAGATTAGGAAACCAAATGACTCAAAGTGAACATGTGAAATACTAGGATGCGAAGCTTCCATTTGAAAGGTAAGATAAGAAAGAACACAGAGTAACATTGCTCAATCTGTCATGTGTCTTTTCTATCCACCTCTTTCTTTTTACTTGTTTCCTAGTGTAGAATCCATTTGCTTCCTCACTTGGATTCAGTAAGAATAAGGAACATTCTGGTTCTAAACATATGGACTGGTCTATACATAAACCAGTAGCTTTGGGGGAAAGAAGTGGGGGTTAGAAGAACATAAAGCATGATAGTACCAATAAAGTATACTATAACTTGTCAACATCTATAAACACATTTCATTTAAACTTTCTGTTTTCTAATATTTCTTTTATTGTATAGGTTAAAGGACAGCTATATTCACATTTTCCCCATTCCATACCTGCATATTACCTTGGGTCCTTTACCTAACAGCTGATATACTTACATAAAGTCTGTTCCACCCCTCTGCCAATTTCAATGAGGGCCCTAGATGTAGCCAATTGGAAAACAAGCTTATTTGCAGATCGTCTTTTTCTATTGGCTACATCATGTACTCTGAGGAAAACGTAATATAAGTATTACAACTGCTAGGTAAAGTACCCAGAGGTAAGGACTTAGCGGTTCTGGGTACAGTGCAGGTATGGAAGAAAAGGGAGCGGGAGGGGATTATAATTGTCCTTTAAAATGGAAGGAACGTTCAATTTTAAGTCTAGAGTAACTGTCAATTGTCAGATACATGAATCCATTACTGTTTGTCTCTACACTGATCCAACTAAAACTAGGCAGTTGCTTTGGTTTTCTGATGCATCATAGCTCATATAAATTCTTTTTTTTATAGACTAGAGTAGGTCAAGTAATAAACAGCCATTTTCTGAGGGATCATACTGCTTCCATCCAAGTGGAACCAAATAAATATTGGAATCTGTGGCTGGAGTTTCTGCTCAGCAGTTGCCTTAATTAATAGGAGATGTAGAATATAGAAAATGCTGTAAAAAAATCTTTATCCAGCAAAGGGTTAGAGAGACACAAATCCCTGTTATAAATCTTTGTACAGTAGGACTTGTACTGATTTATTATGAAAGTTTAGTTTTACTGCAGAAATCTGCCGCATAAAACGTATAAATTATTTCTTTGACGTCTTTGATGAAATAACCTTTTTTAAAAGGAAGAAAAAAACCTACTGAAGTGACTTTAATTAATTTACAAAACTTGTTAAATTGCAAAGCTTGTCAGTTTTCTGTTATGGAATTATGTGTTTAAAATAATGAAGAATGAAGAATTTTACTATCCAACCATTATCAGAATTTACGTTGTGACAATAAACGTGCCTACTAAGGTCATACCAGTTAAAATGGTATAATGCCAAAAAAGTAAATGTGTCATGGACTTTATATATTATTGGTTTATTTTAATTATTTGTATTTATTGTATGCGGACAAACAAATATTCTGGTTTCTCAGCTATAACAGAATGGATAATTCCTATATGTACTGTAAAGGTGGCCATACACATTACAGATACCCCACAAATCACGTCCGACCCAATGGGATTCGAGAATATCTGCAAGGTGGGGGGACAAAAACGACTGACAACAGCCGAACTACCGCTGCTGTCAGTTGTTCCCGATGGAAAGTTTTCTTAGTCGTTATCGACTCCCTAAAGCGATCCACTCACCACGTATGGGGATGTGTATGCAGTTACAGCCACACTTGTACCAACAGATTTAAATATATTGGCCTCCTTAACAGAATGTGATACAAATGTGACAAGAATAAATGGGTGCAGCATTATGATAGATGGTGCAGTAATAGTATCATGTCTATGCTCAAAATAGAAGCCAGGTTGTAAATTTGGAACCATCTTGTTGTGAATTGACACGTGTGATTTGTTTTGTCCTAATTCTTATAATTGTTTTGTGCATCCTTTAAGGCCAAGGCCTACAGCCAATGATTTGATTGTTTCAGGCACCAGTGGTTCCCATGCATTTATCCAAATGGGAACAGGGGTGCCTATTTTGCTGTGAAGGCAATGGCCAAAGACAGAAGATCATTACTGAATGTCTTAGGAATTATGTAAAGATTATTTGGGCTTGTCTAACCAAATGTTGTTTTTGACTGTAAAAACCCTGATATAAACTACATAACTTTAGGATTATTTATTGTATTTTGTGCAGGATGGTTTTCTTGGCCTCTGTAGTTCTAGGCCAAGGGTCCAGAAGGGGGTAATGGTGAGGTGCCATAGCAGACTGGCTGGTGGGAATTTTTATTTAGCAGAACCTTAAATCCCAGCAGGATTAGATCAAGATATGCTCACTGGTGAGCTGTATATTGTACCTTATACAGGACAGTTACCATTACCTACATTTATACATGTAGTATGAATTAATAATTAGATTGTTTATTGTCATATCAATAAGTCATTTCTTGATTGGCTAAAGCTATTTTATTGTAGTTTGTTAACTGCTTGACTGGCTAATAAAATACACTCACTCTATACTCGGCAGCTGTATAGGAACTGCACAGTGCAGATACAGTAGTTAATTACTTCTATGTAGCCAACACAAGCTTGAAAAATGTTATATTTTTTTTCAATATAAATGTATTCAATTAAGTTTTACATTAGGTGAACTTTAATGTCTATTATATGCCCGTGTAGATGGAGGTACAATTAGAAACAGCTGTAACAAATTAAGCACCTGTTGTTTTGCATTTATTTTTTATGTAAACCCAAAGCCTGAACTCCATCTTTGTTTTAAATCTACGAACAAAAGCTTTATATAGAGAGAAGCACCAAGAGCTGCAAGTGCATCTCCCCCAAAATCCCATGTGGTGGCTGTGTGGGTGACTTTTTCCAACCCCCTGTAAATTTCCTTTTTTAGGCAGAAATTGCTACAGGTAAATCTTAATGTTAAAACTCAGTCATATTTGAAATCCTGTCTATCAATGGTCTTCTCAAGGTTTCTCCATGATGTCTCCAAGGTGTATTCAAGGTGTCTTCATGGTGTCTCTATGGTGTCTCCATGGTGTCTCCAAGGTTATTCTATGCAGTGCTTGATTGTCAAGCAGTTGGATTTTAACATAAAGCACAATTACAGAAATACCCTATGAACAGTTCCTTTTTAATAATCATCAGAGTGTGTAGGAATCCAGTTATTTGATTAGATATTTCCTTTAAAGGGTATGTCCACCCTTAAAACCATTTTTTCATATATGATTCCCCCTGTCCCCCCAGCCCCAACCGCTCTATTTTTATTCTTAGAAAGTTCCCCAAACTTTACTTACCTCCCCTCTTTCCTTCATTGCGCTGCCGGCCCTCTGCTTGCTAGAAAATGCTAATCACGGACGCGGCTGCCGGGAGTTCATTGCGGCGGGGGAAAGAGGGAAGGTAAGTAAAGTTTGGGGCACTTTCTAAGAATAAAAATTGAGCGGTTGGGGCTGGGGGGACAGGGGGAATCATATAGCTAAAGGATTTTACACTAGGGGGAGGGAATCATGAGAGGGAGGGGGAGGGAGGGGGAGAAGGGCTGCAGTACGCATGCCAAACCTCTCCCGGAGGCCAGGTAGGAGGCAGAGTCCTATATGGACTCTGCTATCCTCCTGGTGGCAGTTTTTGGAACTTTGGGGGGGGACTACAGGAGAACCATATGGAGCTGGGATGTGAGGTAAGGATTAAACTACACTACACAATGGGGCCAGTAGTGGGGGGATTATAGTTTTGGGGGTGGACATGCCCTTTAATACATTTCATATAAAATATTCAATTATTTTTAAAGTGAAAATTCCAAGATGTTTTATAGTTAATAATTTAGTCAGCATTATGACTTTGATTGTGATAGACATGGAATAGTATCTTCACTGTAGGTCACATTCACAAGCTAAAACAGAAAGTCTGCTTTAAATGGTTGATTAGTTCATCTTAAACTAAAGCAACTTTTTACCTGTCTTAAAGTACATGCTCAGCCCAAATTTTAAAATCTAACAACATTTTCCTTAGAAGATATGTATACTGAAAAAAATATTTTGCCTCATCTTAAAGGTCCTGCCCCGAAATGAAAATTTACATACAGGAAAATCACCCCCAAAACCCTAAATGGTAATAGTTTGAAATGTGCAATATATAAGTGTAACCTGAAATCCTGCACACAATGTCCTGTTTCCCCTGTTTCTGCTCCCTGGTTCTTCCAGTTAGCAACTGTCAGTTATGGGTTTGAGAGTTGACATCACAGCCAATGACTGAATGTTAATCCCCTGTCTGCCTCTTCTGAGCATGCCCAGACTCAGTACAGGCTCAGTACAGGTTTCTAAATTGCTCAGTTTCCACGAGGTTTCCAGAAGCATAGCAGGCATACAGTAACGAATTCATAGGAAAAACTAAGATATATCAAAGAAAGAGGCCATTCTTTCTAAAATATGTTCTTATGAGGGTGGAGTTGTCCTTTAATCTATAATTAAATACATCTAAGTAGCAATAATTCTGAGGTGTGGGTGTTGCTGCATGCCTTCAATTCAGAACTTGTTTTGCTGAGGTTTAGTATTTCCCCTCCCTCTCTTAAGTGACTCCTCCTTTCCTCACACCTGACTTTTTTAAACTGAGCATGCTCGGCAATCACTACTATCTAGCACTGGAGAGATGGAATTCCCCAACTGTCACCAATTCAGTTACAGTTACACCCTTCCAGTAACAGCAAAATCTAGTACTTGCACAGAGCAGAAGTTTATTGTAAGGTACCTAATTGACAGCTGAAGCATCTAATATTCAGATTAGATATCTAAAGAAATAGGGGACAGATCAACAAAAAAATGATGAAGTGATAGTTGGTAAGAATTATAGTTTCCAGGAATGGGCAATTTAAAAAAAAAATTCCTGTGTACATATCCGTTAAATTATGGAGTCTTAGTTTTAGTCAAAGGGGCTTGCACAGACTAAGGACAAGGTTGGTAAAATTTATGTTTGGGGTGGGTATGCCTTTTAAAAGTCAGAAACTGCAGATTAAAACAATGTTACTGATATTGATTCACTGTTTCTTTTCACATTTTGACCTATAATGGGCGCGGAGTGTTGGGGTTTTTGTATTTGTTTGGAGTTTGTTCTGTTATGGGGGAAGATAATACTCTTGTTTTCAATGGACAGTACTAATGTCTGGACAGTCTATTGCTAAAAACATCTTTATGAAAACAATGAAATGAAATATGTCCACATACACATTATCTCTCTGAATTTATCTTTAATGTTTAGAATTTTTTTTTACATTTGCAGGTAAAGATGATCACAAACCCTCAGTATTGAAGCCAATGGTTTATTTTAAACTGTAATGCCCCTAATTAGAGGGGAAAAAACTGTACAAGCTAGGAAATTGCAAGCTGAACACGTGCCAATGGCCCAATCTTTTCTTACAGATTTTTATATACTACTGTCTATATTAACTATTTAAATTAAAGGGGTTTATTTACATAGGATGAAATTATTTTAATAATAACTGCATAATTAATGTATTATTAATTGTATGCTTCTACTGTTTTTTATATCACTCAGCACTTTTAACTTGGATCATGAGATCCTCCAGTATTTGCACGACTTTTAGGTATAATTTATTTTGACAAATCCTTATTCACCTGTAGTGCACCCGTCCTTAGATTATATCACTTGCACTTTTCAGCACTGGACAGCGCCCCTATAAACTGACATTAAGGAAAAGCAGCAATGGCTCTGGCTGTTTCAGCACTTAGACAGCGATCTCTCAGCACTTTGGCACATCATGGACAGCTCCAAAGCAGTTCCTTTTAACTTTGCATACTTACCTGACAATGCTGTTACGTTGGTGGGGATATCCCCCTCTCTGTCCCAGACCCAGGGTCCCCCACTCTGTCCCAGAACCAGGGTCCCCACTCTCTGCCCAGACCAAGGCCCCCTCTCGTCCCAGACCCAGGGTCCCCCTCTGTCCCAGACCCAGCCCCCCCTCTGTCCCAGACCCAGGGTCCCCCACTCTGTCCCAGACCCAGCCCCCCCATGCCAGACCCAGGGCCCACCTCTCTCCCAACCCAGACCCCCTCTCTTCCAGACCCAGGGTCCCCCCCTCTCCCAGACCCAGGTCCCACCCCCTCTGTCCCAGACCCAGACCCCCCCTCTGTCACAGATCCAGAGTCCCCTCCCTCTGTCCCAGACCCAGGGTCCCCCATCTGTCCCAGACCCAGGGCCCCTCCTCTGCCCCAGACCCAGGGCCCCCTCTGTTTCCAGACCCAGGTTCCCTCACTCGGTCCCAGACCCAGGGCCCCCCACTCTGTCCCAGACCCAGGTCACACCACCTCTGTCCCAGAACCCAACCCCCCTCTGTCACAGATCCAGAGTCCCTACTCTGTCCCAGATCCGGGTCCCCCTCGTCCCAGCCCCCCCTCTGTCCCAGACCCAGGGCCCCTCCTCTTCCCCGACCCCCCCTCTGTCCCAGACCCGGGTCCCCCACTCTGTCCCAGACCCAGGGCCCCCACATCTGTCCAACCAGGCCCCCCCTCTGTCACAGATCCAGAGTCCCCTCCCTCTGTCCCAGACCCAGGGTCCCCCATCTGTCCCAGACCCAGGGCCCCTCCTCTGCCCCAGACCCAGGGCCCCCTCTGTCCCAGACCCAGGTTCCCTCACTCTGTCCCAGACCCAGGGCCCCCCACTCTGTCCCAGACCCAGGTCGCACCACGTCTGTCCCAGACCCAGGAGATAGAGTTACATGAGATTACAGCAGTGTCATCTGTCCCCAGTCTCTCCTTCACAACCCAGCATGATCTCCTCAGTAAACTTTTTTTTTAACACTCACTGTGTTGTGAAGTACCTAGTCAGGAATCTCAGGATCGGATGTCTGGATCTTGCATCCCCTTCCCAGAGGGGAGGACCCAGAGCTGCTCCGCCCACAAATCTCTGCAGACTGCTGGTGACTGGGAGGGAGGGGAGGAGTCAGAGTGAGAGTCCCGTAGCTGTAGCCTGTGTGAGATTGTGACGTAAGCTCTGCTCTGCTTCTTACAGTGAGTCGGAAACCTCCTGCTCAGGACCCACACACGGACACAGCGATGCACACTTGCATTTTATTATATAGGATATTTTATGAGTTTAAAATGTGTCTAAGAATACACTAGCACTTTAATGTAAATCATTGGTATTTAAAGGGTTAAATCACAGTAAAAGGGGATTGTTGATGGAAGGGGGGCAAAATTGGAGGGCACTTACCTTTATAGAAGTTGTACACTTTGTACATGTAACAGCGTACCGTTGTACATGTAACATTATCCTCATGATGGCCTTTAGTAGGCTAATATGCTTAGCTGGTAATGTGTTAGGGGAAGGGTTTGGGTTCTTATAGAACTGGGCAGAGTTTTTTGTTGGCTACACTCTTTGGGTGGCACCTCACTTATGGAGGTGTAGCTGTTTTGGGGAGAAGATGGCTAGACGGTGGAGATTTCAAACTAGGTTTGGGGGGAGTGTGTTGTCAGTCTCACTGGGGTAGATAGCACATGGGGCAAATAGGGTGTAGATGGGCTAGGGGTGGGAGGAAAGGGGGACAGGGCTAGCATAGGGGATAGGGAGGCATGTGTATTAAGGTGTATGGATAAATACCAGGATTATAATTTAAAATGAATGTTTACAAATGTGAGAAACCTGCCTGAAAAAAGAGCAGGCTTCTACTTCTACTGAAAAGAGCCATAAATCAACAATAGCGATCGGAAATCTACGATTAACTTTAACAAACGCTCGTTGAATACAATTGCGGTATTTTACTACCGCATGGTATTCTATGACCGAACTGTAGATTTACAAATGTGTGGTTGTAAATGTACAATCACACCATACACTTACGGCCGCGATTGTACATTAGCGATAACCCACGGTATCACAAGCTTGCAATAGCACAGGTTTTTAAATATGGCCTATACTATCCTATAAGTATATGAAAGAAAGACTTTATTACAAATCCTAGCATCTACTTCTATAAAGATGCTTCTATATACTTACTCATGCACCCCGGATGCTATGCCTTAAGTAAAGCATGAGTGCAGTGCAAATACCCCTTTTTGTATATTTGTGTATATAGTAAAATAAGTATACTTAGTGTATTGATGGATCAATTATTGCAGCTAGGGGAGGTTTTTCCTTCATGCACAAGTATAAACTGTAGATGGAAAAATGCTGATGTTTACGTGTCAACAAAGATAACTGAACTAATGCCACCCTTTGCTCTATCTGATCTTGACATTAACAGTATATTCATGTTTCTTCTCCCCCGTGGTGTAAAATTGTATGATAATTTGGTCAATGGCCCTTTGTGAAGGCGATTTTCTTGCTTAGCAATTTCTGCAACGTAGATTCCGTTAAATTGAAAATGATCTACCTATATTCCAGAATTGAAAAAGAAAGCTAACTGGTGTGTTATTGCCATGTAACAGATTCATTTCAGTCTTTCAATCACCTGAATTAGATTTTTTTGTAATAAAAATAAACGCGGGCCATCATATTCATCCACCAGCTAGAACTGTGCTAGCAATTTGTTTTATATTAAACTTGTTAAATAATGCAGAGAGGGGGGAGGCTAGACTGTTCTAATATAAATGACTGCTAGATAGATCTTTAAAAAAAATAAATAAGTGCTGTGCAAGGGAGGAAAATTGTATGTGGTGTATGAGAAGAGATGGACTTGGTGACATTTTCTAAAAATGAGTGTACTGGTAATTTAGAAATCTTTTACTGACAGAGGGTTCAAGAGTTCTCATTTTTTTGTTCTACTGCAAAGATCATATCGAAGAGAAGGATTTAACTGTAATAGTTTTTCTTAAATAAAATGCAAGTGAATGATGAGGATAGGACCGGTTATGGAGGAGACCCAAATAATCCATTGGAGAGGCTTGCGTTGTTGTGAACAGGAAAATCATGAAAGCAGCTATTTTAAGGGAACAAGATGTGAATATATATTGGTAAAACAAGCCCAGTTTTGTAGAGAGATACGTAAGATGATAGAAATGCACAAACAATATGATATTGTATGGAGTCTTGAAATGTGCATCATTTCTTTGTTTGTATACATGTTTATAAGATCATAAGTACTTTCACATTATTTCATTGTAATCTAGAATAATGAATGATCTTATAGTCCTTTTATTGTATGTCATTTATTATTAAGACAGATCAAGCTTCCATGTGGTAGAAGCACTCGCATCCCAGCATCCCATAATTGGAGGTCTTATGCCTTTAATAGAAAGCATTGGATGGAAGGTCTCGTCTTTCATTGTAAAAGCCAGTGGACAGTGGTCAGTGCTACACTAATAAGGCCTGTAATTGGTTAAGACATCGTGCCTGGGCCAATCACAGGAGCGGTTGCCCCTTCTGCTTGCTTCCGTACATGGAATAGGCACAGAAGACAAGCAGAAGGCAGTGAAGGAACGAAGGCTGGTAAATTCATTTGGGGACAGCTTTCAGTTATATAAACCTTGCAAGGGCAGTTGTATATTAATGCAACTGTAAAGCACCATGGAAGATGTTGGTGCTATATAAATCCACAATAATAATAACAGTAATATTCAATGTTTGTTTTGGGGGTGGACATACCTTTTAACATTAATTCTGATTAGCAAACATTTGCATTTCTCATACTTGTGCTCTGGACCAATAAAGCAGGTTTTCTCAATTCCTCCTCCCCCCCTTGCCCACTGGCTCTTGCCCACTGGCTCTGAGGGTGCTTTACATTAAAGGCAGACTGGGGTTTCCTTTATCTGGTTAAAAGGCTTTTCACTCATGTGATCACAGTAATGTATACTAAGACCCCTTTGTTTATAATGTAAGCGTACATATATTATTACATTGTATGGGGCCCAGGAATGTGCATTAATTATATTCTCTTTGTTTGTATAAATGTTTGAGTAGTAGCACTTTTGCAACATTTAATTGTAATTTAGCCTAAGGAGGCTTCCACAGCCCTTCTATTGTGTTTATATGGACCACTCCTGGGTCTTTAAATCAACAAAATGATACTGAAACTGTGAAAAACATGAGCAACATTTTGGTCTGTAGTCTGAGACCTTTATCAAGCTTGGGTGAACCCAATTAGCGATGCATATAGAGCTACTATCAGCTTGGCACATTGCCTTACAGGGGTAATAGAGAGTGTTAGCGGCTCTCTACATCTCCCCAATACTGTGATACAGGAATAAAATAAGAGACTTAAGAAGCAATGTATGGAGAGCTACGGTGCTCTTACTGAAGTTAAAGTTGTGCTACCTGATGATCAGCACAACTAGCTTGTGGCGGCTGTATGGGTAGTGTAAAATAATAAGGGGAATGGAGGGGCTTGCCTATGCAGGCAGATTAGACAATTTAGGGCTCTTTACATTGGAGAACCATCATTTGCACTGGGACATGATCCCTTTATACAAATATATAAATGGGGCATATAGTAAACTCTGGTGCATTGTTCTGTAATAGGTCATATCAGAGGACTTGTGTGCATCCTTTAAAGGATAAGTACACTGTAAAAGCAAGTTAAGTTTAATTGGAAGCAGCAGGTTTTAAAAATCTCCCCCCCCCCCCCCCCCTTTTTCCCCCCTAGTTCCCTCCTGAGCCTACATTTGCTGAATTAAAGTTGTTGACACAGGATGGTTGGTGAGGCACGATGATGTCACGTTGCGTGCGTCACACACACGCATGGAGCAAATGGACGGTGCTTTATGGGACCTAAATAAGACAGAAATCCAGGAAGTCTCGGAGGGGTGGAGCTAAGCAGTCTACAAAGCAGAAACAAGATGTCAGCAACTTTACATCAGCACAGGTAGGCTCAGGAGGGACCTAGAAAAAATAAGGGAGGGGAAGATCTTTAAAAGCTGCTGCTTCCAATTAAACTTAACTTGCTTACAGTGTACTTATCCTTTAAACTAGAAAAAATGAAATTTCATCTTCAGGTTAGCAAAGGTTTCATTCATTACTGTGAGAACGGTGAACCTGTGGAACTGCTTTCCAACAGATGAGGTAATGGCAAGTTCATTGAATAGCTTTAAAGGGCAACTGTGGCCTCCAAACAAGTTAGGATTAAATGAAAGCCTGCAGTATTTCCTTTAAAATTAGCCGAAAATCACATCTCTGGCTTCAGCCTGTGAGAAATTATATCGGGGTGAATGTTCAAACTTCCTGCTTCCAGTAGGTTGAGTGACATCACCTGACCTCTGCTCCGCCCCTCTGCCCCGGGGGAGAAGCATGCTCAGTAAAGACTTAATGCTGGGGAAATCAGAAAGTACCTGGGGGGGAAAAATTGACAGTTGAGAAGGGGAGCCTATTAATGCAGACAGGCTGGTCACATGACTACAAGCTGGTCACATGGCTGAAAACAGGAAGTGTTCAAGCAGGAAGTAATATTGCTGAACCTTTTTAGCAATAACTTCTCACAAATTTTATCTAGAGATGTGATTTAGGTTTTATTTTGAAGGTGTGATGGAAGGTTTTTGATATAATTCTTACTAGTTTGGAAGAATTGGAGACCACAGTTACCCTTTAAAAATGGGCTGGATACGTCTCAAATATTGAGAATTACTGGTATTAATACATATACTGTAGTTCTGGTCGGTACAGGGATACTATATAATATTGAGAATTACTGGTATTAATACATATACTGTAGTTCTGGTTGGTAAAGGGATAATATTTAATATTGAGACTTACAGATATTAATAAATATACTGTAGTTCTGGTTGTTACGGGGATACTATATAATATTGGGAATGACTGGTATTAATACATATACTGTAGTTCTGGTTGGTACAGGGATAATATATAATATTGAGAATTACTGGTATTAATACATATACTGTAGTTCTGGTTAGTACGGGGATACTTTATAATATTGGGAATTACTGGTATTAATACATATACTGTAGTTCTGGTTGGTACAGGGATACTATATAATATTGAGAATTACTGGTATTAATACATATACTGTAGTTCTTGTTGGTACAAGGATATTATATAATATTAAGAATTACTGGTATTAATACATATAATGTAGTTCTGGTTGATCCAGGGATACTATATAATATTGAGAAATACTGGTATTAATACATATATTGTAGTTCTGGTTGGTACAGGGATGCTATATAATATTGAGAATTACTGGTATTAATAAATATACTGTAGTTCTAGTTGGTACTGGCATACTATATAATATTGAGAATTACTGGAATTAATAAATATACTGTAGTTCTGGTTGGTACTGGCATACTATATAATATTGAGAATTACTGGTATTAATACATATACTGTAGTTCTGGTTGATACGGGGATAATATATAATATTGAGAATTACTGGTATTAATACATATACTGTAGTTCTGGTTGGTACAGGGATACTTTATAATATTGAGAATTACTGGTATTAATACATATACTGTAGTTCTGGTTGGTACAGGGATGCTATATAATATTGAGAATTACTGGTATTAATATATATACTGTAGTTCTGGTTGGTACAGGGATACTATATAATACTGAGAATTACTGGTATTAATACATATACTGTAGTTCTGGTTGGTACAGGGATAATATATAATATTGAGAATTACTGGTATTAATACATATACTGTAGTTCTGGTTGGTACAGGGATAATATATAATATTGAGAATTACTGGTATTAATACATATACTGTAGCTCTGGTTGGTACAAGGATATTATATAATATTAAGAATAACTGGTATTAATACATATAATGTAGTTCTTGTTGATCCAGGGATACTATATAATATTGAGAAATACTGGTATTAATACATATACTGTAGTTCTGGTTGGTACAGGGATGCTATATAATATTGAGAATTACTGGTATTAATAAATATACTGTAACATAGTAACATAATAATTAAGGTTGAATAAAGACATACGTCCATCAAGTCCAACCTATTCACTTTTTTTTTTTTTTTTAACCCTACCTAACAGTTGATCCAGAGATAGGCAAAAAAAAAATAGCTAAAAAGGGGGAAAAAATTCCTTCCTGACTCCAAACGGCAATCAGAAAGTATCCCTGGATCAACCAGATCTATATGCATTAATACCAGTAATTCTCAATATTTTTTAGTTTTAGAAACTTATCAAGGCCTTTTTTAAAGTTATTCAATGAACTTGCCATTACCACATCTGCTGGAAGACAGTTCCACAGTTTCACCGTTCTCACTGTAAAGAAACCTCTCCTAACCTGAAGATGAAACTTCTTTTCTTCCAACCTTAAAGGATGTCCACGTGTCCTCTGATATGACCTATTAGTGAACAATGTACCAGAGAGCTCATTGTATGGGCCATTAATATATTTGTACAAGGTTATCATGTCCCCACGCAACCGCCGCTTCTCCAATGTAAACAGCCCTAACTTGTCTAATCTGCCTGCATATTCAAGCCCCTCCATTCCCCTTATTAATTTAGTTGCCCTTCTCTGAACTGCCTCAATTTCCAAGATGTCCCTTTTGTATATGGGATTCCAAAACTGCCCTGCATATTCCAAATGAGGCCTTACCAGTGCCTTGTAAAGAGGGAGAATAATATTTTTCTCTCTTGAATCTATTCCCCTTTTTATACAAGACAATATCTTGCTAGCTCTAGCTGTTGCTACCTGGCATTGTTTGCTACAGCTAAGTCTGTTATCTACCAGAACCCCCAAATCTTTTTCCATTTCAGATGCACTTAACACAGAGTTATTTATGGTGTAGGTGGCACAGGGATTATTAAATCCCAAATGCATCACCTTACTTTATCTACATTGAATCTCATCTGCCATTCTGCTGCCCATTTTGTAATCTATCTAGGTCTGCTTGCAGCACTTGCACATCATTGGAAGTTTCCAAAGCTCTGCATATTAGTGTCATCAGCAAACACAGAGACCTTGCTCTCAATGCCCCTTCTAAGTCATTATAAACAGATTAAACAGAAGCGGCCTCAGTACAGAACCCTGAGGCACTCCGCTTAGAACTTTAGCCCACATAGATGTAGCCATTAACCACCACTCTCTGTTTGCGGTCCAATAACCAGTTCTCTATCCATAAACAAATGTTTTCTTCAAGGCCAACAGTCCTCAGTTTATACATTAGTCGCCTATGTGGCACAGTATCAAAAGCTTTTGCAAAATCCAAATATACCACATCCATGCTGTGCCTGAGTCCAACTTCTTACTCACTTTTCATAAAAACCAATTAAATTGTCTGGCATGATCTATTTCTCATAAATCCATGCTGACTACTACTAATAAGATGATCTCTGGAGACAAAGTCAAGGATATGATCCCTTAACAAAGTTCATACCTTCCCTACCACTGATGTTAGGCTTACGGTCATATGTTACCAGGCTGTGAACGACTACCTTTTTTGAATATTGGTATTACATTGGCTTTTTTCCAATCCAGCGGCACATCCCCAGACAAAGCGAATCTAAAATTATGAGAAACAGTGGTCTAGCTAGAACTGAACTAAGCTCTTTTAAAATCCTAGGATGCAATCCATCTGGTCCTGGCGCTTTATTGATATTAACTTTGTCTAATGTTTCCGTACCATATCCTCCGTTATCCAATGTGAAAACTCTTCATTTCTTTCCTGCATATGTTACAATCCCTACTGAAGGACAAGGATTCTCAACAGTAAAAACCGATGTAAAAAAACGGTTTAGCAGATTAGCCTTTTCGGCATCCTCTACAACCACCTCAGCTCCATAATTTAATGGTCCCACATTCTCAGTCCTCATTTTTACCATTTATATACTTAAAGGGCATGTCCACCCCCAAAACTATAATCCCCCCAACTACTGGCCCCACCATGTAGTGTAGTTTAATCCTTACCTCACATCCCAGCTCCATAGGGTCTCCTGTAACCCCCCCCCAAAGTCTCAAAACTAACACCAGGAGGATAGCAGGTCTCTGCCTGCTATCTAGCCTCCGGTAGAATTTGCCATGCGCACTGCAGCCTTCTCCCCCCTCCCTCCCCCTCCCTCTCCCTCCCCTCTCCTCCCATTCTACTATCCCCTCCCCTAGCGCAAAACCCCTTAATATGCTGCTCCCCCAGTCCCCCAGCCCCAACCGCATATTTTACCTCTCCGCTTTCCTCCGCTACACTGAATGACCGGCAGCGCGTCCGTGATTGGCTGCCGCTCAGCCAAACAGACGCGATGCCGGTGCGGCCCCTCTGCTTGCATTCTCGCAAGCAGAGGGCCGGCAGTGTGGCGGAGGAACGAGGGGAGGTAAGTAAGAGTTTGGGGGGCTTTCTGAAAAAAATATTTATGCGGTTGGGGCTGGGGGACATGGGGAGCAGCATATAAAAATCAGTTTAAGGGTGGACATACCCTTAAAAAACTTTTGGGTTGGACTTGCTTTGTTCCGCAATCCGTATTTCATTTTCTATTTTAGCTAGTAATTGCTTTCTTGCACTCTTATTACAGCTTTTGTACTCCCTGTAAGCCTGTTCTGTGCCTTCTGTTTTTAAAATTTTAAAAGCCCTTTTCTTTTTTCCATTTCCCTTTTTACCTGAGCATTATGCCATGCAGGACGGACCTAATTTTTTTACACTTGTTACCTAAAGGTACAGATTTGGAAATGTAATAGTTTAATATCCCTTTAAAAGTGGTCCACATCTGCTAGTTTCTTTACCTAGAAACAGTTCCCCCCAGTCTATGAGCAGGAGCGATTCCTTAAAAGCATAAAATTAGCTTTCCTAAAGTTAAAAGTTTTTGTAAGCCAGTGCACTTTAGTTTTTTGCAACCTATACTAAATGACACTATATCATGGTCACTATTTCCTAAGCTTCCCATTACCTTCATCTCATAATGAGCTCAGGGTTATTAGATATCACCAGATCCAACAACGCATTCTGTCTAGTAGGAACTTCTACTATCTGTGAAAGAAAATGCTCATATAGAAATTTAAGAACTTTATACCTTTAGAGGTGCTGGCAGTTCCCTTACTCCAATCTATGTCAGAGTAGTTAAAATCCCCCATGACCAGAACATGCCCCATACCAGCAGCCTTCGCCAACTGCATATGGAGATGCTTTCCACCTTTCCTCGTAATTGGCGGCTTATAACATACTCCAACAATTAATTTACCTACCTTCTTGCTTCCTGTACACGTTCCACCCAATGTTTCTGCCGTATCGTTTGCTCCCCCATCTATTCCATTTTTAAATTGGCTTCAATTCCTGTTTAACTAATACATAATACTCCTCCTCCTTTCTTATTAACTCGGTCATGTCTAAATAGGATATCCTTCAATATTTATGTCCATGTTGGTGAATCAAAGCCAGATTCTGCTATACCAATACATCATAACTTTCCTTTAATGCTATTATTTCAAGTTCGCCGGTTTTTCCAGCAAGACTCCTTGCATTTGTAAAACAATACATTTTAGATTATCAATGTTGCTTTATTCCTGTGTGTACTATCCTACCATCTCCTCCCCCTTCTCCTCTCTTTCCGTTCACTCGCCCCCATATTCCCTACGACTTCTCCAACACTCTTTACCTACCCTGTGTAGTTAACATTCCCTCCCCCCCATACCTAGTTTAAATCTCCCCAACCCCCTAGCCATCTTCTCCCCCAAAACAGCTGCACCATCACCATGAGGTGCAATCCGTCTCTACTAAAGAGCCTGTAGCCAACAGAAAAATCAGCCCAGTTCTCTAAAAACCCAAACCCCATCTCCTTACACCACCCTCTTAGCCCGCATTTATACTCCTGAGCTTCCGTTGTCTCCCAGCGTAGCATGGCTGCGTGATATTTCGTCCTCCCTTCTTCTTGTCATCCTCATGCTATCGACCCTCGCCGTCCGCCTATTCTGTATCAGACATCAGCCAACATGACTAGGCATTTGATAGACCCTTGTTTGCCGCAACTCGAGCCAACCTACTTAACATCACTTTAAGCAGTCCCCACTCCTCACCTCCACCTCTACTTTGCACATTGGCCCATGTGAACCAAGCCGCCTGGTCATCCCCCCACGAAAGATCCCCCATGTCGACCTAGCACCAGAACAACACCACTCGTTCCAGTAGGGTCTGCGACAGATTACCTATTACCAATGACTCACGCCTATCCTTCCTAGCCCCCGTTCCCCTCCCTTGTATGGAGATGCCGTCCCTGGTTGCTCAAGGAAAGGCCCGCTCCATACATGCTGCTTCCGAGCCATCGTCCTCCCACTTCGCCTAAAATGGCAAATCTGTTGGAGAGACCAGCTGGGAAGAAGCGCCCCTATCCTTCTGTCCCCTACTTCCCTGGTGACCCTTACAAATCTATCTTCCTTCTCCACCTTATCTGCCCCATGTCCACCCTCCAGTTACGGCCCTGCCAGTACCTGCATTTCCCCCAGATTTGCCAAGCCCTGCAATGCTGCAAGTTACACCCTTAGATTGGACCTCAGATTCCAAATGGGCAACCCACTCACATCTGACACATACATAGGTCCCTTGGGGCGGCTGCTCCAAGATCCCATACATGGGCAGGATGCACATGCACGGCCCCAACAAAACTGTGTCCATATACAAACAGCAATACACACCAGAGCACAGGAACAGCAATACACAGCAGAGACACAGCAATACACAGCAGAGAAATTGCAATACACAGCAGAGAAATTGCAATACACAGCAGAGAAATAGCAGTGTTGTTCTTAAACGCTTTCTTGTTTTAAACGTTAGTTTTTTAACGCTCTCAATTCCCTTAAAAACAGAAAAATCCCTTAAAACAGAAAATCGCTCAAGAGCTTGATCGCTCTGTAGAAATGACTTAAAGAGTTCAAAACCACAGAGCCAACAGCCCTCAGCAATTTAAACCCAATTAGCTACACCCCCATCCAATCAGTGAAAAGGGGGAAAAAAATGGCTTTCCTTTGTCTCTTACCAACCCCCGCTCTACAGGTAACGGTGCTGATTAAACACCAGTATTTGTTTCAGTAACCCAGTGTCTCTTAGTTATCAATCACTATACCTATCTACCTTATTTCAAGCAGTAAGTAGTAAAAACAAAAAACCACCAGTGATAATTACTTACACAGGCACACTCCTAGAAATAAATAGTGTTAGGTTAGTACATTTACTAGGCTGCAAACCCAGTTAATAAACGCTTTAGTTTTTTAATGCTCTCAATTCCCTTAAAAACAGAAAAATCCCTTTAAAAACAGAAAATCGCTCAAGAGTTGATCGCTCTGTAGAAATGACTTAAATGAGGTTCCAAACCACAGAGCAACAGCCTCAGCCAATTAAAACCAATTGCTACACCCCCATCCAATCAGTGAAAAGGAAAAAAAAATGCCTTTCCTTGTCTCTTACCAACCCCCGCTCCTACAGGTAACAGTGCTGATTAACACCAGTATTTGTTTCAGTAACCCAGTGCTCTGAGTTACTCAAACAATTCCTACTACCTTATTCAAGCAGTAAGTAGTAAAAACAAAAAAAACACCAGTAATTAATTACTACACAGGCACACTCCTAGAAATAAATAGTTTAGGTTGTACATATTAGGCTGCAAACCACAGTAATAAACGCTTTAGTTTTTTAACGCTCTCAATTCCCTTAAAAACAGAAAAATCCCTTTAAACAGAAACGCTCAAGAGCTTGATCGCTCTGTAGAAATTACTTAAATGAGGTTCTGGTTGGTACTGGCATACTATATAATAATGAGAATTACTAGAATTAATAAATATACTGTAGTTCTGGTTGGTACAGGGATACTATATAATATTGAGAATTACTGGTATTAATACATATACTGTAGTTCTGGTTGGTAAGGATACTATAATATTGAGAATTACTGGTATTAATACATCTATGTAGTTCTGGTGGTACTGGTACTATATAATATTGAGAATACTGGTATTAATACATATACTGTAGTTCTGGTTGGTACAGGGATGCTATATAATATTGAGAATTACTGGTATTAATACATATACTGTATTCTGGTTGGTACGGGGATAATATATAATATTGAGAATTACTGTATTATACATATACTGTAGTTCTGGTTGGTACGGGGATACTTTATAAATTGAGAATTACTGGTATTAATACATATACTGTAGTTCTGGTGTACAGGGATATCATATATATTGAGAATTACTGGTATATTACATACTGTAGTTCTGGTTGGTACGGGGATACTTTATAATATTGAGAATTACTGGTATTAATACATATACTGTAGTTTGGTGGTAAGGATACTATATAATATTGAGAATTACTGGTATTAATACATAACGTTAGTTCTGGTTGGTACAGGGATACTATATAATATTGAGAATTACTGGTATTAATACATATACTGTAGTTCTGGTTGGTACAAGGATGCACTATAATATTGAGAATTACTGGTATTAATACATATACTGCAGTTCTGGTTGGTACAGGGATGCTATATAATATTGGAATTACTGCTTAAATACATATAATGTAGTTTGGTTGGTAAGGGATACTATATAATATTGAGATTACTGGTATTAATAAATATACTTGTAGTTCTGATTGGTACAGGGATACTATTTAATACTGAGAATTATGGTATCAACAATATACTGCACTGCTGGTTGGTACAGGGATGCTATATAATATTGAGAATTACTGGTATTAATAACTATAATGTAGTTCTGGTTGGTACAGGGATACTATATAATATTGAGAATTACTGGTATTAATACTATACTGTAGTTCTGGTTGGTACGGGATACTATATAATAATGAGATTTACTGGTATTAATACATATACTGTAGTTTGGTTGGTACAGATACTATATATGTGAGAATTATGGTATTAATACATATATGTAGTTCTGGTTGGTACAGGGATACTATATAATATTGAGAATACTGGTATTAATACTATACTGTAGTTTGGTTGGTACTGCATACTATATGACATTGAGAATACTGGTATTAATACATATACTGTAGTTTGGTTGGTACAGGGATATATAATATTGAGAATTACTGATATAATACATAGTAACAATAGTAAAATAGTAATGCGTTGAATAAAGACATTCGTCCATCAAGTCCAACACTCCCTTTTTTTTTTTTTTTACCCTACCTAACAGTGATCCAGAGGAAGGCAAAAAAACCCCAGCTAAAAAAGGGGGGGAAAATTCTTCCTGACTCCAAACGGCAATCGGAAAGTATCCCTGGATCAACCAGATCTATATGCATTAATACCAGTAATTCTCAATATTTTTAGTTTTAGAACTTATCCAGGCCTTTTTTAAGTTATTCAATGAACTTGCCATTACCACCTCTGCTGGAAGACAGTTCCACCGTTTCACTGTTCTCACTGTAAAGAAACCTCCCTAACTGAAGATGAAACTTATTTTCTTCCAACCTTAAAGGAGTCCAGAGTCCTCTGATATGACCTATTAGTGAACAATGCACCAGAGAGTTCACTGTATGGGCCATTAATATATTTGTATAAGGTTATATGTCCCCACGCAACCGCCCTTCTCCAATGTAAACAGCCCTAACTTGTCTAATCTGCCTGCATATTCAAGCCCCTCCATTCCCTTATAATTTAGTTGCCCTTCTTGAACTGCCTCAATTTCCAGATGTCCCTTTGTATATGGGATTCCAAAACTGCACCGCATATTCCAAATGTGGCCTTACCAGTGACTTGTAAAGAGGGAGAATAATATTTTCTCTCTTGATTCCATTCCCTCTTACAAGACAATATCTTGCTAGCTTAGCTGTTGCTACCTGGCATTGTTTGCTACAGCTAAGTCTGATCTACCAGAACCCCCAAATCTTTTCCATTTCAGATGAATAACACAGAGTTATTTATGTGTGTAGGTGGCACAGGGTATTAAATCCCAAATGCATCACCTTACATTTTAACATTGAATCTCATCTGCATTCTGCTGCCCATTTTGATAATCTATCTAGGTCTGCTTGCAGCACTTGCACATCATTGGAAGTTTCCAAAGCTCTGCATAATTTAGTGTCATCAGCAAACACAGAGACCTTGCTCTCAATGCCCCCTTCTAAGTCATTTATAAACAGATTAACAGAAGCGGCCCCAGTACAGAAACTGAGGAACTCCGCTTAGAAATTTAGCCCACATAGATGTAGCTCCATTAACCACCACTCTCTGTTTGCGGTCCAATAACCGTTCTTCTATCCATGAACAAATGTTTTCTTCAAGGCCAACAGTCCTCAGTTTATACATTAGTCGCCTATGTGCACAGTATCAAAGGCTTTTGCAAAATCCCAATATACCACATCCACACTGTGCCTGAATCTAACTCTTACTCACTTCTTCATAAAAACCAATTAAATTTGTCTGCTGATCTATTTCTCATAAATCCATGCTGACTACTATCTAATAAGATGATCTCTGGAGACAAAGTCAAGGATATATCCCTTAACAAAGTTTCCATCACCTTCCCTACCACTGATGTTAGGCTTACAGGTCTATAGTTACCAGGCTGTGAACGACTCCTTTTGAATATTGGTATTAAATTGGCTTTTTTCCAATCCAGCGGCACATCCCCAGACAAACGAATCTGAAAAGATGAGACACAGTGGTCTTGCAGAACTGAACAAGTCTTTTAAAATCCTAGGATGCAATCCATCTGGTCCTGGCGCTTATTGATATTAACTTTGTCTAATGATTCCGTACCATATCCTCTGTTATCAATGTGAAAACTCATTTCCTCCCTGCACATTGTTACAATCCTACTGTAAGGATTCTCAACAGTAAAAACCGATGTAAAAAAACGGTTTAGCGATTAGCCTTTTCGGATCCTCTACAACCACCTCAGCTCCATTATTAATGGTCCCACATTCTCAGTCCTCATTTTTTTACCATTTATATCTTAAAAAACATCTTGGGGTTGGACTTGCTTTGTTCGGCAATCCGTATTTCATTTTCTATTTTTAGCTAGTTTAATTGCTTTCTTGCACTCTTTATTACAACTTTTGAAGTCCCTGTAAGCCTGTTCTGTGCCTTCTGCTTTCAAAATTTTAAAAGCCTTTTCTTTTTTTCCATTTCCCTTTTTACCTGGCATTAAGCCATGCAGGAGGGGACCTAATTTTTTTACACTTGTTTCCTAAGGTACCGATTTGGAAATGTTATAGTTTAATATCCCTTTAAAAGTGGTCCACATCTGCTCAGTATCTTTACCTAGAAACAGTTCCCCCCAGTCTATGAGCAGGAGCGATTCCTTTAAAGCATAAAATAGCTTTTAAAGTTAAAAGTTTTTGTTAAGCAGTGCACTTTAGTTTTTCTGCAACCTATATTAAATGACACTATATCATGGTCACTATTCCCTAAGCTTCCATTACCTCATCTCCAAAATGAGCTCTGGGTTATTAGATATCACAGATCCAACAACGCATTCTGTCTAGTAGGAACTTCTACCATCTGTGAAAGAAAATGCTCATATAGGAAATTTAAGAACTTTTTACCTTTTGAGGTGCTGGCAGTTCCATTACTCCAACTATTTCAGGGTAGTTAAAACCCCCATAACCAGAACATGCCCCATACCAGCAGCCTTCGCCAACTGGCTTCAATTCCTGTAACATACAATACATACTCCTCCTCCTTCTTCTTAACTCGGTCATGTCTAAATAAGGAGTAACCTTCAATATTTACTGTCCAGTCGTGTGAATCATTAAGCCATGATTCTATACCAATACATCATACCTTTCCTTTAACGCTATTATTTTCAAGTTCGCGGTTTTTCCAGCCAGACTCCTTGCATTTGTAAACATACATTTTAGATTATCAATTGTTTTACTTCCATACATGGTCGTAATGCCTCCTTACCCTATGTTCCCCCCTCCTCTTCTCCTCCCTCGTTGTGTTACTAGCCCCCAGATCCTAACTTCTTTATCTACCCCGTTGTAGTAAACGTTCCCTCCCCCCCATACCATGTTAAAATCTCCCCAACCCCCTAGCCATCTTCTCCCCCAAAACACGTTGGCACCACACCATTGAGGTGCAATCCGTCATACTAAAGAGCGAGCCAACAGAAAAGTCAGCCCAGTTCTCTAAAAACCCAAACCCCTCTCCTTAACCACTCTCTTAGCACTGCATTTAACTCCTGAGCTCCCATTCCTCCCTAGCGTAGCAGTGGCTGCGACGTGCGGTAGTATTTCTGAAATCACTACCCTGGAGGTCCTTGCTTTTAACTTGGCCCCTAATTCTCGGAAATCATTTTAAGGACCTCACCTCCACCTCTAACTTTGTCATTTGCACCAATGTGAACCAAGACCGCCGGGTCACCCAGCCCTACCCAATAATCTGTCTACATGATCCACCACATGTCGAACCCTAGCACCAGGCAGACAACACACTGTTCGGCATGCAGGGTCCTGGCGACCGATTACTATCTACCCTTCTAATAATAGAATCCCTACCACACCACCTGTCTCCTTCCTAGCCCCCCAGTTCTCCTCCCTTGTATTGGAGATGGCCGTCCCCTGGGTGCTCAAGGAAAGGCCCGCTCCATACAGCTGCTTCCGAGCCTCATCCTCCACATCTTCGCCTAAAATGGCAAATCTGTGGGATCGACCAGCTGGGAAGAAGCCCCCTATCCTTCCGTCCCCTACTTCCCCGGTGACCCTTACAAATCTATCTTCCTTCTCCACCTTATTGCCCCATCTCCACCCACCAGTTTACTGGCCCCTGCCAGTACCTGCATTTCCCCCAGGTTTGCCAAGTCCTGCAATGCTGCAAGTTTACCCCTTGACTCTGTAACTCAATTCCAAATGGGCAACCCACTCACATCGACACATACTAGGTCCCCTGGGGCGGCTGCTCCAAGATCCCATACATGCGGCAGGATGACATGCTGCGCGGCCCCTACAAAACTGTCCATACTAAACAGCAATACACAGCAGAGAACAGCAGAGAAATAGTGTGTTCTTAAACGCTTTCTTGTTTTAACGCTTTAGTTTTTTAACGCTTGTCAATTCTCTTTAAAACAAAAATCTCTTTCTTTTAATATAAATTTTCACAATTCTTTGTAAAGACGACGATAATCCATCACCCCCACTAAATAAAGAGAATGTTTGTTAGGAGGGCGCTGACTCCATTTAAACCATAGTCACCGACCTCCCTTTCTTTATTCAGTGTTGATTGATTTCTGGTGAGAAATTATCTAGAGATGGACAAAATTCCCAAGTTTCGTTCGTTTTCGGATATACGGATCTAGGGAAAATCCTTTTGAGGGTTACTGAATGTATGAGTTATTTTCTGTAACCCTCTAAATAAAATCTCGAATGTTCGATAAACCTCAAAAATACGATCGGACTACTTTCGAGTTTGCGTCCGTATTCTTGAGGGTTATGGAACGTTCAAAGTTATTTTCAAGGGTTACTGAAAACATCCTCGTACATTTGGTAACCCTCGGAAATGCAGTCCGAAGTCCAAAAATTCAAACAATCGACCTGGTTTCGGAAAGAGCGTTCAGATTTTGGAACCGAGGGTTTCCGTGTCAGATTCCGGTCCGGGTCTCTACTGAAAACCATTAAATATGGATGATTTGGTCATCTTGTACTGTAGCAAGTAGATGTATTTCTCATTCATCCTTTTTTTGGTTATTTAGTAAGATCAACAGGATTTGAAGTTTAGAGGTAACTTTGTATGTCTGTAGTGATTGAATTAGGTGATCTATTGTATGTTTTCCTTTAAAGGGCATGTCCACCCCCAAAACTATAATCCCCCCCAGTAATGGCCCCACCATGTAGTGTAGTGTAATCCTTACCTCACATCCCAGCTCCATAGGGTTCTCCTGTAAACCCCCCCCAAAGTCCCAAAACTAACCACCAGGAGGATAGCAGGGCTCTGCCTGCTATCTAGCCTCCGGTAGATATTTGCCATGCGCACTGCAGCCTTTCTCCCCCCTCCCTCCCCCTCCCTCTCCCTCCCTCTCCCTCCCTCTCCCTCCCGTTCTACTATCCCTCCCCCTAGCGCAAAACCCCCTTAATATGCTGCTCCCCCATGTCCCCCAGCCCCAACCGCATGTTTTTTTTTTTCAAAAAGCTCCCCAAACTCTTACTTACCTCTCCGCTTTCCTCCGCTGCACTGAATGACCGGCATTCTCGCAAGCAGAGGGCCGGCAGTGCGGCGGAGGAACGAGGGGAGGTAAGTAAGAGTTTGGGGGGCTTTCTGAAAAAAATATTTATGCGGTTGGGGCTGGGGGACATGGGGGAGCAGCATATTAAAAATCATGTTTAAGGGTGGACATACCCTTTAAAAACAGCCAGAAAATGGGCAAATATAAAAAAAATACAAACAATTGACTCCATATGTGTGTTACGTGGACTAAGATTCTAAAATGTTGCAGAAACTGCTCTCAAAAATGTCATTTATTTCCCTCGAAATCAGGGGGTTTGTTCCCGCTGCGAAATACGTGGAGACGCCATTGAGGCCAACAAAAAACTGGTCAATTGTCAGTTACCTACCTCCATCCCCAACTGATATATTCAGCACTAGAGATGTAATGTGGGCTCGAATCGAATCTGAGTTTCACGGAACACGGATTTTTCGATATTATTATCGAAAATCGAAAGTAGACAATCATTGAAAATCGAAAATTGTAAGTAGAAGATTTTCGAAAATCAAAACTCGATCTTTCAAACTTTCAGAAAATTTCGAAAAATTCAAAAACGGAACGAAATTCAACAGTTTCGAACATCTCTATTCAGCACATTATTTTCTGTATTACTAACCAGATATTTAAGGATAATTATTGTCCCCCTTATGGCAGAATAAGCTGGCTCCTCCCTCCATGCTGTCAATCAAAGCTTTCACTGCTGACATCACATCCAATGATTGACTGTTGATTCACCTGCTGCCTCCACTGCACACGCTCAAGCTTTAGAAAAGCTCATTGAGCAGAGTGAGGAGGCAGATACAATTGCCAGAAAGGAATAGAACTTATCATTAATTATCTGGCTACAAATGCATGTAATAAATAATGCATGTATCCTTGGAACAGTTATTTAAATCAAGTTAGATACTTTTTAAAACTTTTATTGAGGTAAAAAACAGAACATCGCTAAAAGGAAAATTGCACCACAAAATGTAAGCCGGTAACTGAAATCCATCCTGAATAGAATTCTTTATTGCTTTGTTCAAGCAGTGGTTTGCATATAATATGGCTAATCTTCACCGCCATATTGGATCCTCCTTCCCCTCTTTATCTCCGTCAACCCAAAGGTTCCATTCGTCTGATAATTTCCAGTTACCTAAAAGTTCTACGAGTAGATAAGAGCAGAAAACTAGCGTGTACATCCCATACCACATACCGCGATGTTCCTCAACGACAAGAGTTTTTCACTGGTGGAGCCAGACCCCAGGGTGACTGGGGAATAGAAATTTGTGTTTTCATCCATTTTATTCTACATAAGCGCAACGTGAATGAAATAATGGCAGAAAATTCACAGAAAATCCCCCTTACTATGGACGCTAAGGCTGAGGCCACACTTTGACGCTCTAGAATCCCGCACGGAATCATGTGCGTTGCGCATGCGATTTTGCTGTTTTCCGTTATGAAAACGAATGTGTTAACGCAAAAAAAAGTGAACGCATGCGTCCCCAAAATGGAAAATACGCGCAATAGCATGTGCAACAGGACCAAAATCTAATGCGCAATTGCGTGCGCAAAACGGACATAAAACGCGCTTGTGTTACCTAGCCCTAAAAATATCTTGCTGCAAAAATGTTTCTCAATGCGTTTTCTCAAAGACAATGTCCCTACAAGTTGTCGCACCATGTTTGGTAGATGTGCGAAAGGCGAGCTAATTTGTCACGATGCCGCATGATCGCATGATCGCTGCAGGAGAGCGATGCAGTCGAGAAGAGGGTTCATTGCCCCCCAGTGATACGTGTATCATCATCGGACTGCAAAACGCCTTAGCGAGTCTGAATTGGGTAACGGTTGTGTATTAATTGTCACGTGCAACAATGTATCTGGGTCAGTGACCCACTAGGGTCTCCTCTATGCGGCCATGTGATTTCCATCTCAATGTGCCATCAGATCACATTGGTATCTGTCGGCACATTGCAATGGGAACTGCACACATGGAACCGACCAATCGCGCATATGCGGTATAGAGATCAGACATGTGGCCATACCTGGGCTGATGGTATCTGCTCTCTTTACATTAAAGGGAGCCAATGCCGACAGATGGAATTTTCCCGCCATTGACGACGGGATTTACCTAATATGGCTAATGTGTATGGCCACCTTTAGTTAGCAATTATAAAATCAATTCAATTTAGCTTTAGTTTTCCTTTAATTCCGCCTAGCCAATTCAAGCTTGCTTATTCTCTGTGTATTTACTTTACAATCTATGGACCCCTTCATTTCCCTTCCAGGGTCTCGGACTGTATATCAGTGGTGTCAGACTTACAGTACTCCAGCTGTGCGCCGCATTTCGCAGCCATTGGAAAGCAGCCGTCCTTCCATCTGTGATATAAATATTGGGGGGGTTGGAATCCATTGCGTTTGACAGCTGGATTATAAGGATTGCATTAAAGCACTGTAGGGACCCGGGAAATATGTTGACCTATTCACCACTGTAATTCTATGGATGAGAAAAAAAAACAACTGACTTTAACCGGAAGAGTAAATACTCGGAATGTTTTATTTCAACCTTCTTAGGTTTTGCCTGGACAATGTTAATATAAATGTAGTTTAAACGGGAAAGTCTACTCCTCCGACACTTCTATACATACCACAACCTTGCAAACCTTACTTCCCTCTCTGGTGTTCCTGAACTGAGATACTCACCCTGACCTCTGCCACGCTCTTCCCAGTTTGCTGCCGCATCCCCCTGAAGCTGTGCAAGCTTGTAATGGGCTTGCATATGTGCAGAGGAGTTGACCCAGTCCGCAGCAGTCATTGGTCGTGATGTCATCCATCCAGGGGTGTTCCTAGAGTTTTGACACCTGAAACAACTTTTAAATGCTGCCTGTCGGCAGATGGGGGGACGACACGTGAAGTGGGCGTGGCTTCATCGGGGAACATAGGTGTGGCTTATGGAGGTGGGTATAGTGGGCTGACTTACACTGACTGGTGAACTGGAGGGCTGACTAAACACTGAATGGTGGACTGGTGCTGTTATTGCAGGAAGAAGGCCTTTTAAGTGTTTCACAGGGGCTCACCCTGAGCAAATGTTTCAGTTTGCTTCATGGTAGGGGCACCCCTGCATCCATCACAGCGCTGGGTGAGTACAGTATGTCGGATTAGGATTGCGAGGTCGGGGGTTTCGAGTGTAAGGAAGGTAAGTATAAATTTAGTCAGAGGGGTGGACATGACTTTTAAGAGTTATGCAATTTGTGTAAACACATCCCCACCCCAACTCCCATCCTTTAGGTTTTACCTGGGACAGACCTGATCTGAAGGACCCGTCCTGGTGTCCCAGTCTGCCAAATTTGGTAGGTCTGGGGTCATGGTTGGGTTGGTTTTTATGGCCAGAGAGTTGATTACCCCACTACTACTGTCCCTAGGGTTGGGACCATGCCTGGTAATATCGGGGGCACTATCTCACCCCATAGCTCTCCAATACGTGTAGTAGAACACAAGGTCTATTCACTAAAGAAATCTTTATTTCCGAGACATATTAAAAGCATCTGTCATACACAAGGATTAGCCGTTAGCGTGGGGGGGACAGGAATGGTGCCTGGTACATCACGTCACTATTAGAGGCCAGAGACCAGTTTATCGGTTTTCAGTCTGTTATATTGGCCCGGGATTCATTGGCGTAAACTATTATGGGGTCCCTATCCGTGCTTCGTCCACAGTGGGTTTCTGGGTGGAGGCTATATCTGTCATAGGACAAATAAGAAGATGGGACCACCCTGCGGTTGCTCCACCTCTAGTTACACCACTGCGGGGGTTGGTCTACGTGTACCAGCCATTATATTCTGTGCATCAAGCACTGTGGAAGGGACATTTTGCCCAAAGTGAAGACATATGGACAGAATAGGGACAGTAGACATTTATATTGGATAAAAGATGGAGAGAGATGAGGAAGACAATGAACTTGGATCCGTGTAAGAGGTGTCCTTTAATTACAGGCCCCATGGATGTCCACTGACATAGTCTACATGGTCATCCTTAGGAGGTCTGATGACTTCCTAAACAACAGCCAATGGTAAAAGAGTCACATAATGAATATTATAATAAAGGCATGCAATCTAAAAATAAACATTGGACAGCCTACGTCTTATACATGTTCTAATGAGCGATGCACACGCAATAATATATCCTCTATGGGGATTTTATTGTGACATTGCTCACACAACGTTTCGTGTATCAAAACGCTTCGTCAGGTTATTTTGTGTATTTCTATCTCAATATCACACACCACATTGAACAGAAATGGAACCGTATCGTGAATCTTTCCCGTCAACCCAACGTGAGGAAATTGTTTACATCCCACTAATGTCCATAGCTCGATTCCACAGCGTTTTACGTGAAACAGATGGAACAAAAAGCGTTGGTGACTGTAGATGGAATTGCCTGCAACCCCGTCATAGTGTTATGTCACACATACCATACAATGGTTCCCATCGGAAGACTTTTACTATGTTAAAGAGACAGTGTACAGTTATGGATTCCCCGAACAATAAATGTTTTGTGTGCTTTCCATGCCTAAGAAGTGATTCATTCAGGGTCTCTTGCTCCGTGAATACAACCATGTATTTTACACATTCTCCCGTAATTTCAACACTCAATAGAACGTTCCTCTGGAATGTACAGATGATTTCGTGTTGGCAGAAGCAATAATATGGCAGCTGACATTTGTCTACGGCGAGAAGCATTTCCCTGTGTTCAGAAAGTAGTTACTCAAACCTGAACTAATGTCGGACTATGCTGTTTAACCGGCAACCGGTAAGGCTGAGGCCCCACTACAACGCACAAAATCCTGCACGCAATAACGAGTGTTATCGAATGCGATTGCGTGTGTGATTTCCGCGCGTTGCTGTGCGTCGTTCGTTGGCGCATGTGTTTTTGTCATTTAAAATTGTAAAAATGCATGTGTTTGCGTAAAAAACTCCCTGCCAGCATAGACCTGCAGTCACGGCCATGACAGATAACCTAACAGCCAATGACTAATGCGTTTACCCGGTCCATTCATTGCAGTGAAAGCTCTGCACCAATGGAAACCGGAAAATGGAAACTAGCTAAAAAATAGTTTGGGGGCCCTTTAATTCCTAACCAAATATAGCCAAATCTTTATTACAGAAATCACTGCTGAGGCTGCCTCTCCCCTAGCTCAGTGGCCTCAGACACATGCTCAGTGTAATTCATCCAATATTGAGAATTCTCCAGTAGGATACATTGTATCTCCATGTGCTAAAAGGACGGGCTTTCTGTATTCGAATATTTTATTGATTTCTAACAGGTATATCTTATCGCAAGGAATGGCATAGAAAGACTAACGATAAATCGTTTTAATCGGGAACTTTTCTTAGGTTGAACTCTTCCTTTAAGCTGATATTTAATTGATTAGCAGAGAGGCCATGTTGGATTTTACCTCCAGTCTCACACATACGTCTGGATTAAATTTAGTAGGAATATATTTGTGCCAAGCAGCTGTTTGTTTCTATGTGAACTACATTAATTCTGTAGAGTTTCCAAATGGTAAACTGTGTTTAAAAACTGGTCAAATAACGCTCCTTAAAGGGCAAGTGAACTCTAAAGTGTTTTATTTTAATTTGCACCTCCTGGAACCTGCTTCACCTGTGCAGTTTAACCTATGTTTGGTTCATAGTAATGGAGCCTGGGAAATAACCATCATTAATAAAAACCTTTGTTTTATTGAACATGTCCATGTGGTTTTTATAGGTAGGTCTGGGCTTTTGTTTTGGGGTTTTGTTTGGAAGGGAATCACTTAGCCAAGTGCAACAAATTACAATGACAGAACCTGGAACAGGAGTCATGTCTGGGACTGAAGGAAAGTGTGAATATCATGAGTGGCCACAAAAGGGGACAGCCATGGGCTTCAGTTTACCCCCCCCCTGCCAGCAAAGTACCAACCCACACCAGGCAAAAAGGCTTGATTTTCCATATGGAATGGCCTGTTGCACTCTGAGAGATTGTTGTGCTACGGATTATGTTTAGAAACCGTTAAGGAATTGAATTTGCTTTGGTGCTGATTTGGTAAAGACAAGTGGGGCTGGTTTACACGACTCCCTAGTCAACCTTCCTGACCCACAGATCTGCCTGTTAATAGACCAGTTCCCAGGGCCAATCCTATATTGCAGCACATGCATGCATGACTTATACAATACAATAATACAGATATGCATTAAATATCATGGAGCTTATGGTTCCATATAGCCAGATCTGTAGCCTATATATCCGTATTTCATTGTCATTGTTTCTTCTTTGTTCTGTGCAGTTTAAACCATCTATATCTCTGCAGCCACGGCCATTTTTCTTTCATAAGGGGGGGAGTCCTATTAAACTGGGGATATTGGCCTCAGTCCCCTAATATATTTTATTGTCGGCTGATTTATGAATACCAGGGCTTTTTAGTAATTGAATATAAACATTTACTTCTATCCGGATAAATGGGTAAACAGAATTGGGTGTATGTTTAGAAATCTCTCTGGAAAAGTCTCTTAATGTAGTGCTAATGTTTTGGAAGTTTATTCAAAGATGTGGATTCCTGGGAAAATTCCTGCGATTACTTTGAGCCGAACAGCTGGGGGGGGGGGGTTAATGATCATTTTTATTTTAGAAGAACAGGATCATGAGCGCCCCTAGCAGTCATGCTCATGTATAACACTTCAATGTTTCACAATGTTCAGCAAAGCCTACCTGAAACAAAAGGGAATTTATTGGCTTGTGATATAAAAAAAAAACCTTTGATTTATATTATCGAATAACTAAAGAATAATAAGGATTAGGTAGATAATGCTATAGCGGGAGACTGTAAAGTACCTTCTGTTTCGAAAGGGTTATACAAATATTTGATACTGGGAGCTACTAGGTAGAACGCATTTATAGATACAATTGTTAGAAAACCAGTGTGTATATATAACATGCTTGTGCATGGGTAATATTCCAGCCAATGACTGATTGCTATTCCCCAGGAATGTGCATTGATGATCTTTTCTATGTTTATAATGTATGCCAGTGTGCAGATAATAGGATATTGTATGGGGCCCAGGAATGTGCATTGATTATCTTTTCTATGTTTATAATGTATGCCAGTCTACAACCACCTCAGCTCCATAATTTAATGGTCCCACATTCTCAGTCCTCATCTTTTTACCATTTATATACTTAAAAAACATTTTGGGGTTGGACTTGCTTTGTTCGGCAATCCGTATTTCATTTTCTATTTTAGCTAGTTTAATTGCTTTCTTGCACTCTTTATTACAGCTTTTGTACTCCCTATAAGCCTGTTCTGTGCCTTCTGTTTTTAAAATTTTAAAAGCCCTTTTCTTTTTTTCCATTTCCCTTTTTACCTGAGCATTAAGCCATGCAGGACTGGACCTAATTTTTTTACACTTGTTACCTAAAGGTACCGATTTGGAAATGTAATAGTTTAATATCCCTTTAAAAGTGGTCCACATCTGCTCAGTTTCTTTACCTAGAAACAGTTCCCCCCAGTCTATGAGCAGGAGCGATTCCTTTAAAAGCATAAAATTAGCTTTCCTAAAGTTAAAAGTTTTTGTTAAGCCAGTGCACTTTAGTTTTTTGCAACCTATACTAAATGACACTATATCATGGTCACTATTCCCTAAGCTTCCCATTACCTTCATCTCCATAATGAGCTCAGGGTTATTAGATATCACCAGATCCAACAACGCATTCTGTCTAGTAGGAACTTCTACCATCTGTGAAAGAAAATGCTCATATAGAAAATTTAAGAACTTTATACCTTTAGAGGTGCTGGCAGTTCCCTTACTCCAATCTATGTCAGGGTAGTTAAAATCCCCCATGACGAGAACATGCCCCATACCAGCAGCCTTCGCCAACTGCATATGGAGATTCATTTCCACCTCTTCCTCGGAATTTGGCGGCTTATAACATACTCCAACAATTAATTTACCTACCTTCTTGCTTCCTGTACACAGTTCCACCCATAATGTTCCTGCCGTATCGTTTGCTCCCCCATCTATTCCATCTTTTAAATTTGGCTTCAATTCCTGTTTAACATACATACATACTCCTCCTTCTTTCTTATTAACTCGGTCATGTCTAAATAAGGAGTATCCTTCAATATTTACTGTCCAGTCGTGTGAATCATTAAGCCATGATTCTGCTATACCAATTACATCATACCTTTCCTTTAATGCTATTATTTCAAGTTCGTCCGTTTTTTCCAGCCAGACTCCTTGCATTTGTAAACATACATTTTAGATTATCAATTGATTTACTTCTATACATGGTCGTACATGCCTCCTTATCCTCTATGCTCCCCCCTCCCCCTTCTCCTCCCTCCGTTGTGTTACTAGCCCCCAGATCCCTAACTTCTCTATCTACCCCTGTGTAGTTAAACATTCCCTCCCCCCCCATACCTAGTTTAAAATCTCCTCCAACCCCCTAGCCATCTTCTCCCCCAAAACAGCTGCACCATCACCATTGAGGTGCAATCCGTCTCTACTAAAGAGCCTGTAGCCAACAGAAAAATCAGCCCAGTTCTCTAAAAACCCAAACCCCATCTCCTTACACCACCCTCTTAGCCACGCATTTATACTCCTGAGCTCCCATTGTCTCCCTAGCGTAGCACGTGGCTGCGGTAGTATTTCTGAAATCACTACCCTGGAGGTCCTTGCTTTTAACTTGGCCCCTAATTCTCGGAAATCATTTTTAAGGACCTCACCTCCACCTCTAACTTTGTCATTGGCACCAATGTGAACCAAGACCGCCGGGTCACTCCCAGCCCCACCCAATAATCTGTCTACACGATCCACCACATGTCGAACCCTAGCACCAGGCAGACAACACACTGTTCGGCATGTAGGGTCTTGGCGACAGATTACCCTATCTACCCTTCTAATAATGGAGTCCCCTACCACTACCACCTGCCTATCCTTCGTAGCCCCCAGTTCTCCCTCCCTTGTATTGGAGATGGCCGTCCCCTGGGTGCTCAAGGGAAAGGCCAGCTCCATACATGCTGCTTCCGAGCCATCGTCCTCCACATCTTCGCCTAAAATGGCAAATCTGTTGGGATCGACCAGCTGGGAAGAAGCGCCCCTATCCTTCCGTCCCCTACTTCACCTGGTGACCCTTACAAATCTATCTTCCTTCTCCACCTTATCTGCCCCATGTCCACCCTCCAGTTTACTGGCCCCTGCCAGTACCTGCATTTCCCCCAGATTTGCCAAGCCCTGCAATGCTGCAAGTTTACCCCTTAGATTCTGGACCTCAGATTCCAAATGGGCAACCCACTCACATCTGACACATACATAGGTCCCTTGGGGCGGCTGCTCCAAGATCCCATACATGCGGCAGGATGCACATTGCACGGCCCCAACAAAATTGTCCATACTAAACAGCAATACACACCAGAGACACAGGAACAGCAATACACAGCAGACACAGCAATACACAGCAGAGAAATTGCAATACACAGCAGAGAAATAGCAGTGTTGTTCTTAAACGCTTACTTGCTTTAAACGCTTTAGTTTTTTAACGCTCTCAATTCCCTTAAAAACAGAAAAATCCCTTTAAAACAGAAAATCGCTCAAGAGCTTGATCGCTCTGTAGAAATGACTTAAATGAGGTTCAAAACCACAGAGCCAACAGCCCTCAGCCAATTTAAACCAATTAGCTACACCCCCATCCAATCAGTGAAAAGGAAAAAAAAAATGCCTTTCCTTTGTCTCTTACCAACCCCCGCTCTACAGGTAACAGTGCTGATTAAACACCAGTATTTGTTTCAGTAACCCAGTGCTCTGAGTTTACTCAAACAATTCCTACTACCTTATTCAAGCAGTAACAAACAAAAAACACACCAGTGATTAATTACTTACACAGGCACACTCCTAGAAATAAATAGTGTTAGGTTAGTACATTTACTAGGCTGCAAACCACAGTTAATAAACGCTTTAGTTTTTTAACGCTCTCAATTCCCTTAAAAACAGAAAAATCCCTTTAAAACAGAAAATCGCTCAAGAGCTTGATCGCTCTGTAGAAATGACTTAAATGAGGTTCAAAACCACAGAGCCAACAGCCCTCAGCCAATTTAAACCAATTAGCTACACCCCCATCCAATCAGTGAAAAGGAAAAAAAAACCAGTACAGAACCCTGAGGCACTCCGCTTAGAACTGTAGCCCACATAGATGTAGCTCCATTAACCACCACTCTCTGTTTGCGGTCCAATAACCAGTTCTCTATCCATGAACAAATGTTTTCTTCAAGGCCAACAGTCCTCAGTTTATACATTAGTCGCCTATGTGGCACAGTATCAAAAGCTTTTGCAAAATCCAAATATACCACATCCACTGCTGTGCCTGAGTCCAACTTCTTACTCACTTCTTCATAAAAACCAATTAAATTTTTCTGGCATGATCTCTTTCTCATAAATCCATGCTGAGTACTACTAATAAGATGATCTCTGGAGACAAAGTCAAGGATATGATCCCTTAACAAAGTTTCCATCACCTTCCCTACCACTGATGTTAGGCTTACAGGTCTATAGTTACCAGGCTGTGAACGACTACCTTTTTTGAATATTGGTATTACATTGGCTTTTTTCCAATCCAGCGGCACATCCCCAGACAAAAGCGAATCTGAAAATATGAGAAACAGTGGTCTAGCTAGAACTGAACTAAGCTCTTTTAAAATCCTAGGAAGCAATCCATCTGGTCCTGGCGCTTTATTGAGATTAACTTTGTCTAATTGTTTCCGTACCATATCCTCCGTTATCCAATGTGAAAACTCTTCATTTCTTCCCTGCATATTGCTACAATCCCTACCGTAAGGACAAGGATTCTCAACAGTAAAAACCGATGTAAAAAAACGGTTTAGCAGATTAGCCTTTTCGGCATCCTCTACAACCACCTCAGCTCCATTATTTAATGGTCCCACATTCTCAGTCCTCATCTTTTTACCATTTATATACTTAAAAAACATTTTGGGGTTGGACTTGCTTTGTTCGGCAATCCGTATTTCATTTTCTATTTTAGCTAGTTTAATTGCTTTCTTGCACTCTTTATTACAGCTTTTGTACTCCCTGTAAGCCTGTTCTGTGCCTTCTGTTTTCAAAATTTTAAAAGCCCTTTTCTTTTTTTCCATTTCCCTTTTTACCTGAGCATTAAGCCATGCAGGACTGGACCTAATTTTTTTACACTTGTTACCTAAAGGTACCGATTTGGAAATGTAATAGTTTAATATCCCTTTAAAAGTGGTCCACATCTGCTCTGTATCTTTATCTAGAAACAGTTCCCCCCAGTCTAGGAGCAGGAGTGATTCCTTTAAATGCATAAAATTAGCTTTCCTAAAGTTAAAAGTTTTTGTTAACCCAGTGCACTTTAGTTTTTTGCAACCTATATTAAATGACACTATATCATGGTCACTATTCCCTAAGCTTCCCATTACCTTTATCTCCATAATGAGCTCAGGGTTATTAGATATCACCAGATCCAACAACGCATTCTGTCTAGTAGGAACTTCTACCATCTGTGAAAGAAAATGCTCATATAGAAAATGTAAGAACTTTATACCTTTAGAGGTGCTGGCAGTTCCCTTACTCCAATCTATGTCAGGGTAGTTAAAATCCCCCATGACCAGAACATGCCCCATACCAGCAGCCTTCGCCAACTGCATATGGAGATTCATTTCCACCTCTTCCTCAGCATTTGGCGGCTTATAACATACTCCAACAATTAATTTACCTACCTTCTTGCTTCCTGTACACAGTTCCACCCATAATGTTTCTGCCGTATCTTTTGCTACCCCATCTATTCCATCTTTTAAATTTGGCTTCAATTCCTGTTTAACATGCATACATACTCCTCCTCCTTTCTTATTAACTCGGTCATGTCTAAATAAGGAGTATCCTTCAATATTTACTGTCCAGTCGTGTGAATCATTAAGCCATGATTCTGCTATACCAATTACATCATACCTTTCCTTTAATGCTATTATTTCAAGTTCGCCGGTTTTTCCAGCCAGACCCCTTGCATTTGTAAACATACATTTTAGATTATCAATTGATTTACTTCCATACATGGTCGTACATGCCTCCTTATCCTCTATGCTCCCCCCTCCCCCTTCTCCTCCCTCCGTTGTGTTACTAGCCCCCAGATCCCTAACTTTTCTATCTACCCCTGTGTAGTTAAACATTCCCTCCCCCCCATACCTAGTTTAAAATCTCCTCCAACCCCCTAGCCATCTTCTCCCCCAAAACAGCTGCACCATCACCATTGAGGTGCAATCTGTCTCTACTAAAGAGCCTGTAGCCAACAGAAAAATCAGCCCAGTTCTCTAAAAACCCAAACCCCATCTCCTTACACCACCCTCTTAGCCACGCATTTATACTCCTGAGCTCCCGTTGTCTCCCTAGCGTAGCACGTGGCTGCGGTAGTATTTCTGAAATCACTACCCTGGAGGTCCTTGCTTTTAACTTGGCCCCTAATTCTCGGAAATCATTTTTAAGGACCTCACCTGCACCTCTAACTTTGTCATTGGCACCAATGTGAACCAAGAACGCCGGGTCACTCCCAGCCCCACCCAATAATCTGTCTACACGATCCACCACATGTCGAACCCTAGCACCAGGCAGACAACACACTGTTCGGCATGTAGGGTCTTGGCGACAGATTACCCTATCTACCCTTCTAATAATGGAGTCCCCTACCACTACCACCTGCCTATCCTTCCTAGCCCCCAGTTCTCCCTCCCTTGTATTGGAGATGGCCGTCCCCTGGGTGCTCAAGGGAAAGGCCCGCTCCATACATGCTGCTTCCGAGCCATCGTCCTCCACATCTTCGCCTAAAATGGCAAATCTGTTGGGATCGACCAGCTGGGAAGAAGCGCCCCTATCCTTCCGTCCCCTACTTCCCCTGGTGACCCTTACAAACCTATCTTCCTTCCCCACCTTATCTGCCCCATGTCCACCCTCCAGTTTACTGGCCCCTGCCAGTATCTGCATTTCCCCCAGATTTGCCAAGCCCTGCAATGCTGCAAGTTTACCCCTTAGATTCTGGACCTCAGATTCCAAATGGGCAACCCACTCACATCTGACACATACATAGCTCCCCTTGGGCGGCTGCTCCAAGATCCCATACATGCGGCAGGATGCACACTGCACGGCCCCAACAAAACTGTCCATACTAAACAGCAATACACACCAGAGACACAGGAACAGCAATACACAGCAGAGAAATTGCAATACACAGCAGAGAAATAGTAGTGTTGTTCTTAAACGCTTTCTTGTTTTAAACGCTTTAGTTTTTTAACGCTCTCAATTCCCTTAAAAACAGAAAAATCCCTTTAAAACAGAAAATCGCTCTAGAGCTTGATCGCTCTGTAGAAATGACTTAAATGAGGTTCAAAACCACAGAGCCAACAGCCCTCAGCCAATTTAAACCAATTAGCTACACCCCCATCCAATCAGTGAAAAGGGAAAAAAAATGCCTTTCCTTTGTCTCTTACCAACCCCCGCTCTACAGGTAACAGTGCTGTTTAAACACCAGTATTTGTTTCAGTAACCCAGTGCTTTGAGTTTACTCAAACAATTCCTACTACCTTATTCAAGCAGTAAGTAGTAAAAAACAAAAAAACACACCAGTGATTAATTACTTACACAGGCACACTCCTAGAAATAAATAGTGTTAGGTTAGTACATTTACTAGGCTGCAAACCACAGTTAATAAACGCTTTAGTTTTTTAACGCTCTCAATTCCCTTAAAAACAGAAAAATCCCTTTAAAACAGAAAATCGCTCTAGAGCTTGATCGCTCTGTAGAAATGACTTAAATGAGGTTCAAAACCTTAGAGCCAACAGCCCTCAGCCAATTTAAACCAATTAGCTACACCCCCATCCAATCAGTGAAAAGGAAAAAAAAAATGAATTTCCTTTGTCTCTTACCAACCCCCGCTCTACAGGTAACAGTGCTCTTTAAACACCAGTATTTGTTTCAGTAACCCAGTGCTTTGAGTTTACGCAAACAATTCCTACTACCTTATTCAAGCAGTAAGTAGTAAAACACAAAAAACACACCAGTGATTAATTACTTACACAGGCACACTCCTAGAAATAAATAGTGCTAGGTTAGTACATTTACTAGGCTGCAAACCACAGTTATTCCTTAATAATTATCATCTATTGGGTTTTATTTTTCCATTCTAAATAATAAATGTGTCTTTTGTCCACATTATTATCCTATAATCATATAACTAACCAGTTACATTGGAGATTTGCCCCTCTGTACAGCGCACACAGTCATAACAGCAGGTAAATGGGGTTTTCAAGGTGTTTTTTCTGTATCCAGGGATACAACTGTCACTGCATAGAGAGCGAGGGGTCTGAAAATAGAAATAAACTCAATAAAAACTGCTCCTAAAGAGAAATCTTATTGTGAAGTCAACCGGTCCCTATGTGACTTTGTGTAGCTGCAAAGCAGGTGAGCAATGCAGCTTTCATAAGTCATTAGCCGTGACATCACTATTGTGGCCTTGAGTAATGGGTGTTACCAGTGGTGGGGAACTTCAAGGTAAGATTCCCTGTCTCAGGAGCGCCCAGGAGAAAGTAATGGTTTAAAGGTAGGGTTTTGTGGGTGGGTGTTTAATGAATAGTAAAACTATTTTTTATGGGGTGAAAATATATGTGAGACTCATTACCACAAACCACAAGTTCTTACCTTTCCGCAATCCCGTGATGCAATACCGAACATAACATTATGACCGGTATTGCATTGCAGGAAAAGGTACAACCTTGCAGTTGGCAGTCTTTTAAAGTTCACTTACAAAGCCCTATTAAGTTCCTTGCTACAAGCTAGTGCAAAACTTTACCAAAGGGTTTTTATATAAAAACATTTGGAAATGGAGCAGTGCCCTAAGATTAGGGTAAAACCCACTTTAATTGAAAGGTTTGTGGAAGCACTCCTTAGGCTAAACAACAACTACATTTTGCGGAAATACTAGTGATCTGGTCAAACATTAATACAAACACAAAAAAAGATAATCAATGCACATTCCTAGGCCCCATACAATATCATATTATCTGCACACTGGCTGAATTATATAATTTTCAAAATCAAATATTCTAGAAATATTGATTTTCAGAAATTATCGAATACAGACCATTTCCCAAGTCTCTGAGCCATTGAAACAAAATAACTATTACTATCTACCTTAAATTTCATCATAACTTTTTTTTTTTTAATTCGTATTGACTTCTGTGTGTAGATTTTCGGATATTTTAGAAAATACGAAAATCTAGACTTGGACAGGAACTCGTCAGTTACGTTCATCATACTCAGAACTTTCCATTCAGCATACAAGCAGTGGTGCTGAGTCAAGTTTTGGGTATGGTGTGAGCTCCTTTCTGTGAGCTGTAGCTGTATCGGGGGTATACACTGTAGCCTGAAAGTTTAGAGAGGTCAGGGATGGGATCTGCACTGGTAGGAGGGACTGTGAGTTTATTGTATCTGGTCTAGGTAGAATTTAAAAGGTGCAGAACTTCTAGATCTCTGTTCTCCATGTTCACAGTTTGGTCCAGGAATTAATCCATCCAAAAGTGGAGGTAGAGGTTCTGGGAGTGAAATGGAGGAGTTTCAGTGTGAAAGAACACAGTTCTTACAAACTACCCATGATTATGTAAGAAATCTGATCAGAACTCGGTGTCGATGTGTCGTCGTGTAGTTGAGTGGAGTGTGTCTGTGTGTGGCGTGTTGTGTCTGTGCATGTGTGGAGAAAAGGGGGGGGGGATTTGGGAATCTGTAATAAAGGGCTTGCAGGCAATGTCTCAGAGGAAGGCAAGGACTGTTTTTAAAAGAGAGGGAAAGGGGGTTGGATAATAATGAATAATGTACCCCATACAGTAAATTAATAGGATTTTCATAGACATCCTCTTAGTTATGTGACATTTATTAAAGTGATTTTTATTTTTGTTGCATAGTTAGTTGGGAGATTTTAGGGCCCCCCCACCCCCCACCCCCCTTCGGTTGGGTATTTGAAGTGGTGAGGTGGGATATACTGCAAATGTACAATATGTCTATATTCTAATGGGGTACATTTATGCAGGAGAGGAAGAACTTTACATTGGTGATGCAGGTTACAAAAGCATTTTGGGAATGGACCGATTAATGGTTTATCAAAGAGACATAGTAACATAGTAATTGAGGTTGAATAAAGACATAAGTCCATCAAGTCCAACCTATTAAAGACATAGCAAGTTTTTCTTACTTTGGGGGTTTTCCTGCCCTTTAATATCCCATTAATTGTGCAAAAATTTTGCCCATGCTATAAATTTGCAGATATCAATCAACTGTTAGCTTTCTAGTTGGATACTGCAGTTAAATAACATCTGATTGGTTGCTGATGATTCATTTCACGGGCAAACTTTTTCACCTTTAATTGCATCAGCCCCTTTGTTTGCAGGTACACTATTCTATGTGTTATACAGAATTTCTATATTCCAAACCTGTGGATAAATCATCATTTATTATAGAGAAGGGCATCAATTAATATAACCAGATTAAAAATGTACTTACTGTATTAAACCAAGCATTCCACAAGATGGCACTGTTATTGACAATCAGTTGGTTAGGATTCATGGGGTTAAAGTTTCCCACTTTATTTAATGAAACCTTAAATGTATTTACTGTAGAGTCATCATTGTGCACCACCCAGTTTATGAGGTCATACTGGTCTGAAACCTCCCCTTCCTCTGTTAAGTAAATCTCTTGGGATGATAGTAGAGTGACGTTAACTTTTCTCAGCACCTGGTTTAGCTGTGGGGAGACAAACAAATTGTAGAATTAATAATATATAACTTTATCATTTATTTTTTTACTAAATACAGTTTTGCTGTCTAGTAATAACAGATTTACAATCTGTGTGAATATTAAATCAAATGTATAAATATAAAAAATAGAAATTGCTTCTCAAAATTGCAATGGAAGGAAAACTAAAGTCAAAATAAAACTCCCACTGCTTCTTGATTAACTAGCGAGGGATCTGTCTATATACAGTATGTAAATGATTAGCTATGGTGAGGATCTGTCTATATACAGTATGTAAATGATTAGCTATGGTGGGGGATCTGTCAATATACAGTATGTAAATGATTAGCTATGGTGGGGATCTGTCTATATACAGTATGTAAATGATTAGCTATGGTGGGGATCTGTCTATATACAGTATGTAAATGATTAGCTATGGTGGGGGATCTGTCTATATACAGTATGTAAATGATTAGCTATGGTGGGGGATCTGTCTATATACAGTATGTAAATGATTAGCATAGGGTGGGGGATCTGTCTATATACATATGTAAATGATTAGCTATGTGGGGATCTGTCTATATACAGTATGTAAATGATTAGCTATGGGGGGATCTGTCTAATATACGTATGTAAATGATTAGCTATGTTGGGGATCTGTCAATACAGTTATGTAAATGATTAGCTATGGTGGGGATCTGCTATATACGTATGTAAATGATTAGCTATGGTGGGGGATCTGTCTCATATACAGTATGTAAATGATTAGGCTATGGTGGGATCTGTCTATATACAGTATGTAAATGATTAGCTATGGTGGGGATCTGTCTATATACTATGTAAATGATTAGCTATGTGGGGGATCTGTCTATATACAGATGTAATGATTAGCTATGGTGGGGGATCTGTCTATATAAGTATGTAAATGATAAGCTATGGTGGGGATCTGTCTATATATCAGTATGTAAATGATAGCTATGGTGGGGGAATCGTCTATACAGTATGTAAATGATTAGCTATGGTGGGGATCTGTCTATATACATATGTAAATGATTTAGCTATGGTGGATCCTGTCTAATACAGTATGTAAATGATAGCTATGGTGGGGGATCTGTCTGATACAGTATGTAAATGATTAGCTATGGTGGGGGATCTGTCTATATACAGTATGTAAATGATTCTATGGTGGGGGATCTGTCTATATACAGTATGTAAATGATAGTCTATGGTGGGGATCTGTCTATATACAGTTATGTAAATGATTAGCTATGGTGGGGATCTGTCTATATCCAGTATGTAATGATTAGCTTGGTGGGGATCTGTCTAAATAGAGTATGTAAATGATAAGCTAGTGGGGGATCTGTCTATATACACGTATGTACTGATTAGCTATGGTGGGGATCTGTCTTATCGTATGTAAATGATTAGCTATGGGGGGGGATCTGTCTATATACAGTATGTAAATTATTAGCTATGGTGGATCTGTCTATATACAGTAGTATGCTAAGCTATGGTGGGGGATCTGTCTGTATACAGTATGTAATGATTAGCTATGGTGGGGAGCTGTATATATACAGTATTTAAATGTAGCTATGGTGGGGGATCTGTCTTTAATACAGTATTTAAATGATTAGCTATGGTGGGGATCTGTCTATAACAGTTGTAAATATTACTTGGTGGGATCTGTCTATTACAGTATGTAAATAAGCTATGGTGGGGATCTGTCTATATACGTTGTAAATGATTAGCTATGGTGGGGATCTTGCTATATACGGTATGTAATGATTAGCTATGGTGGGGGATCTGTCTATATACAGTTAGTAAATGATATCTATGGTGGGGGATCTGTCCTATATACAGTATGTAAATGATTAGCTATGGTGGGGATCTGTCTATATACAGTATGTAAATGATTAGCTATTGGTGGGATCTGTCTAATACAGTAGGTAAATGTTAGCTATGGTGGGGGATCTGTCTATATACAGTATTAAATGATTAGCTATGTGGGGATCTGTCTATATACGGTAATGTAAATGATTGTTATGGTGGGGATCTGTCTATATACGTATGTAAATGATTAGCTATGGTGGGGGATCTGTTTATATACAGAATGTAAATGATTAGCTATGGTGGGGATCTGTCTATATACAGTATGTAAATGATTAGCTATGGTGGGTGATCGTGTCTTATATCAGTATGTAAATGATTAGCTATGGTGGGGATCTGTTCTATATACGTATGATAATGATTAGCTTATGGTGTGGGAGATCTGTCTATATACAGTATGTAAATGATTAGCTATGGTGGGGATCTTTTCTATAGACGTATGTAAATGATTAGCTATGGTGGGGGATCTTCTATATCAAGTATATGTAAATGATTAGCTATGGTGGTGGATTCGGGTCTGATATACAGTATGTAAATGATTAGCTATGGTTGTGGGATCTGTCCTGCTATACAGTATGTAATATGCATGTAGGGTTCTATGGTGGGGATCTGTCTATATAATTACACTTGGGGGGATATATACAAGTGTAATGAAAGAGAAAATCTTTAGTAATGGAAACCACAGCTCTCACATGAAGTTGTGGATGATAATGTTTCATTAATTGGAAATAGTTATAATTGTAAAGAGCAGTGTTTCTTCCCATTATGGTGTCTTTGTTTACTATCACTGGGGTCTCTATTTTTCTTCCCCCCTGGGGTCTTTGGTTTACCTCCTCCATTGGTCTTTGTTTTCTAACCCTGGGTCTTTACTTCTGCCCCAATTGTGCTCTTGGTTTTTTCCCAATGGGCTCTTTGTTTTTCCCTATTGGTCTCGTGTTTCTCACCCTGGGGGTCTTTATTTCTCACCGTTGGATGTGGTTGTTTTTCTTCCCATGAAGGTCTCTTTTTCTCCTGCAGGGGTCTCTGTTTGCCCTTCTCTTTGAGGTCTTTATTTCCCCCTTGGGTCTTTGTTTCCTTCCAGGGGCATTTGTTTCTATCCCTGGTTTCTCTGTTTCTCCCAGGTCTCTTTTTTCCTTCTCCCCATGGTTCCTCTTTGTGTTTCTCTCCATGTGCTCTTTTGTTTTTCCCCATTGGGTCTCCTGTTTTCATCTCCTGGGGTCTTTGTTTCTCTTTCTTTCCCTAGGTCTCTATTTCTTACCCTGGGTGTCTTGTTTTCTTCTCCCTGTTTTTTTTTTTTTTTTCTCCTCGCCCTGAGGTCTTCTTTTTTCTTTCCTCTACCTTGGGATCTTTGCTTCTCCCCTTGGGTCTTTGGTTTACTTACCCTGGGGTCTTTTTTTCCTACCCTGGAATCTTGGTTTCTTTGTTTCTTTCTCCTCCCTGAGGTCTCTGTTTCTTCCTCCCCCTGAGATCTTTTTTTTTCTCCCTCTGGGTTCTTTTTTTTCCTCCCCCTAAATTCTTTGTTTCTTCTCCTTTTTCTCCCTTGATCTTTGTGTCTTCCCATGAGGTCTCCTTTTCTCTCCCTGGGGTCCTTTGTTTCCTCCCCCTGAGGTCTTTGTCCCCCCCCTTGATGCTTTGTTTTTACCCTTGGTGTCTTTTTTGTTTGTCACTTTGGGGGTCGTTGTTTCTCCCCGGGGTCTTTTTTACTCCACAGGAAAAAAAAGAAATCTGAGGGGTCGCACTCCAAATTGTTAGAAACTATATTGTGAACCACACATCTCTGTCTTTTTTACTCTCCCCTGGGAATCTTTTTTTCTCTCCTTGGGGTCTTTGTTTTTCAATATGGGGGTCTGTGTTGCTCCCCTTGGGTCTCTGTCTCTCCCCCTGTGGTCTTTTTTCTCCCCGTGGGTCTTTGTTTTTAACCATGAGATCTGTGTTTTTTCCCTATAGGGTCTTCGTTTCTCTCTCTGAGGTCTTTGTTTCTCCCCATTAGGTCTCTCATGTTTTTCCCCCGAGATTTTTGCTTTTTGCTCTGGGTTCTTTTTTTCTCCCCCATAAAGCCTTTTGTTTCTCCCTTTGGGTCGGTTTTCTTTTCTTTCCCTTGGATGCTGCATACACACACAAGTAGTGCATACCCCGCGCGCCCCACCTGCCCCTGCCATTGCCTTTATGGCTGGTTGAGGATGCGGCACATCTAATCGTGTGATCACTACTAGAACCATGTCTGGCCTGTGGAGATGACATAGATGACTTGTTTGTCCTCTGGCAGGGGACACTGAGTCCCTATGGCGGTTCCACATGATGCTTAATGGGGCTCATCCAATATTAATTTTGAAATCAGCTAGGATGACACATCAATCCATTTTTGGACATATTGGTGATACGTGAGGGACAATTTTACACATTAAGGTTATCAGTTTACCTACTGCCGTTGACAACATTCAGACCATGTTTAAACGGTCGTTACTGTAATAGCCAACTTAAAACTTGTGGCAGGTAGTGAGTAGACCAAAGATAGATTAGTGAGTTTGACTCTATGTGCAAAATAATTTAAACAGAGGAGGTTACCCCAAGTCAGTGTTGAGAGGCAGAACGAGAATTTGTACCTATAACTAGGAGAATACCCTTTGTGACTTCATATGACCAAATGTTGTCGAGTAGCGGAGATTGTCCGCAATCATTGGCCAGTGGTAGAAATCCCAATGTGCAGGAGTTTACCCAGACACCACTGATCTCCTATAGTAGGGGTAGGACCATTTAAATCCTTGGTGTCCTCTAATGGTATCAGGACCCCCAAGAAGGATTCTGTAAATAAAAAGGTTTCCAATGTTGTTGCTTGTACAACCCCAAAGCCCCTGAAGTCATGCCCCCTGACCCCAGTATTCACGTTTCTATGTACGAGTATTTTCTATACAGATGTCTATACACCAATATGGAATCCCTGATAAGTAATAGATTCTGTAACTGACCCCAGTATTCACTGTCTCTATGTACAAGTATTTTCTATACAGAATGTCTATACACCAATATGGAATCCCTGATAAGTAATAAGATTCTGTAACTGACCCAGTATTCACTGTCTCTATGTACAGAGTAATTTTCTATACGATGTCTAACACCAATATGGAATCCCTGATAAGTAATAGATTCTGTAACTGACCCCATATATCACTGTCTCTATGTACAGAGTATTTTCTATACAGATGTCTATACACCAATATGGAATCCTGATAAGTAATAGATTCTGTAACTGACCCAGTATTTCACTGTCCTCTATGTACAGAGTATTTTCTATACAGATTCTATACACCAATATGGAATCCCTGATAAGTAATAGATTCTGTACTGACCCCAGTATTCACTGTCTCTATGTACAGAGTATTTTCTATACAGATGTCTATACACCAATATGGACTCCCTGATAAGTAATAGATTCTGTAACTGACCCAGTATTCCACGGTCTCTATGTACAGAGTATTTTCTATACAGATGTCTAATACACCAATAGGAATCCCTGATAAGTAATAATTCTGTAACTGTCCCCCAGTATTCACTTCCTCTATGTACAGATTATTTTCTATACAGATGTCTATACACCGATATGGAATCCCTGATAAGTAATAGATTCTGTACTGACCCCAGTATTAACTGTCTCTATGTACGAGTATTTTCTATACAGATGTCTATACACCCGATCTGGAATCCCTGATAAGTATAGATGCTGTAACTGACCCCGTATTCACTGTCTCTATGTACAAGTATTTTCTATACAGATGTCTATAGAACACCGATATGGAATCCCTGATAAGTAATAGATTCTGTAACTGTCCCCAGTATTCACTGTCTCTATGTACATAGTATTTTCTATACGATGTCTAATACACCGATATGGAATCCCTGATAAGTAATAGATTCTGTAACTGACCCCCAGTATTCACTGTCCTCTATGTACAGAGTATTTTCTATACAGATGTCTATACACCGATATGGAATCCCTGACTAGTAATAGATTCTGTAACTGACCACAGTATTCCACTGTCTCTTGTACAGAGTATTTTCTATACAGATGTCTACTCACACGATATGGAATCCCTGATAAGTAATAGATTCTGAACTGACCGACCCAGTATTCACTGTCTCTATGTACAAGTATTTTCTATACAATGTCATACACCGATAATGGAATCCCTGAATAAGTAATAGATTCTGTAACTGACCCCAGTATCACTGTCTCTATGTACAGAGTATTTTCTATACACATTCTATACACCACATATGGAATCCCTGATAAGTAATAGATTCTGTAACTGCGACCCCAGTATTCACCGCTCTATTACAGAGTATTTCTATACATATGTCTATACCCGATATGGAATCCCTGATAAGTAATAGATTCTGTAACTGACCCTGACCCCAGTAATCACTGTCGTCTATTACAGAGTATTTTCTATACAACTGTCTATACACCGATATGGAATCCCTGATAAGTAATAGATTCCTGTAACTGACCCCAGATCCACCGTCTCTATTACAGAGTATTTTCTATACAGATGTCTATACACCAATATTGAATCCCTGATAAGTAATAGATTTCTGTAACTGACCCCAGTATTCACCGTCTCTATGTACAGAGTATTTTCTATACAGATGTCTATACACCAATATGGAATCCCTAATAAGTTAGATTCTGTAACTGACCCCAGTATTCACTGTCTCTATATATACAGAGTAATTTTCTATACTGAGGTCTATACACCATATGGAATCCCGATAAGTAATAGATTCTGTAACTGACCCCAGTATTCACTGTCTCTATGTAAGAGTAATTTTCTATACAGATGTCTATACCCCGATCTTGGATCCCATGATAAGTAATAGATTGTAACTGACCCCAGTAACTTAACGGACCCCAGTATTCACACTGTTATCTATGTACAGAGTATTTTCTATACAGATGTCTATACACCCCATATGGAAATCCCTGTAAGTAATATATTCTGTAACTGACACCAGTATTCACTGTCTCTATGTACTAGTATTTTCTATACAGATGTCCTATACACCAATATGGAATCCCTGAAATAATAGATTCTTCTAACTGGACCCCAGTATTCACTGTCTCTATGTACAGAGTATTTTCTATACAGATGTCTATACACCGATATGGAATCCCTGATAAGTAATAGATTCTGTACTGCCCCAGTATTCACTGTCTCTATTTACAGAGTATTTTCTATACAGATTTCCTATACACACTCAATCTGTGGAATCCTGATAACGTAAGTGATTCTGTAACTGACCCCGTAATTCACCGTCCTCTAGATACAGAGTATTTTCTATACAGAATGTCTATACACCGATATGGAATCCCTGATAAGTAATAGATTCTGTAACTGACCCAGTATCACATGTTTCTATGTACAGAGTATTTTCTATACAGTGTCTATACACCAATATGGATCCCTGATAAGTAATAGATTCTGTACTGACCCCAGTATTCACTGTCTCTATGTACAGTAGTTTTCTATACAGATGTCTATAACCACAACAGGAATCCCTGATAAGTATAGATTCTGTAACTGACCCCAGTATTCAACTGTCTCTATGTACAGAGTATTTTTCTATACAGATGTCTACACACCGATATGAATCCCTGATAAGTAATAGATTCTGTAACTGACCCCAGTATTCACTGTCCTAGGTACAGGTATTTTTCTATACAGATGTCTATACACGATATGAATCCATATAAGTAATAGATTCTGTACTGACCCAGTATTCACTGTCTCTATGTACAGAGTATTTTCTAATACATGTCTAATACCAATAGTGGAATCCCTGATAAGTAATAGATTCTGTAACTGACCCCGGTTATTCACTGTCTCTATGTACAAGTATTTTATACAATATGTCTATACACCTATATGGAATCCCTGATAAGTAATAGATTCTGAACTGACCCCAGTATTCACTGTCCTCTATGTACAGAGTATTTTTCTATACATATGTCTATACACCATATGGAATCCCTGATAAGTAATAGATTCTGTAACTGACCCCAGTATTCACTGTCTCTATGTACAGAGTATTTCCTATACAGATGTCTATACACGATATGGAATCCCTAATAATAATAAGTTCTGTAACTGACCCATTATCACTGTCTCTATGATACAGAATATTTTCTATACTGATGTCTATACACCATATGGAATCCCTGAATAAGTAATAGATTCGTAATCTGACCCCGTATTCACTGTCTCTATGTACAGAGTATTTTCTATACAGATGTCGATACACCGATATGGATCCCTGATAAGTAATAGATTCTGTACTGCCCCGTATTCACCATCTCTGATGTACAGAGTATTTTCTATACAGATGTCTCTCACCAATATGGAATCCCTGATAAGTAATAGATTCTGTAACTGACCCAGTATTCACTGTCTCTGATGTACAGAATATTTTCTATACGATGTCCATACAACCGATATGGAATCCCTGATAAGTAATAGATTCTGTAACTGACCCCAGTATTCACTGTCTCTATCACAGATTATTTTCTATACTGATGTCTATCAACCGATTGGAATCCCTGATAATTAATAGATTCTGTAACTGACCCCATATTCACTGTCCTCTATGTACAGAGTATTTTCTATACAGATGTCCATACACCGAATGGATCCCTGATAAGTAATGATTCTGTAACTGACCCAGTATCACTGTCTCTATGTACAAGTATTTTCTATACAGATGTCTATACACCGATATGGAATCCCTGATACGTATAGATTCTGTAACTGACCCGTATTCACTGTCTCTATGTACAGAGTATTTCTATACAGATGTCATACACCGATATGGAATCCCTGATAAGTAATAGATGCTGTAACTGACCCCATTATTCACTGTCTCTATGCACAGAGTATTTTTCTATACGATTTCGGTCTATACACCGATATGGATCCCTGATAAGTAATAGATTCTGTAACTGACCCCAGTATTCACTGTCTCTATGTACAGAGTATTTTCTATACAGATGTCTACTACACCGAATGGAATCCCTGATAAGTAATAGATTCTGTACGACCCCAGTACTCACTGTCTCTATGTACAGAGATTTTCTAACAGATGTCTATACACCGATATGGAATCCCTGAGTAAGTAATAGATTATGTAACTGACCCAGTAATTCACCTTCTCTATTTACAAGTATTTCTATACAGATTCTATACACCGATATGGAATCCCTGATAAGTATAGATTCTGTAACTGACCCCGTATTCATTCACTGTCTCTATGTACAAGTATTTTCTATCAGATGTCTATACACCGATATGGAATCCCTGATAAGTATAGATTATCTTAACTGACCACGTTTCACCGTCTCTATGTACGAGTATTTTCATACAGATGTCTATACACCGATATGGGAATCCCTGATAAGTAATAGATTCTGTAACTGACCCCAGTATTCACTGTCTCTATGTACAGAGTATTTTCTATACAGATGTCTATACACCGTATGGAATCCCTGATAGTATAGATTCTGTAACTGACCCCAATATTCACTGTCTCATATGTACAGAGTATTTTCTATACAGATGTCTATACACCGATATGGAATCCCTGATAAGTAATAGATTCTGTAACTTACCCCAGTATTCACTCGTCTCTAGTACAGAGTATTTCTATACAGATGTCTATACACCGATATGGAATCCCTGATAAGTAATAGATTCTGTAACTGACCCAGTATTCACTGTCTCTATGTACAGAGTATTTTCTATACAGATTCTATAACAACCATGGAATCCTGATAAGTAATAGTTCTGTAACTGACCCCAGTATTCACTGTCTCTATGTACAGAGTATTTTCTGATACAGATGTCTAATACACCAATATGGATCCTGCTAAGTAATAGATTCTGTAACTGACTACCTGCCCCTTATTCACTGTCTCTATGTAAAGTATTTTTTCTATACAGATGTCTATATACCCAACCATGCATCCCTGATAAGTAATAGATTCTGTACTGACCCCATTATTGACACTGTCTCTATGGTACATAGTAATTTTCTATACCTTGTCTATACAACCGATATGAGAACCCTGATAAGTCAATAGATTCTGTAACTGACCCCACGTATTTCACTGTCTCTAGTACAGAGTATATTTCTTACAGATGTGTATACACCGATATGGAATCCCTGATATAATAGATTCTGTAAATGACCCCCAGTATTCACTGTCTCTATGTACAGAGTATTTTCTATACAGATTCTATACACCGTAGGAATCCCTGGCTAAGTAATAGATTCTGTAACTGACCCCAGTATTCACTGTCTCTATGTACAAGTAATTTTCTAATACAGATGTTCTATACACCGATATGGAATCCCTGAATAATTAATAGATTCTGTACTGACCCCAGTATATTCACTGTCTCTATGTACAGAGTATTTCTATACAGATGCTATACACCTATGGAATCCCTGCTAATATAGATTCTGTAACTGACCCCAGTATTCACTGTCCTCTATGTACAGAGTATTTTCTATACAGTGTCTATCACACCCGATAGGGGAATCCCTGTAGTAATAAATTCTGTAACCGACCCCAGTATTCACTGTCTCTATTACAGAGTATTTTCTATACAGATGTCTATACACCGATATGGAATCCCTGATAAGTAATAGATTCTGTAACTGACCCCAGTATCACTGTCTCTATGTACAGAGTATTTTCTATACAGAGTCCTATACACCAATATGGAATCCCTGATAAGTAATAGATCTTAACTGACCCAGTATTCACTGTCTCTATGTACAGAGTATTTTCTTACAGATGTCTATAACACCGATATGGATCCCCTGATAGTAATAGATTCTGTAACTGACCCCAGTATTCACTGTCCTCTATGTGCAGAGTATTTTCTATACAGATTCTATACACCAATGATGGAATCCCTAATGTAATAGATCTTCGTAACTGACCCAGTATCACTGTCTCTATGTAAACAGAGTATTTTCTATACGATGTCTATACCCCGATATGGAATCCCTGATAAGTAACTAGATTCTGTACTGACCCAGTATTCACTGTCTCTATGTACAAGTATTTTCTATACAGATGTCTAACACCGATATGGAATCCCTGTAAGTAATAATTCTGTAACTGACCCCCAGTATTCACTGTCTCGATGTACAGGAGTTTTCTATACATTGTCTATACACCGATATGGAAATCCCTGATAAGTAATAGATTCTGTAACTACCCCAGTATTCACTGTCCTCTATGTACAGAGTATTTTCTATACGATGTCTATACACCGATAGGAATCCCTTATAAGTAATAGATTCTGTAACTGACCCCAGTATTCACTGTCTCTATGACAGATATTTTCTATACAGATGTCTAACACCGATATGGAATCCTTAAGTAATTAGAGTACTGTAACTGACCCCAGATATTCACTGTCTCTATGTACAGTATTTTCTATACAGATGTCTATACAACCGATATGGAATCCCTGATAAGTAATAGATTCTGTAACTGACCCAGTATCACTGTCTCTATGTACAGAGTATTTTCTATACAATGTCTATACACCGATATGTAGATCCCTGAAATTAATAGATTCTGTAACGTGACCCGTATTCACTGTCTCTATGTACAGAGTATTTCTATACAGAGGTTATACACCCATATGGCAATCCCTGATAAGTTATGATTCTGTAACTGACCCCAGTATTCACGTCTCTATGACAGATATTTTCTATACAGATGTCATACACCAATATGGAATCCCTAATAAGTAATAGATTCTGTAACGACCCATATCACTGTCTCTATTACCAGAGTATTTCTATACTATGTCTATACACAAATATGGAATCCCGATAGTATAGATTCTTAACTGACCCAGTATTCACTGTCTCTATGTACAGAGTATTTTCTATACAGATGTCATACCCGCCATATGGAATCTCCTGATAAGTATAGATTCTGTAACTGACCCCAGTCTTCACTGTTTCTATGTACAGAGTTTTTTCTATACGATGTCTATACAAATATGGAATCCCTGATAAGTAATAGATTCTGTAACTGACCACCCGTATCACTGTCCTATGTACAGAGTATTTTCTATACAGATGTCTATACACCATATGGAATCCCTGAAATGTAATAGATTCTGTAACTGACCCCAGATTCACTCGTCTCTATATACAGAGTATTTTCGATACAGATTCTATACACCGGCGAATCCCTGATAAGTATAGATCTGTAACTGACCCAGTATTCACTGTCTCTATTTACAGAGTATTTTCTATACAATGTCTACTACCACGATATGGAATCCCTGATAAGTAATAGATTCTGTAACTGACCCCAGTATTCACGTCTCTGATATACAGAGTATTTTTATACAACAGATGTCTATTACACCAATATGGATCCCTGATATTATAGATTCTCGTAACTGACCCAGTCACACTGTCTGTCGTGTACAGAGTTTTTCTATACAGATGTCTATACACCAATATGGAATCCCTGATAAGTAATAGATTCTGGTAACTGACCCCCAGTATTCACTGTCTCTATGTACAGAGTATTTTTATACAGATGTCTATATACAACATGGAATCCCGGATAAGTAATAGATTCTGTAACTGACCCCAGTATTCACTGTCTCTATTGTACAGAGTATTTTCTATACAGGTCTATACAACCGATTGGCAATCCCTGATAAGAATAGATTCTGTAACTGACCCCAGTCTCACTAGTCCTACTATGTACAGAGTATTTTCTATCCAGTGTCTATACACCGCTATGGAATCCTGATAAGTAATAGATTCGTACTGAGACCCCAGTATCATGTCTCTATGTACAGAGTATTTTCTATACAGATGTCTATAACCAATATGGAATCCCTGATAAGTAATAGATTCTGTAACTGACCCCGTTATTCACTGTCCTCTATGTACAGAGTATTTTCTATACATATTCTAATCACCATATGAAATCCTGATAAGTAATAGATTCGTATACTGACCCCAGTATTCCTGTCTCTATGTACAGAGTATTTTTACTATTACAGATGTCTATACAAACCCGATATGGAATCCCTGTATAAGTAAAATTCTGTAACTGACCCCAGTATTCACTTGGCTCTATTAACAGGATGTATTTTCATACTTAACATATGTTATAACGATATGTGTGTGTGTGTGTGTGTGTGTGTGTGTGTGTGTGTGTGTGTGTGTGGGGAAAAGGGGGGGGGGATTTGGGAATCTGTAATAAAGGGCTTGCAGGCAATGTCTCAGAGGAAGGCAAGGACTGTCTTTAAAAGAGAGGGAAAGGGGGTTGGATAATAATGAATAATGTACCCCATACAGTAAATTAATAGGATTTTCATAGACATCCTCTTAGTTATGTGACATTTATTAAAGTGATTTTTATTTTTGTTGCATAGTTAGTTGGGAGATTTTAGGGCCCCCCCACCCCCCACCCCCCTTCGGTTGGGTATTTGAAGTGGTGAGGTGGGATATACTGCAAATGTACAATATGTCTATATTCTAATGGGGTACATTTATGCAGGAGAGGAAGAACTTTACATTGGTGATGCAGGTTACAAAAGCATTTTGGGAATGGACCGATTAATGGTTTATCAAAGAGACATAGTAACATAGTAATTGAGGTTGAATAAAGACATAAGTCCATCAAGTCCAACCTATTAAAGACATAGCAAGTTTTTCTTACTTTGGGGGTTTTCCTGCCCTTTAATATCCCATTAATTGTGCAAAAATTTTGCCCATGCTATAAATTTGCAGATATCAATCAACTGTTAGCTTTCTAGTTGGATACTGCAGTTAAATAACATCTGATTGGTTGCTGATGATTCATTTCATGGGCAAACTTTTTCACCTTTAATTGCATCAGCCCCTTTGTTTGCAGGTACACTATTCTATGTGTTATACAGAATTTCTATATTCCAAACCTGTGGATAAATCATCATTTATTATAGAGAAGGGCATCAATTAATATAACCAGATTAAAAATGTACTTACTGTATTAAACCAAGCATTCCACAAGATGGCACTGTTATTGACAATCAGTTGGTTAGGATTCATGGGGTTAAAGTTTCCCACTTTATTTAATGAAACCTTAAATGTATTTACTGTAGAGTCATCATTGTGCACCACCCAGTTTATGAGGTCATACTGGTCTGAAACCTCCCCTTCCTCTGTTAAGTAAATCTCTTGGGATGATAGTAGAGTGACGTTAACTTTTCTCAGCACCTGGTTTAGCTGTGGGGAGACAAACAAATTGTAGAATTAATAATATATAACTTTATCATTTATTTTTTTACTAAATACAGTTTTGCTGTCTAGTAATAACAGATTTACAATCTGTGTGAATATTAAATCAAATGTATAAATATAAAAAATAGAAATTGCTTCTCAAAATTGCAATGGAAGGAAAACTAAAGTCAAAATAAAACTCCCACTGCTTCTTGATTAACTAGCGAGGGATCTGTCTATATACAGTATGTAAATGATTAGCTATGGTGAGGATCTGTCTATATACAGTATGTAAATGATTAGCTATGGTGGGGGATCTGTCTATATACAGTATGTAAATGATTAGCTATGGTGGGGATCTGTCTATATACAGTATGTAAATGATTAGCTATGGTGGGGATCTGTCTATATACAGTATGTAAATGATTAGCTATGGTGGGGGATCTGTCAATATACAGTATGTAAATGATTAGCTATGGTGGGGGATCTGTCTATATACAGTATGTAAATGATGAGTATGGGGGGATCTGTCTATATACAGTATGTAAATGATTAGCTATGGTGGGGGATCTGTCTATATACAGTATGTAAATGATTAGCTATGGTGGGGGATCTGTCTATATACAGTATGTAAATGATTAGCTATGGTGGGGATCTGTCTATATACAGTATGTAAATGATTAGCTATGGTGGTGGATCTGTCTGTATACAGTATGTAAATGATTAGCTATGGTGGGGATCTGTTTATATACAGAATACAAATGAAAGAAAATCTTTAGTAATGGAAATAAAAGCTCTCACATTAAGTTTGATATAATGTTCATTAATTGAAATATTTAAATTAGAGCAGTGTTTCTCCCATTGGTGTCTTTGTTTCTATCACTGGGGTCTCTTTTTCTCCCCCTGGGGTCTTTGTTTCCCCCCTTGGGTCTTTGTTTCTAACCCTGGGTCTTTACTTCTCCCAATGGGCTCTTGGTTTTTCCCAATGGGCTCTTTGTTTTTCCCCATTGGGTCTCTGTTTCTCACCCTGGGGGTCTTTATTTCTCCCCTTGGATGTTTGTTTCTTCCCATGAGGTCTCTGTTTCTCTCTCAGGGGTCTCTGTTTCTTCCTTTGAGGTCTTTATTTCCCCCTTGGGTCTTTGTTTCTCTTCCAGGGGTATTTGTTTCTATCCCTGGGTTCTCTGTTTCTCCCCATGGTCTCTTTGTTTCTCCCCATGGTCTCTTTGTTTCTCTCCATGGGCTCTTTGTTTTTCCCCATTGGGTCTCTGTTTCATCTCCTGGGGTCTTTGTTTCTCTTTCTTTCCCTGAGGTCTCTATTTCTTACCCTGGGGTCTTTGTTTCTTCCCCTGTTTTTTTTTTTTTTTTCTCCTCGCCCTGAGGTCTTCTTTTTCCTCTACCTTGGATCTTTGCTTCTCCCCTTGGGTCTTTGTTTCTTACCCTGGGGTCTTTTTTCCTACCCTGGAATCTTGGTTTCTTTGTTTCTCCCCCTGAGGTCTCTGTTTCTCCCCCTGAGATCTTTTTTTTTCTCCCTCTGGGTTCTTTTTTTCCTCCCCCTAAATTCTTTGTTTCTCCCCTTGGATCTTTGTGTCTTCCCATGAGGTCTCCTTTTCTCTCCCTGGGGTCTTTGTTCCTCCCCCTGAGGTCTTTGTCCCCCCCCTTGATGCTTTGTTTTTACCTTGGTGTCTTTGTTTGTCACTTTGGGGGTCTTTGTTTCTCCCCTGGGGTCTTTTTTACTCCACAGGAAAAAAAGAAATCTGAGGGTCGCACTCCAAATTGTTAGAAACTATATTGTGAACCACACATCTCTGTCTTTTTTACTCCCTCTGGGATCTTTTTTTCTCTCCTGGGGTCTTTGTTTTTCAATATGGGGGTCTGTGTTGCTCCCCTTGGGTCTCTGTCTCTCCCCCTGTGGTCTTTTTTCTCCACCTGGGGTCTTTGTTTTTAACCATGAGATCTGTGTTTTTCCCTATAGGGTCTTCGTTTCTCTCTCTGAGGTCTTTGTTTCTCCCCATTAGGTCTCTGTTTTTCCCCCTGAGATTTTTGCTTTTTGCTCTGGGTTCTTTTTTTTCTCCCCATAAAGCCTTTGTTTCTCCCTTTGGGTCTGTGTTTCTTCCCTTGGATGCTGCATACACACAAAGGTATGCATACCCGCGCGCCCCACCTGGCCCCTGCCAATGCCTTTATGGCTTGGTTGAGGATGCGCACATCTATCGGTGTGATCACTACTAGGACCATTGTCTGGCCTGGTGGAGATACATAGATGACTTGTTTGTCCTCTGGCAGGGGGACACTGAGTCCCTATGGCGGTTCCACATGATGCTTAATGGGGCTCATCCAAATATTAAGTTTGAAATCAGCTAGGATGACACATCAATCCATTTTTGGACATATTGGTGATACGTGAGGGACAGATTTTACACATTAAGGTTTATCAGTTACTGCCGTTACAACATTCAGACCATGTTAAACGGTCGTTACTGTATAGCCAACTTAAACGTGTTGACAGGATAGTGAGTAGACCAGAAGATAAGATTAGTGAGTTTGACTCTATGTGCAAAATATTTAAACAGAGGAGGTACCCCAAGTCAGTGTTAGAAGAGGCTAGAACGAGAATTTGTACCTATAAACATAGGGAGAATACCCTTTGTGACTTCATATGACCCAAATGGTTGTCGAGTAGCGGAGATTGTCCGCAATCATTGGCCAGTGGTAGAAGATACCCAATGTGCAGGAGTTTACCCAGACACCACTGATCTCCTATAGTAGGGGTAGGACCATTAAATCCTTGGTGTCCTCTAATGTTATCAGGACCCCCAAGAAGGATTCTGTAAATAAAAAGGTTTCCATGTTGTTGCTTGTACAACCCAAAGCCCATGAAGTCATGGCCCCCTGACCCCAGTATTCACTGTTTCTATGTACAGAGTATTTTCTATACAGATGTCTATACACCGATATGGAATCCCTGATAAGTAATAGATTCTGTAACTGACCCCAGTATTCACTGTCTCTATGTACAGAGTATTTTCTATACAGATGTCTATACACCGATATGGAATCCCTGATAAGTAATAGATCCTCTGAGCTGATTTTAAGGCAGCCAGAGACTTTTACCCACTCCCCGGTACACTGAAGCCTTGGACGCCGCTAACCCACCAGCCTGTGGCAATGGGGCTCCTCTACCCTCCAGCCAAAAGAGGCTCTTACTCCCCCTTTAGCCATGGGGCCTAGATATTTCCTCTGGGCTGATTTCAAGGCATCCAGAGACTGTAACCCATTCACCTGTACTTTCAATCCAGGGATGCTGCTCACCCACCAAACAGGGGCAAGGTCCTGGGGGCAGGCCATTCCTTTCCATTGTCATTGTATGCTGGAACAGGCCTGCCAGTTGAGTGGAGCAGAAGAAAAGGTCTATGACACCTGGTATTCCCAGTTTTTCTCCCATCCAGGTACTGACCAGGCCTGCCCCTGCTTAGCTTCCAATGTCCGAGGGGATCAGGTGCATTTGGGCTGGTGTGGCCAAGGGCCATTGGCCTTTCTCTCTGAGCTAATTTTAAGGCAGCCAGAGACTTTCACCCACTCCCCGGTACACTGAAGCCTTGGACGCCACTCACCCACCAGCCTGTGGCAATGGGGCTCCTCTACCCTCCAGCCAAAAGAGGCTCTTACTCCCCCTCCAGCCATGGGGCCTAGATATTTCCTCTGGGCTGATTTCAAGGCATCCAGAGACTGTAACCCATTCACCTGTACTTTCAATCCAGGGATGCTGCTCACCCACCAAACAGGAGCAAGGTCCTGGGGAGTCTCCCTCTTCTCTCAGCTGGGCTGGGGGGATCCTGGGCAGCTGCTGTTGGCCCCCAGCCATATTGGATGTCCCGATGGGCCCCCCGATCTTCACAGGCCATTCCTATCCATCGTCATTGTACGCTGGAACCTTTTTAAAAGCCTGCCAGTTGAGTGAAGCAGAGGAAAAGGTCTATGACACCTGGTATTCCCAGTTGGTCTCCCATCCAAGTACTGACCAGGCCTGCAGCTGCTTGGCTTCCAATGTCAGACAGGATCAGGTGCATTTGGGCTGGTGTGGCCAAGGGCCATTGGCCTTTCCCTCTAAGCTGATTTTAAGGCAGCCAGAGACTTTCACCCACTCCCCGGTACACTGAAGCCTTGGACGCTGCTCACCCACCAGCCTGTGGCAATGGGGCTCCTCTACCCTCCAGCCAAAAGAGGCTCTTACTCCCCCTCCAGCCATGGGGCCTAGATATTTCCTCTCGGCTGATTTCAAGGCATCCAGAGACTGTAACCCATTCACCTGTACTTTCAATCCAGGGATGCTGCTCACCCACCAAACAGGGGCAAGGTCCTGGGGGGTCTCCCTCTTCTCTCGGCTGGGCTGAGGGGATCCTGGGCAGCTGCTGTGGGCCCCCAGCCATCTTGGATGTCCCGATGGGCCCCCCGATCTTCACAGGCCATTCCTTTCCATCGTCATTGTACGCTGGAACCTTTTTAAAAGCCTGCCAGTTGAGTGAAGCAGAAGAAAAGGTCTATGACACCTGGTATTCCCAGTTGGTCTCCCATCCAGGTGTTGACCATGCCTGCACCTGCTTGGCTTCCAATGTCAGACAGGATCGGGTGCATTTGGGCTGGTGTGGCCAAGGGCCATTGGCCTTTCCCTCTGAGCTGATTTTAAGGCAGCCAGAGACTTTCACCCACTCCCCGGTACACTGAAGCCTGTGAAGAGCGGGGGTCATCGGGACATCCAAGATGGCTGGGGGCCAACAGCAGTGCCCAGGATCCCCCCAGCCCAGCGAGAGAAGAGGGAGACCCCCCAGGACCTTGCCCCTGTTGGTGGGTGAGCAGCATCCCGGATTGAAAGTACAGGTGAATGGGTACAGTCTCTGGATGCCTTGAAATCAGCCAGAGGAAATATCTAGGCCCCATGGCTGGAGGGAGTAAGAGCCTCTTTTGGCTGGAGGGTAGAGGAGCCCCATTGCCACAGGCTGGTGGGTAGCGGCGTCCAAGGCTTCAGTGTACCGGGGAGGGGGTAAAGTCTCTGGCTGCCTTAAAATCAGCTCAGAGGGAAAGGCCAATGGCCTGGCCACACCAGCCCAAATGCACCTGATCCTGTCTGACATTGGAAGCAAGCAGGTGCAGGCCTGGTCAGTACCTGGATGGGAGACCAACTGGGAATACCGGTGTCATAGACCTTTTCTTTGCTTCACTCAACTGGCAGGCTTGTTCCAGCATACAATGACGATGGAAGGAATGGCCCGTGAAGATCGGGGGGCTCATCGGGACATCCAAGATGGCTGGGGGCCAACAGCAGCTGCCCAGGATCCCCAGCCCAGCCGAGAGAAGAGGGAGACCCCCCAGGACCTTGCCCCCTGTTGGTGGGTGAGCAGCATCCTGGATTGAAAGTAGGTGAATGGGTTACAGTCTCTGGATGCTTGAAATCAGCCAGAGGAAATATCTAGGCCCCATGGCTGGGGGGAGTAAGAGCTCTTTTTGCTGGAGGGTAGAGGAGCCCCTGCCACAGGCTGGTGGGTGAGCGGCGTCCGCTTCTAGTGTACCGGGGAGGTGGGTGAAAGTTCTGGCTGCCTTAAAATCAGCCAGAGGGAGGCCAATGGCCCTGGCCACACCAGCCCAAATGCACTGATCCTGGCTGACATTGGAAGCTAAGCGGTGCAGGCCTGGTCAGTACCTGGATGGGAGACCAAACTGGGAATACCAGGTGTCATAGACCTTTTCTTGCTTCACTCAACTGGCAGGCTTGTTCCAGCTACAATGACGATGAAAGGAATGGCCTGTGAAGATCGGGGGGCTCATCGGGACATCCAAGATGGCTGGGGGCCAACAGCAGTGCCCAGGATCCCCCACCCAGCTGAGAGAAGAGGGAGACCCCCAGGACCTTGCCCTGGTTGGGGGTGAGCAGCATCCCTGGTTGAAAGTACAGGTGAATGGGTTACAGTCTCTGGATGCCTTGAAATCAGCCCAGAGGAAATATCTAGGCCCCATGGCTAGGGGGGAGTAAGAGCCTCTTTTGGCGGAGGGTAGAGGAGCCCATTGCCACAGCTGTGGTGAGCGGCGTCAAGGCTTCAGTGTACCGGGGAGGGTGGGTGGAAGTCTCTGGCTGCCTTAAAACAGCTCAGAGGGAAAGGCCAATGGCCCTTGGCCACACCAGCCCAAATGCACCCATCCTGTCTGACACTTGGAAGCTAAGCAGGTGCAGGCCTGGTCAGTACCTGGATGGGAGACCAACTGGGAATACCAGGTGTCATAGACCTTTTCTCTGCTTCACTCAACTGGCAGGCTTTGTTCCAGCTACAATGACGATGGAAAGGAATGGCCTGTGAAGATCGGGGGCATCGGGACAACCAAGAGGCTGGGGGCCAACAGCAGCTGCCCAGGATCCCCCCAGCCCAGCTGAGAGAAGAGGGAGACCCCAGGACCTTGCCCCTGTTGGTGGGTGAGCAGCATCCTGGATTGAAAGTACAGGTGAATGGGTTACAGTCTCTGGAGCGCTTGAAATCAGCCCAGAGGAAATACTAGGCCCCATGGCAGGGGGAGTAAGAGCCTTTTGGCTGGAGGGTAGAGGAGCCCCATTGCCACCGGCTGTGGGTGAGCGGCGTCAGCTTCAGTGTACGGGGAGTGGTGTGAAAGTCTCTGGTGCCTTAAATCAGCTCAGAGGGAAAGGCCAATGGCCCTTGGCCACACCAGCCCAAATGCACCTGATCCTGTCTGACATTGGAAGCTAAGAGGTGCAGGCCTGTAGCACTGGATGGGAGACCAACTGGGAATACCAGGTGTCATAGACCTTTTCTTCTGCTTCACTCAACTGGCAGGCTTTGTTCCAGCACAATGACGATGGAAGGAATGCGCTGTGAAGATCGGGGGCTCATCGGGACATCCAAGATGGCTGGGGGCCAACAGCAGCTGCCCAGGATCCCCCAGCCCAGCCAGAGAGAGGGAGACCCCCCCGGACCTTGCCCCGTTGGTGGGTGAGCAGCATCCCTGGATTGAAAGTACAGGTGAATGGGTACAGTCTCTGGATGCCTTGAAATCACCCAGAGGAAATATCTAGGCCCCATGGCTGGAGGGGAGTAAGAGCCTCTTTTGGCTGGAGGGTAGAGGAGCCCATTGCCACAGGCTGGTGGGTGAGCGGCGTCCTGGCTTGAGTGTACCGGGGAGTGGGGTGAAAGTCTCTGGCTGCCTTAAAATCAGCTCAGAGGGAAGGCCAATGGCCCGTTACACTGACAGCTCTGGACGCCGCTCACCCACAGCCTGTGGCAATGGGGGCTCCTCACCCAGCACCAAAGAGGCTCTTACTCCCCTCCAGCCATGGGGCCTAGATATTTCCTCTGGGCTGATTTCAAGGCATCCAGAGACTGTAACCCATCACCTGTACTTTCAATCCAGGGATGCTGCTCACCCACCAACAGGGGCAAGGTCCTGGGGGTCTCCCTCTTCTCTCGCTGGGCTGGGGGATCGGGCAGCTGCTGTTGCATCTTGGATGTCCCGATAGCCCCCGATCTTCACAGGCCATTCCTTTCCATCGTCATTGTATGCTGGAACAAGCCTGCCAGTTGAGTGAAGCAGAGAAGAAAAGGTCTATGACACCTGGTATTCCCAGTTGGTCTCCATCCAGGTACTGACCAGGCCTGCACCTGTTAGCTTCCAATGTCAGACAGGATCAGGTGCATTTGGGCTGGTGTGGCCAAGGGCCATTGGCCTTTCCCTCTGAGCTGATTTTAAGGCAGCCAGAGACTTTCACCTCACTCCCCGGTACACTGAAGCCTGGACGCCGCTACCCACCAGCCTGTGGCAATGGGGCTCCTCTACCCTCCAGCCAAAAGAGGCTCTTACTCCCCTCAGCCATGGGGCCTAGATATTTCCTCTGGGCTGATTTCAAGGCATCCAGAGACTGTAACCCATTCACCTGTACTTTCAATCCAGGGATGCTGCTCACCCACCAACAGGGGCAAGGTCCTGGGGGTCTCCCTCTTCTCTCTGGGCTGGGGGATCCTGGGCAGCTGCTGTTGGCCCCCAGCCATCTTGGATGTCCCGATGAGCCCCCCGATCTTCACAGGCCATCCTTCCATCGTCATTGTACGCTGGAACCTTTTAAAAGCCTGCCAGTTGAGTGAAGCAGAGAAGAAAGGTCTATGACACCTGGTATTCCCAGTTGGTCTCCCATCCAGGTACTGACCAGGCCTGCACCTGCTTAGCTTCCAATGTCAGACAGGATCAGGTGCATTTGGGCTGGTGTGGCCAAGGGCCATTGGCCTTTCCCTCTGAGCTGATTTTAAGGCAGCAGAGACTTTACACCATCCCCGGTACATGAAGCCTTGGACGCCGCTCACCCACCAGCCTGTGGCAATGGGGCTCCTCTACCCTCCAGCCAAAAGAGGCTCTTACTCCCCTCCAGCCATGGGGCCTAGATATTTCCTCTGGGCTGATGTCAAGAGCTCAAGAGACGTACCCATTCACCTGTACTTTCAATCCAGGGATGCTGCTCACCCACCAACAGGGCAAGGTCCTGGGGGTCTCCCTCTTCTCTCGGCTGGGCTGGGGGATCCTGGGCAGCTGCTGTTGGCCCCCAGCCATCTTGGATGTCCCGATGAGCCCCGATCTTCACAGGCCATTCCTTTCCATCGTCATTGTACGCTGGAACCTTTTAGAAAGCCGGAAGGAGAACAGTGACATAAATCTTTAAGTCCATTTAGATCCAACTGACTACCACAGACCATGATCTGGATGAATGAGACCTAAATACTTTGTTGTATAAACATTTCTACGGCTGCTGACCACTAGAATACTTGACTTATGTGCAATTATATGCTGTCTCTTTTTTGACCGGGTTCATATTTCTTTTGCACTGGTTATAGAAGTGGTGGAGGGCCACAGACGTACAAATAAAACCACTTCAATTCTCGTATTAGGGTTTATACTATGATTTATATACACCAAAATGTCATATTCATTTGTGTACAAAGTCAGATATTGTTTTCTTTTTGCAGGTCACTAACGTGTTAAAGTTTAACAAGTCATCATTCCCCCTATACTGTACCTGCATATCCTCCTGGTGGTTATATTAACAATATCAGGCCTATGTAAAAAGGTCTTATTGTTAAAATGTGCTAATTTTGCACCAACCAATTAGCTTTCAAATGGTAAAGAACATATGATTGTTGGGCAAACACCAAATTGCACCATTTTAAGTTACAAAGAAAATTCATTATATCTCCCTGTATAGCTTTTCTTCACTATTAAGTAAATAATGGATCCTACTAAGATTATACACATGGAAAGGACATGATATTGTAGTTTTTCAGATGTCTAGTTAGATACTGGGATACTTCTGTTCCTATATAAAAACACTGCCAATTTGTAGTTTGACAAGTAGCAAGTTTTGCCTTAGTGCTTACAGTAAAGGCACAAGCTTGTTGGGGTTTACGGACTAAATGTGCATAGAACTGATAAAAAATTATTGGGATAAATGAATAATTTCTATTTCATGTAGGTTAATACAGTTGTAGAAATTCTTAAAGGATACCATTGCAGTGGTTGATACATACAGAAACAATAATGTCTCCGTATGAGTGTGATGCAGAGTTATGTGTGTTCACACAGGTACAAAAATACAATATAGACCACCAAACCCCCTATATTGTACCTGGAGATTCTTAAACCTGCCAACCTTATACCAGAGTCCTGAGATAAATGGAAAAACAATTGAATGAATTATATGCAATATATGGATTAGAGGGTCAACTTTCAGGAATAGGTGTTTCAAACTTTTTTCCAATTTACAATACCTTTTTATTGGTTTACTTACCATGGAAGGAACATCATGGAGAGTATTGTCTGGATTACCAAATACTCTTTCTGGTCATCAGGAATAGTCAAGGTTCTGCAAAGCACTGAAACAAGAAAAACAAAATGAGAAACAAAATGGTATAAAATTAATCTGGCTTGATACTTCGACCATAGATGTGACACTAAGGTTGGTTATGATTCTTTCTATACTCTACCTGGAAGCTTCTGGATTCCTGCACAACAGTGTTGGAAGTTGCTTCTACTAATTCCATGAGAGTGTCCCGACATTCGTTTTGTCATCATATTAAATTTGAGGAGAAGTAGAAAAAAAATAAATATTGCTGTACTGCTGTAGATATAACACAATTACATAATCTGTTTAATAACCATTATTGTATGGTAGGATGGATAAATATAACACATATTGATACTTAATTATATAACAACACATTCTACAAATGGAATATATAATTGATATAATTCCCAACTAACTGAGATCAGGAATAAAATCAGATTACTTGGATTAATTTATCATTGCAATGAATCACATACAGTAGGAGAATAATTACTCTGCAATGCAGTATATTATAACGTGGTTGGTTGACATAGCAGGACCCCCATCCCTGCAGGGTGAAAATCCCATACATTACACAATCAATGGTGACACTCTCCCACGATTGAGTCCTATAAAATTGTTTATAAATAGCCTTTAAACTTGAAAGTGAACGATAGTTCTTGGATAGTGACCTGATGTTTCCTCCCCTTTTGTATCTTCCTTCTTCACCGGTTACATTGTAACCAACCCTTAAGTGCGTCAAGATTATACATTGCAAGTAAAATACGTTGCCCCAGTGACACCCCATGACAGTTAATGGACCACAGTACAAAGATAGCAACCAAGGGGTCCAGATTTAGTTTTTCTGAACCTGGCAGGTTAAACTTTATATGTGGATAATGCACTCCAACTGTAAATTATATGGATATTAGAAAAGTCACAGATTAGTTCCATGACCATAATAAAAGCTACGAGGCCGCAGCCGAGTACATTTTATACAGGGCACGGAACTCTGTGCTGGGTGCCACATCAGGTCACACAGTCAATATCCATGTATATACAGGATAATACAAGAAGAAGTAGCGCACACCAGTCTGAATTTGTGAACAAACAACGAGTGTTTATTCATGTTGTTGTTCAAATCAAGACCGGTGTCCGCTACTTCTGTCTTGTTTATTCCGTATATATGTTAAATGTATCTTTTGTGAGATCATTAACTCCAGCACCTTCTGCCACAATACATAGATCCACTGCACACTCCCGAATATTTCCTTTTTAGCCCTGTTTCAAGGATAAAAAAGCCAAGGGATAAAAGCCAGGCTCCGTCCTGTTTCCTACTGTCTCCTCTCATAATTGGTAGCACTGAATTTCCCTCATTTATTACTTTTCCCTCATAGTATAGTTCTTCATGGGTGGAGGCCTAAGTGTTTAACACAGCACTATCTCCATTTATAACGATTCTAACCCTATATTTGGCCCCTTAAATTAGCTGCAACTCTGACAGGCTCATTCACTAGTGGAGCAGCCGAGTTAATCTGCAATCAATCCCTCACCATGTGCCCACCCATGTCCAAGTCCTTAAACCAAATAAATTGGTCCAAGATACAGTCAATGTTAGTGGTTCATCCTAAAATATGGTACCCAAAACTATAACTTCGCCCATAAATAAAGTTAACGACTGTTGTCCCTTCACTCTCTGTGGCAATTCCTTTTGGCCAGATCATAACCTTCTGAATACAGTGAAATTGGAGAAAATACAATTGAATTTTCAACCAATTTTAAAAACAATTAACCTATAGATTTAGATTAACCTATTAGATTTAGATTAACCTATTAGATTTAGATAACCTATTAGATTTAGAATCTTAACCTATTAGATTTATGATGATTCACAGATTGTTTACTTTCTCAATCATTCGAGGGTTACCGAATGCTGCATTCGAGGTTTATAGAAGAAAAATTCGAGGTTCATTATAAAATTTGAGAATCTCCGAAAATTATTTTAATGAATGCTGGTGGATAAACAGTCAAAGGGACTATGGGGGATAACAGCCAAAGGGACGCGGTGGGATAACAATCAAAGAGGCGACACTAGTGGATAACAGTCAAAGGACACTGGAAGAACAGTCAAAGGGACAACAGGTGAATAACAGTCAAGGACACTGGTGTGATAACAGTCAAGGGACACTGGTGGATACAGTCAAAGTGACGCTGGGATAACATCAAAGGGACACTGGTGGATAACATGAAGGGACACTGGTGGATAACAGTCAAAGGAAACGTCTGGTGGATAATAGTCAAAGAAGGATTGGATATAGGTCAAAGGCGCTGGTGGATAACAGTCAAAGGGAAGCTAGTGAATAACTGTCAAAGGGAAGTGGTGAATAACAGTCAAAGTGATACTGGTGGATAACAGTCAAAGGGAGCTGTGGATAACAGTCAAAGGGACACTGGGTGATAACAGTAAAGGAACGCTGGTGATTAATAGTCAAAGGGACACTGTTGGATAACAGTCAAAGGAACAGTGGGATAACAGTCAAAGGGACACTGGTGGATAACAGTCAAAGGGACACTGGTGGATAACAGTGACAAGGGACACTGGTGGATAACAATCAAAGGGACACTGATGGATAACAGTAAAAGGGACACTGGTGGAAACAACAAAGGGACAACTGGTGGATAACAGTCAAAGTGAGGTGTGAATAACAGTCAAAGGGACAACTGGTGGATAACGTCAAAGGGACAACTGGTGGATGACAGTCAAAATGAGGCTGTGAAAAAATTTAAAGTGGACGCTGTTGCGAAACAGTCAAATGGGACACTGGTGGATAACAGTCAAAGGGACCACTGGATGGGATAACTGTCAAAGGGGCGCTCGGTGGATTACAGTTAATTTGACACTCTGAATAACAGTCAAAGGGATGCTGGTGGTGAATAACAGTCAAAGGGACACTGGTGAGCATCCAAAATGAGGCTGTGAATAACAGTCAAAGGGACACTGGTGGATTAACATTCAAAGGGACACTGGTGGATAACGTCAAAGTGACGCTGGTGGATTGACAGTCAAAATGAGGCTGTGAAAAAAGTCAAAGGACACCTGTTGTAAAGTCAAGGACTCTGGTGGATAACATCAAAGGGACACTGGTGGGATGACAGTCATTTTGACGATATGAAGAACATCAAAGGGATGCTGTGGATGAACAGTCAAAGGGATGCTGGTGGATAACATCAAAGGGACACTGGTTAGTAACAAGTCAAGAGGGGTCGCTGATGGATAACGAGTCAAAGTGACGCTGGTGGAGTAACAGTCAAAAGTGACGCTGTGAATAAAAGTCAAAGGACACTAGTAGATAACAACCAAAGGGACAGGGGTGGACAACATCAAAGGGACACTGGTGGTTGGATAACGTCAAGTGAGGCTGTGAATAACAGTTCAAAGGGACATAGTGGATGATAGTCAAAGAGGCTGTGATAACTGTCTCAAAGTGAGGTGGTGGATAACAGTCAAAGGGACACTGGGGGAGGGATGACAGTCATAATGAGGCGGAAACAGTCAAAGGACGCTGGTGGATTAACAGTCAAAGGGACACTGGTGGATAAACAGTCAAAGGGACACTGGTGGATTAACAGTCCAAAGTGAGGGCTGTGAATAACAGTCAAAGGGATGCTGGACGGATAACAGTCAACAGGGACCACTGGGGATAACGTCACAGTGACGCTGGGGATGCACAGTCAAAGGACAATGGTGGATAACAGTCCAAAGGACACTGGTGGATGACAGGTCAAAGGGATCACTGGTGGATAAATCAGTTCAACGTGAGGCTGTGAATAACAGTCAAAGGGATCTGCTGGGGATAAAACAGTCAAATGGGGACACTGTGGATAAGAGTCAAAGCGAGGCTGTTGTGGAATAAACAGTCAAAGGGACACTGTTGGAAACAGTCAAAGGGACACTGGTGGATGACAGTCAAAAGAGGCGGTGAATAAAAATAAAGTCAAAGGACGCTGTTGGATAACAGTTCCAAGGGAACACTGGTGGAGAATCAGTCCAAAGGGGACACTGGTGGATAAACAGTAAAAGTGAGGGCTGGATGAATAAAGTCCAAAGGGGAGTGGTGGAGACAGTATAATTTGACACTCGGAATAACAGTCAAAGGGATGATGGTTGGCAACAGTCAAGGGACACTGGTGGATGACAGGCAAAAGAGGCTGTGAAAGAACCGTCAAAGGGACACTGGGCTAACAGTCAAAGGGAAACTGGGGGATAACAGTCAAAGGGGACAATGGTGGAATGGATGACAGTCAATTTTGACGCTATGAAAGAACAGTCAAAGGGATGCTGGTGGAACAGGTCAAAGGGACACGGTGGATAACAGTCAAAGGGACACTGTGGGATAACAGCAAAGGAGGCTGGTGAAATAACCGTCACCGGGACATGGGGGTAACGTCAAGGGACGCTGGTAGATAACAGTCAAAGGGCCACTGGTGAATACAGTCAAAGGGACACTGGTAGATATACATTAAAGGGCCCACGGTGGAGACAGTCCCCAAAGGGACAACTGGTAGATAACAGTTCAACAATGGGACACTGGTGTCTAACAGTCAAAGGGCACTTGTACGATAACATTCAAAGGGACATGGTGGATGACAGCAAAGGGACACTGGGGGCGGGTAACAGTCAATGGGACCCACAGGTAGATAAACAGTCCAAGGGACACTGGTGGCGGTGGATACAGTCAAAGGGACACTGGTGGATGACAGTCAAAGGGACACAGGTAGATAACTGTCAAAAGGACACTGGTGGATAACAGTCAAAGGGACATGGTGGAGATAAAGTCAAAGGGACACAGTAGAAACTGTCCCCAAAAGGACACTGGTGGATAACAGTCAAAGGACGGGAGATAACAGTAAAAGGACCAGTCTGGTGGATTGGATAACAGTCAAAGGGACGTTGGTTGGAGATAACAGTCAAAGGGACACTGGTGGATAACAGTCAAAGAGGACATGGTTAGATAAAGTTCAGGGACCACGGTGGATGACAGTCAAGGGGAAAACTTGGTAGATAAAGTCAATGGGAACTGGTGTGGGATAACAGTCAAGGGACACTGGTAGGATAACAGTCAACGGGATTACTGTGGATGACAGTCAAGGGTTACATGGTGGATACAGTCAAAAGGGGGGACACAGGTAGATAACAGGTCAAGGGACATGGTGGATAACAGTAAAGCGGACCACGGTGGGATGACAGCAAAAAAAGGGGACAACGGTGGATAACTGTCAAAAGGGGACATGGTGGGTGATAACAGTCAAGGGACATGGTGGATTGGCAGTCATAGTGACTATTGGTTGGATAACAGTTCAAGGGACATGGTGGATGACAGTCAAATTGATACTAGGATAACAATCAAAGGGGACGCTGTTATCTTAGTCAAAGGGGAGACTGGTGGATAAAAAACAGTAAAGTGAGGCTAGGCTGTGAAAAATAAAAGTCAGAGGGACACGGTGGATGACATCAAAAATGAGACGTGACAATAACAGTCAAAGTGAAAAAGTGACGCTGGTGGATAACAGACAAGGGACACTGGTTGATAACAGAAAGGGAACTGGTGGATAACAGTCATGAGGACGGCTGTGGAATAAAAGTCAAAGGGAATGCTGGTGGATAAGAGTCAAAAGGGGACACTGGTGGATACAGGTCCAAGTGACGATGGGGGGAAGACAATCAAAAAATGATGGGCGTGAATAACAGTCAAAGGGACACTTGGGAGGATAACAGTCAAAGGGGACAAGGTGGATAACAGCTTTCAAAGGGACAATGGTGGACGACAAGTCAATTTGAGCTATGACGAACTGTCAAAGGGAATGGCCGGGGCTAACAGGGCAAAGGGAGGCTGGTGGAAACAGTCAAAGGGACACTGGTTTATAAACAGTCAAAGGGGACGCTGGTGATTAACAGTCAATGTTGCCGCTGGTGGAAACAAGTCAAACGTGACGCTGTGTGAAAAAAAGTCAAAGGGACACCAGGTATAACAATTATCAAAGGGACACTGTGGACAACAGTCAAAGGGACACTGGGGGATAACAGCAGTTGAGTTTGAGGCTGTGAATAACAGTCAAAGGGACCTGGTGGAGACAGTCAAAATGAGGCTGTGAATTACTGTCAAAGTGAAGGTCTGGTGGTAAACAGTCCCAAGGGACACTGGTGGATGGACAGGCAAAATTGAGGCTGTGGTGAATGAAGTCCAAACGTGACGCTGGTGAATAATAGCAAAGGGACACGGTGGGGCTAACAGTCATAGGGAAACACGGGGGATAACAGTCAACGTATGGCTCGTTGCATAACAGTCAAAGGGGATGCTGGTGGATAACAGTCAAGGGAAAACTGGTGGATAACAGTCAACGGACGCTGGTGGATGACAGTCAAAGTGACACTGGTTGGATAAAGGTCAAAGGACATGTGGATGACAGTCAAAGGGACACTGGTGGATAACAGTCAAGCGAGGCTGTGAAAACAGTCAAGGAGTATGGTGGATAACAGTCAAAGGGAAAGGACAATGGTGGATAACCAGGTCAAAAGTGACGCTGGTGGATAACAGTCAAAGGGACACTGGTGCGGTTGACAGTCAATTGACGCTATGAAGAAGCAGTCAAAGGGCTGCTAGGGATTAACAGTCAAAAGGGATTTGCTGGGGATAACAGTTCAAAGGGGACCCAATGCGTGGATAACAGTTCAAAGGGACATGGTGGATAACAGTCAAAGTGAGGCTGTGAATAACAGTCCAAAGGGAATGCTGGTGGATAACAGTAAAGGGCACTGGTGGATAACCGTCAAAGTGACGCTGGGGATGAGAGTCAAAATGAGGCTGTGAGATAAACAGTCAAAGGGACACGGTGGATAACAGTCAAAGGGAAACTGGTGGATAACAGTCAAAGGGACACGGTGGATGACAGTAAATTTGACGCTATGACGAAACAGTCCAAAGGGATGTGGGGGATAAAGTCCAAAGGACATGGTTTATAACAGTCAAAGGGACGCTGGTGGATAACAGTCAAAGTGACGATGGTGGATAACAGTCAAAGTGACGGCTGTGAATAAAAGTCAAGGGGACACTAGTTAGATAACAATCACAGGGACAATGGTGGGCAACAGTCAAAGGGGACATGGTGGATAAACAGTCAAAGTAAGGCTGTGGAATAACAGTCAAAGGGACACTGGGTGGAGACAGTAAATAAGGCTGTGAAAACTGTCAAAGTGAGGCTGGTGGAATACAGTCAAGGGACAACTGGTGGATGACTGTAATAATGAAGCTTGGAATAACAGTCAAAGTGACGGCTGGTGGAAACAGTCAAAGGGACAATGGTGGATAACAGTCAAAGGGCATGGTGGATAAAAAATCAAGTGAGGCTGTGAAAACAGCAAAGGGATGCGTGGATAACAGTCTCAAAGGACACTGGTGGATAAGTCAAAGTGAACGCTGGTGGGGATGGACAGTCAAAATGAGGCTTGTGAAAACAGGCAAAGGGACACGGGGGATAACAGTCAAAGGGACACTGGGTGATAACACGTGAAAGGGACACTGGTGGATAACAATCCAAAGGGGACACTGATGGATAACAGTAAAAGGGACACTGGTGGATGGATAACAATCCAAAGGGACAGGTGGATAACAGTCAAAGTGAGGCTTGTGAATAACAGTTCAAAGGGACACTGGTGGATAACAGTTCAACGGGACACTGGTGGATGACAGTCAAAATGAACGGTGTGGATACAGTTCAAGTGACGCTGTTGGGATAACAGTCAAAGGGGACCCACTGGTGGGATAACGTCAAAGGGACAAGGACACTGTGGATAACTGTCAAAGGGGCGCTGGTGATGACAGTTAATTTGACCACTCGATAACAGTCAAAGGATTGCTGGTGGTGGAAAACAGTAAAGGGACACTGGTGGATGACAGTCAAATTGAGGCTGTGAATAACAGTCAAAGCGCCACTGGTGGATAACATTCAAAGGGACAATGGTGGGATAAAAGTCTAAGTGGACGTGGTCGGGAGGACAGTCAAAAATGAGGCGTGAAAAACAGTCAAAGGGGACTGGTGGAGAAACAGTCAACAGGGACGTTGGGGGATACTAGTCAAAAGGGACCACTGGTGAGATGACAGTAATTTTTGACGATATGAAGAACAGTCAAAGGGATTGCGTGGTGGAGGACAGCAAAGGGTGCTGGGGTGGTGGATAACAAGTCAAAGGGACACTGAGTTATACAGTCAAAGGTGACGCTGGCTGGATAACAGCAAAGGACGCTGGTGGATAACAGTTCCCAAAAGTGACGTGTGGGAATAAAAGTCAAAGGGGACCTAGTAGATAACAATCAAAAGGGAACTGGTGACAACAGTCAAAGGGACACTGGTGGTGATTAACATCAAAGTGAGGCTGTGAATAACAGCACAGGGAGACAATAGTGGATTGATAGTCAAAAATGAGGCTGTGAATAACTGTCAAATGCAGGCTGGTGGAGAACCAGTCAAAGGGACACTGGGAGACAGCATAATGAGGCGGAATAACAGTCAAAGTGACGCCTGTCGTGGATAAAGCAAAGGGACAATGGGTGATAACAGTCAAAAGGGACACTGGTGGATAAACAGTCAAATGAGGGGGTGAATACAAAGTCAAAGGGCATGCTGGGGAAACAGTCAAAGGGACACTGGTGTGATATAGTCAAGTGACGCTGGGGATGACAGTCAAAGGACACTGGTGGATAAAAGTCAAGGGACACTGGTGGAGAAGTCAAGGACACTGGGGATAACAGTCCAAAGTGCGGCCTGTGAATAAACAGTCAACGGGATGCGTGGGGGAAACAGTCAAAGGGACACGGTGGATAACAGTCAAAGGAGCTAGTGAATAACAGTCCAAAGGGGAACTGGTGGGGATAACAGTCAAGGGACATGGTGGATGACAGTCAAAATGAGACTTGTGAAAAACAGGTCAAAGTGTAGATGACGCTGTTGGAAACAGTCAAAGGGACACGTGGATCAACAGTCAAAGGGAACCGGGGGCTGATACAGTCAATGTAGGCTAGGAATAACAGTCAAAGGGCGAGCTGAGCGGGGAGGACAGTTAGTTGACACTCTGAATAACAGTCAAAGGATGCTGGTGGAAACAGTCAAAGGGAACTGGATGGAGTGACATTCAAATGAGGGCTTGTGAATAACAGTCAAAGGGCCACTGGTGGATAACAGTCCAAGGGACACTGCGTGGATAAACAGTTCAAAGGGACACTGGTGGATGACCAGTTTTTCAATTTCGAACGCATATGATAAACAGTCAAGGGATGCTGGGGATAACAGTCAAAAAAAAAAAAAGGGGAACGGTGGATAACAGTCAAAGGGACACTGGTGGATAACATCAACGGAGGAGTGAATAACAGTCAAAGGGACCACTGTGGATTAACAGTCAAAGGGACGTTGTAGATAAAAACAGTCAAAGGGCCATGGTGATAAACAGTCAAGGGGACACTGGTAGAAACAGTTAAAGGGACATGGTGGATGAAAAGTCAAAAGGGAAACTGGTTTAGATAACAGTCAATGGGACAATGATGGATACACAGTACCAAAGGGACCCACTGGATAGCTAACATTTCAAAGGGACACTGGTGGATGACAGTCAAAGGGACACGGTGGGATAACAGTCAAAAGGGGACAACTGTGGAGACGTCAAGGGACACCGGTAGATAACTGTCAAAGGACAATGGTGGATACCCGTCAAAGGGACCACTGGTGGATAACAGTCAAAGGGGACACAGGTAGGTAACTGTCAAAGGCCCACTGGTGGATAACAGTCAAAGGGACGACTGGTAGATACAGTCAAAGGGACACGGGTGGATAACAGTCAAAGGGGGACGCTGTAGATAAACCGTCAAAAGGGAAAAAGGGACATGGTGGCATAACAGTCAAAGGGACACTGGTAGATAAACAGTTAAAGGGACACGGGGATTGACCTCAAAGGGAAACTGCGTAGGATAACAGTCAAAGGGGGACAGGGAGATAACAGTCAAAGGGAGGACACTGGTATAGATAACAGTCAAAGGGATACTTGTGGTAGACAGGTCAAAGGGACACTGGTTGGATAACAGTTCAAAGGGACAAAGGTGACTAACAGTCAAAGGGAACGGTGGATACAGTCAAGGGACACTGGTGGGAGACAGACCACAGGGGACACTGGTGGGATAACTGTCAAAAGGACAAGGTTGGATAACAGCAAGGACACTGGTGGATGGCAGTCATAGGACTTGGTGGATTAAACGCAGTCAAAAAGGGACCTGGTGGATGACAGCCATGATCCTATGTGATACACAAATCAAAGGCGACGGCTGTGGTGGAAAGCAGCAGGGACACTGGTATCTAAACAGTCAAAGTGAGGCTGTGAATACAGATCAAAGGGACACTGTGGATGACAGTCAAAATGCAGACTGGAAAACGTCAAAGAGTGACGCTGGTGGGTAACAGACCAAAGGGACACTGGTTGATAACAGTCAAAGGGAAAAAACGGGTGGATAAACAGTCGAGTGAGGGCTGTGGGAAATAACAGTCAACGGGATGCTGGTGGATAAGAGGCAAAGGGGACACTTGGTGGGGAGTATAACAGTCAAAGTGACGCTGTGGAAGACAATCAAAAATGAGGGGGGGCGTGTGAAAACAGTCAAAGGGACACTGGTGGATAACAGTCAAGGGACACGGTGGATAACAGTCAAAGGACACTGGGGGATGACAGTCAATTGACGCTATGAAGAACACTGTCAAAGGGATGCTGGTTGGATCACAGTTCAAAGGGATGTGGTGGATAACAGTCAAAGGGAACTGGTTTATAACAGTCAAAGGGACGCTGTGGATAACAGTTCAATGTGACGTGGTGGATAACAGTCAAAGTGACGTGTGAAATCAAAGTCAAAGGGACAACAGTTAGATAACAATCAAAGGGACACTGGTGGACAACAGTCAAAAGGGAACTGGTGGTGGATAACAGGTCAAAGTGGGCTGTGAATAACAGTCAAAGGGACACTGGTGGATGACAGTCAAAATGAGGCTGTGAATTACTGTCAAAGTTGAGTCTGGATGGATAAACAGTCAAAGGGACACTGGGGATGGACAGTCAAAATGAGGTGTGAAATAGCAGTCAAAGTGACGCTGCGGATGCGTGAATAATAGTCAAAGGGGACACTGGTGGATAACAGTCATAGGGACAATTGGTGGATAACAGTCAAATTGAGGCTGTGAATAACAGTCAAAGGATGCTGGTGGATAATCAGTCTAAAGGGAAATGGGGATAAAACAGTCCAAAGTGACTCTGGTGGATGGACAGTCAAACAGTGACACTGGTGGATAAAACAGTCAAAAGGGACACTGGTGGATGACAGTAAAGGGACATGTGGGTAGTGGATAACAGGCTCAAAGTGAGGCTGTGAATAACAGTCAAAGAGATGCTGGTTGGATAACAGGTCAACGGGACCCTGGGGGATAACAGGGTCAAAAGTGACGCTGTGGATAACAGTCAAAGGGACAATGGTGGGTGACAGTCAATTGACGCTGATGAAGAACAGTCAGTCAAAGGGATTGCTAGGGATAACAGGTCCAAAAGGAGTGCTGGTGGTAAAAACAGTCAAAGGGGGACACTGGTGCGAGAACAGTCAAAGGGACACTGGTGGATACACAGTCAAATGAGGCTGAAAACAGTCAAAGGGATGCGGGCGGATAACAGTAAAGGGACCACTGGTGGATAAACATTTCAAAGGGACGCTGGTGGATTGAGAGTCAAAAGAGGCTGTGAAAACCGTCAAAGGGAACATGGTGGATTGAACAGTCAAAGGGGACACTGGGGATAACAGTCAAAGGGACACTGTTGGATTGACAGTATTTGACGCTATGGAGAAACAGTCAAAGGATGCTGGTGGCTAACAGTCAAAGGGACACTGTTTATCACAGTCAAAGGGCGATGGCGGAAACAGTGAAATTGAAAGTGACGCTGGTGGATAACAGTCCCAAAGTGACGCTTGTGAATAAAAATTCAAAGGGACAATAGTAGATTAACAATCAAAGGGACATGGTGGGTCAACAGTCAAAGGGACACTGGTGTGATAACATTGATGACAAGTTAAGGCTGTGAATAACAGTCAAAGGGACACTGGTGGAGACAGTCAAATAAGCTGGAATAACGTCAAAGTGACGGATGGGTTGGATAACAGTCCAAAGGGACACTAGTGGATGCTGTTCATAATGAGGCTGTGAATAAACAGTCAAAGTGACCGTGGTGGATAACAGTCAAAGGGAATGGTGGAAAACAGTCAAAGGGACAATGGTGGATAACAGTCAAAGTGAGGCTGTGAATAAAGCAAAGGGCTGCTGGTGGATAACAGTCAATAGGGACACTGGTTGAGAGACAGTCCAAAGTGACGCTGGTGGATTGACAGGTCAAATGAGGCTGGGAATAACAGTCAAAGGGAAACTGGTGGAAACAGTCAAAGGGGACACTGTGCGAAACAGTCAAAAGGGACACTGGTGGATTGACAGGAAATTTGACGTATGAAGAACAGTCAAGGGATGTGGTGGATAACACTTCAAAGGGATGCTAGTGGAAAACAGTCAAAGGGACACTGTTTATAACAGTTTCTTAAAGGGACGCTGACTCGGATAAACAGTCAACGTGCGCTGGTGGATAACAGTCCCAAAGTGACGCTACTTGTGAATCTAAAAGTCAAAGGGACACTAGTAGGGATAAACAATTTCAAAGGACATGGTGTTGACAACAGTCAAGACACTGGCGGGATACACGTCAAAGTCGAGGCTGTTAAGAACAAGTCAAAGGGTCACCTGGTGGATGACATCAAAATGAGGCTGGTGAATAACTTTCAAGTTGACACTGGTGGATTAACAGCAAAGGACACTGGTAGAGGGGGGGTGGACAGTCAAAATGATGGCTGGAATAACAGTCAAAGTGACGCTGGTGGATAACAGTCAATAGGCACAATGGGGATAACAGTCAAAGGGACACTGGTGGACTAACAGTCAAAGTGAGGCTGTGAATAACAGTCAACAAAGGGATGTGGTGGCTGGAAACAGTGAGGGACACTGGGGCGATGACAGTCAAAATGAGGGCTGCTGAATAACAGTCAAAAATGACGATGGTGGATAACAGTATCAAATGGACACTGGTGGATAAAGTCAACGGGACACTGGTGAGATACAGTCACCAAATTGCGGCTGTGACTACAGTCAAAGGATGCTGGGGGAATAACAGTCGAAGGACACAGGGGATGACAGTCAAAATGAGGTGGGAAAAAAAAAGTCAAAAGTACACTGGTGGATAACAGTCAAAGGGGCACTGATGAGACAGCTCAAAAGACACTGGTGGATTACAGTCAATAAGTGAGGCTGTTGAATGAACCAGTCAACGGGAGCTGGGGATAACAGTTCGAAGGGACACAGGTGGATGACAGTCAAAATGAGGCTGTGAAATACACAGTCACAGTGAAACTGGTGGGATAACAGGCACAGGGACAGATGGCGACAGCAAAGTGGACACTGGTGGATAACAGTCAAGTGAGCTGTGAATAACAGTCAAAGGGATGCTGGTGGAAACTAGTCAAAGGGACACTGGTGAATAACAGTCAAAGTGAGTGACGCGGTGGATGACAAGCAAAGGGAGCTGGTATACAATCAAAGGGTGCTGGTGGAAACCAGTCAAAGGGACACATGTGTTTAACAGTCAAAGGGACGTGCGGATAACAGTTCAAAGTGACGCTGGTGGATAACAGTTCAAATGACGCTGTGAATAAAAGTCAAAGGGACAAATAGAGTAGATAACAATCAAAGGGTCAACTGGTGAAGACAAACAGTCAAAGGACCACGGGTGGATAACAGTCAAAGTGAGGATGTGTGAATAACCGTCAAAGGGACACTGGTGGATGACAGTCAAAATGAGGCTGGGATAAACTTTAAAAAAGTGATCGCGGTGGATAACAGTCAAAGGGACAGTGGTGGATGAAAGGTCAAAACTGAGGGCTGTGAATACACAGTCAAAGTCGCTGGTGGAAAAAGTCAAAGGTGACACTGGTGGATAACAGTTCAAAAGGACCAATGGTGGATACAGTCAAAAAGTGAGGCTGTGAATAACAGTCAAAGGGAGCTGGTGGATCAGCAGAGTCGAAGGGACCAGGTGGATGACAGTCAAATGAGGCTGGAATAACAGTCAAAGTGGACACTGGGACTAAACAGTCAAAGGGAGCCTGATGGATGACTAGTCAAAGGGGAACTGGTTGCGATAACAGTCAAAGTGAGGCTGGTGAATAACAGTAAAGGGATTGCAATGGTGGGATAACAGGTCAAAGGGACACTGGTGGAATAAACAGTCAAGTGAAGCTGGTGGATGACAATCAAAGGGACGCTGGTAGATAACAGTCAAAGGGCCATGGTGGAGAAAAAGTCAAAGGGGACACTGGGGGATAACAGGTTCAAAGGGACGCTGGTGGGAGATAACAGTCAACAGGGAGAACTTGGGATAACAATCAAAGGGATGCCGTTGGATAACAGTAAAGGGACATTGGTGGATAACGCAAAGGGACACTGGTGGGATACAGTCAAAGGAAGATGGGGAATAACCGGCCAAAGGGAAGCGTGGATGAATAACAGTCAATGGAAAGTGGTGAATAAACAGTCAAAGGGAAAGCTGGTGAAAAAAACAGCTCAAAGGGAGGGTGGGAAATAACAGTCAAATAGACAACTAGTGGATAACAGCAAAGGAACACTGGGGATAATAGTATAGGGCAGATGTGGTGAATAAAGTTCAAGGGAAAACTGGGAATAACAGCCAAAGGGAGGCTCGGTGAATAACAGTCAAAGGGACAATGTGGATAACAGTCAAGGGAAGCTAGTGAATAACAGTCACAAGGGAAGTGGATGAAGATAACAGTCAAAGGGAAGTGGGTGAATAAACCGTCAAAGGGACACTAGTGGATAACAGTTCAAAGGAAGTGGTGAAAACAGTCAACGGGAAGTGGGTGAATACTCAGTCAAAGGACAACTACGTGGGGATAACAGTTCAAAGGGAAGCTGGTGAAATGAATAAACAGTCAAAGGGAAAGCTGGTTGAAATACCAGTCAAAGGAGGAACATCGTGGGAAATATTCAAAGGGAAGCTAGTGAGTAGTAACAGTCAAAAGGGACTGGTGAATAAACAGTCAAAGGGAAGCTGGTGAATAACAGCAAAGGAAGCTGGTAAATAAACCAGTCAAAGGGTAGAAGCTGGTGGAATAAACAGTTCAAAAGGGTCAAAGGGAAGCTGGTGAATAACAGTCCAACGGGAAGCTGAGTGAATAACAGTCAAAGGGAAGCTGGGTGAATAACAGTCAAAGGGACGCTGGTGAATAACAGTCGAATGGGGAGCTGTAAATTACAGTTCAAGGGAGATAAGATGGTGAAGAACAGTCAAAGGAACATAGTGGATAATATCAAAGGGAAGCCTAGTGATAACAGTAAAGGGAAGCGGGGGAATAACAGTCAAAGGGAAGCTGATGAATACAGTCAAAGGGAAGCGGTTGAATAACATGTCAGGAAGCTGGTGCAAAACAGTCAAAGGGAGGCTGGTGATACAGTCAAAAAATAAGCGTGCTACCCCCACATACATGGAAAAACACTGGGAGGCACAACACAACACGACGAACAGGCCACAGATACTGCCGACCAAAACAAACACCACAACTAACTCGAGAGACCTAACCGGAAGACACAGACAAAAACTACACTAGTGGTAACAGTCAAAGGAACCATGGTGGATAATAGTCATAGGGAAGGATGGTGTGAATAAAAAGTCAAAGGGAAAACTGGTTGAAGAACAGCCAAAGGGAGGCTGGTGAAACAGTCAAAGGGACAATAGGAATAACAGTCAAGGGAAGTCGGTGAACAACAGTCAAAGGGAAAGCTGGTGAATAACAGTCCAAGGGAAGTGGGTGACAACAGTCAAAGGGACACTAGTGGAACAGTCAAAGGGAAGCTGGTGAAACACAGTCAAAGGAAGTGGGGAATACCAGTCAAAGGGACACTAGGGATAACAGTCAAAGAAGCTGGTGAATTAAAACAGTCAAAGGGAGGCTGGTGGATGTGAAATCCAGTCAAAGGAAACAATCGTGGATTAATATTCAAAGGGGCAGGATAGGAATAACAGTCAAAGGGAAGCTGAGTTGAAAACAGTTCAAAGGGAGCTGGTGAATAAACAGTCAAAGGGTCAAAGGGAAGCTGGTGAATAAAAGTCAAAAGGGAAGCTGGAGCTGGTGAATACAGTCATCAGGGAAGCTGGTGAATAACCAGTCAAAGGACGTGTGTGAATGAATACAGGCAAGGGAAGCTGGTAAATCAGTCAAAGGGAAGTGGTGAAAACAGTCAACAGGAAAACACGCGGCGCATAATATTCAAAGGGAAAGCTAGGGAATAAAAGTCAAAGGGAAAGATGGTGAATAAACAGTCAAAGGGCAAGATGGAGGATAATAGTCCAGGGAAGCTGGTGACTAAACGTCAAAGGGAAACTGGTGAAAATAACAGCCAAGGGAGGCTGGTTGAAAAAAAACAGTCAAGGGAACCACTAGTGGCTAACAGTCACAAGGGAAGATAGATGAGATAACAGTCAAAGGGAAGCTGGTGAATAACAGTCCAAAGGGAAAAGGTGGGTGAATAACAGCAAAGGGACACTAGTGGATAACAGTGCAAGGGAAGGGGTGAACAGAAAGTCAACGGGAAACTGGTGAATACAGGCCAAAGGGATGGCTGGTGAATAACAGGTTCAAAAGGGACACTAGTGGATACCCAGTCAAGGGAAGCTAGTGAATAACAGTCAAAGGGAAGCTGGTTGAATAACAGTTCAAAGGGAAGGTGGGTGAATAACAGTCAACAGGGACACTATTGGATAACAGTAAAGGGACAAAGCTGGTGAATAACAGTCAAAGGGCGGTGTGAAATACAGTTCAAAAGGAAAGGCTCGGTGGATAATATTCAAAGGGAGCTAGTGAATAACAGTCAAAGGAAGCTGGGGAAAACAAGTCAAAGGGAAAGCTGGTTGAAAACAGTCAAAGAGGAGCTTTTGGTAAATTAACAGTAAATGGGAAGCTGTGAAAACAGTCAAAGGGTCAAAGGGAAGTTGCGGCGAATAACAGTCAAAGGGAAGCGGTGAATAACAGTTCAAAGGTAAGCGGTTGAATGTAACAGTCAAAGGGCGCTGGTGAATAACAGTCAAGGGAAGCTGGTTTGTAAATTACAGTTTCAAAGGGAACTGGGAATCTAACAGTCAACGGAACACTCGTGGATAATATCAAAGGGAAGTAGTGCATAACAGTCAAAGGGAAGCTGGTGAATAACAGTCAAAGGGAAGCTGGTGAAAAACAGTCAAAGGGAAGCTGGTAAATAAATAACAGCAAAGGGAAGCTGGTTGAAATAACAGTCAAGGTCAAAGGGAATTGGGTGGTGAATAACAGTCAAACGGGAAGCTGGTGAATAACAGTCAAAGGGAAGCTTGTGAATAAACAGTCAAAGGGAAGCTTGGTGAAAACAGTCCAAAGGGTACGCTGGTGAAAAACAGTCAAAGGGAGAGGTAAATTACAGCAAAGGGAAAGCTGGTTGAATAACAGTAAAAGGGACAAAGGGAAGCTGCGGAATAAAGTCAAGGGAAGCTGGTGAATAACAGTCAAGGGAAGCTAGGAATAACAGTCAAAGGAAAGCTGGTGAATAACAGTCAAAGGGAAGCTGGTGAATAACAGTCAAGGGAAGCTGGTAAATAACCAGTCAAAGAGAAGCTGGTGAATAACCAGTTACAAGGGGACATGGTGGATAATAGTCAAAGGAACGCTGGTGGTACAGTCAAAGGGAAGCTGGTGATGAATAACAGTCCAAAGAGCAAGGGTGAAACAACGTCAAAGTATACTGGTGGATACACAGTCAAAGGGAAGTGGTGAAAAAAAATAACAGCACAAGGGCCAACTGGTGTGGATAACAGTCAAAGGAACGCTGGTGGAAACAGTCATAAGGGAAGCTGGTGAAATGAAAAAAAACAGTCAAAGTGATACTGGTGGATAACAGGTCAAAGGCCAACTGGTGGGTAACAGTCAAAGGGGACACTGTGGAGACAGTAAAGTGACGCTCTGAATAACAGTCAAAAGACGCTGGTGGATAAACAGTCAAAGGGACATGGGGATAGACAGTCAAATTGACGGCTATGGAAGAACAGTCAAAGGGACGCTGGGTGATAACAGTCAAAGGGAAGGGACCACTGGGGGCTGAAAACACGCAAAGGGATCGCTGGTGGAAAAACAGTCCAAAGGGGCACACTGGTGAACACAGTCAAATGGGACACTGGTGGATGACAGTCAAGGGGACACGGTGAGATAACAGTCAAAGGGACACAAGCTAGATAACAGTCACAAAGGGAGCCCACTGTGGAATAACAGTCAAAGGGACACTGGTGGAATTAATAGGTCAAAGGGATGTTGGTGGAAATAAAAAGTTCACAAAGGGACCGCTGGTGGGTGGATAACAGTCAAAGGGATGCTGGGGATAAACAGTCAAAGGAGAGGGGCTGGTGGATAACAGTCAAAGGAAAACGCTGTGTGGCGATAACGTCCAAATGGGACGGCTGGTAGATAACAGTAAAAGGGATGTGGTGGGTAACAGCTAACAACACGCCCGGCACACGCTGGGGAGACAGTCCCCAAAAGGGACATTGGTGGATAACAGTCAAAGGGACACTGGTGGATAACAGTCAAAGGCGAGACCACTAGTGGATAACAGTCAAAGGGACACTGGAAGGATACAGTCAAGGGACGCTGGTGGATAAATTCAAAGGGAAGCTAGTTGAATAACGTCAAATGGGAAGCTTGGTGAAATAACAGGTCAAAGGGAACTGGTGAATAACAGTCAAAGCGGAAAGATGTGTAAATAACAGTCAAGGGAAGCTGGTGATAAAAAGTCCAAAGGGTCAAGGAATCTGGTGAAAACAGTCAAAGGGAAGGGTGAATAACAGTCAAAGGGAAGCTGGTGAATAACAGTCAAAGGGAAGTGGTGAATAACAGTCAAAGGGATCGCGGGCAATAAACAGTCAAAGGGAAGGCTGGTAAAATGACAGTCAACGGGAAGCTGGTGAACTAACAGTCAAAGGGACAAGGGGAAAGCTTGTGGAATAACAGTCAAAGGGGAAGCTGGGAAAACAGTCAAGGGAAAAGCTAGTGACTAACAGTCAACAGGAAGCTGGTGCCTAAACAGTCAAGGGAAGCTGGTGAATAACAGCCAACGGGAGAGTGGGGTATAATAACAGGTCAAAGGGATAGCTGGTGATGGAATAACAGTTTTAAAGGGACACTGGTGGTAAAGTCAAAGGAACGTGGTTGGATAAACAGTCAAAGGGAAAGCTGGTGAATAAACAGTCAAAAAAATGACACTGGTGGAACAACAGTCAAAGTGATTCTGGTGGATAACAGTCAAAAAGGGAAGCTGGTGAATAACAGTAAAAGGGACAATTGGTTGGATAACAGTCAAGGAACGATGGGGGGAAACAGTCACGGGAAGCATGGTGAAAAACAGTCAAGTGATATGGTGGATTGACAACAGAATCAAAAGGGACACTGGTGGATAACAGTCAAAGGGACACGGGTGGATGGACAGTCAAATTGCGCTATGAAAAACCAGTCAAAAGGACGCTGGTGGATAAACAGCAAAAGGGACACTGTGGATGACAGCAAATTGGACGCTATGAAAACAGTCAAAAAGGACGTGGTGGATAACAGTCCAAAGGGACAATGGTGGATTAATCAGTCAAAGGGACGTGGTGGAAAACAGTCATCAAAGGGCACTGGTGAACAACAGCAATGGGGCACTGGGGGATGACAGTCAAAGGGACAATGGTGGGATAACAGTCAAAGGGACACAGCTAGTGAAACAGTCAAAGGGACACTGGTGGATAAACAGTCAAAGGGACAACTGGTGGGATAATAGTCCAAAAGGGATGTTGGGGATAAAAGCAAAGGGACGATGGGGGGATAACAGTCAAAGGGATGCTGGTGGATAAACAGTCAAGGGAGGCGGTGGATCAACAGCAAAGAAACGCTGAGTGGATAACAGTAAAGGGACGCTGGTGATACAGTCAAAGGGATGCGGGTGGGGGATAAACAGTCAAAGGGAACGCTGGTCGGATGACAGTCAAAGGGACATTGGCGATAACAGTCAAAGGGACACGTGGATAAAATGTCAAAGGGACACTAGTCGGCAGTAACAGTCAAAGGGGACACTGGAAGATAACAGTCAAAGGGACGCTGCGTGGGAAACAGTGAATAGGTAACAGCTGGTGACTAACAGTCAAAAGGGTCACAGGTGTAGATAACAGTAAAAGGGGAATGGTGGATAATAGGCAAAGGGACATGGGCGATGGACAGACATAAAGGGACAATGGGGGGATAAAACAGTCAAAGGGACACAGGTTACGATAACAGTTCAAAAGGAGACCACTGGTGGCATACAGTCAAAGGCGACACTGGTGGATGGACCAGTCAAAGGGACTGTGGTAGATAACAGCACAAGGGACCACGGTGGATGCCAGTCAAATTGACACTAGGTATAACAGTCAAAGGACGCTGGTTGATAGCGTCAAGGGACACTGGTGGGTAACAGTCAACGTGAGGCTGTGAATAACAGTCAAAGTCGACGATGGTGGACCAGTCAAAGGGACCACTGGTGGATGACAGTCAAAAATTGAGGATGTGTGCCAATAACAGTCAAAGTGACGCTGGTGGAAAACAGTCAAGTGACCACTGGTGGATAAACAGCAAAGTGAGGCTAAGTGAATATCAGTCAAGGGACATGGTGGATGGATAACATCAAAGGGACGCTGGTGGGCAACAGTCAAGGGGACAAGGTGGGATACAGTCAAAGGGACCACTGGTAGATAACAGTTATAAAGGGACACTGGTGGAGACAGTCAAAGGGACACGGTAGATTAAACAGCAAAGGGACACTGGGGAGGATAAACAGTTAAAGGGAGGACACTGGTGGTGGATAACATCAAAGGGACATTGGTAGATAAAGTAAAAAAAGGGACACTGGTGGATAACAGTAAAGTGAGGCTTTTGTGAATATCAGGTCAAAGGGACACTGGGGAAACAGTCAAAGGGGACACTGTGGTGGATAACAGTCAAAGTGAGGTGTGAATATCAGTCAAAGGGGGACACTGGTGGAGAACAGTCAAAGGGAGCGGGTGGTGGATAACAGTCTAAAGGGACACGGTGGATAACAGTCAAAGGGACACTGGTAGATAACAGTATTCAATGGACACTGGTGTCTGATGAAGTCTCAAAGGGACACTGTAGATAAACAGTTCAAAGGGACACTTGTGGATAGGCAGTCAAAGGGACACTGTGGATAACGTTGTTAAAGGGACACTGGTGAGATGACAGTCAAAGGGACACGGTTAGATAGAGTTTAAAGGTACACGGGTGGATGATCAGTCAAAGGGACACTGGTGGGGATGACAGAAATGAGACTGTGAATAACAGTCAAAGTGACGCTGTTGGATAAACAGTCAAAGGGAAATGGTAATAACAGTCAAAGGGACACTGGTGGATGACAGTCAAAGGGACACTGGTGTGATTAACAGTCAAAGGGAAACAGGTAGAGAAAAGAGTTAAAAAGGAACACTGGGGATAAAACGTCAAAGACAATTGAGTCAACAGTCAAAGGGACAATGGGCTGGAATGACAGTCAAAGGGAAACTGGGGGATAACAGCAAAGGGACACGGTAGATAACAGTCAAAGGGGACACTGTGGATGAATGGCAAAGGGAATACGGTGGGATAATTACAGTCAAAGGGACACAGGTAGGGATAACAGTTAAGGACACTGGTGGATAAAAGTCAAGGGAGACATGGTGGGATGACAGACAAAGGGACACTGGTGGGGATAACCGTCAAAGGGGCCACAGGTAGAAAAACAGTCAAAAGGACACTGGTGGAAAACAGTCAAAGGGACACTGGGGCGATAACAGTTAAAGGGACACTGGTGGTGGATAAAGTCAAAGGGACACTGGTAGATCACAGTAAAGGGACACTGGTGGATAACAGTCAAAGGTGAGGATGTGAATTCAGCTCAAAGGGACACTGGTGGATAACCGTCAAAGGGAACACTGGTGGCTCACAGTCAAAGTAGGCTGTGAATCTCAGTCAAAGGGAACTGGTGGATAACAGTCAAAGGGCTGCTGGTGGGATAACGTCAAAGGGACCACGGTGGATACCAGTCAAAGGAGACACTGGTACGATAACCAGTCTAAAGGGAGAACTGGTGGTGAAATTCAAAGGGACACTGTAGATAAACAGTCAAAGGGACCCGTGGTGGATAGCAGTCAAGGGACATGGGGGGAAACAGTTAAAGGGACCACTGGTGGATGGACAGTTCAAAGGGACACTGGTAGAGAAGAGTAAAGTACACTGGGTGGATGACAGCAAAGGGGGACACTGGGGAGGACAGTCAAATTGAGGCTGTGAATAAAAGTCAAAGTGACGCTGTTGGAAACAGTCAAAGGGAAACTGGGTAGATAAAGTTAAGGGACACTGGGGATGACAGTCAAAGGGACACTGGTGGAAACAGTTAAAAGGGACACAGGTTAAGAGAAAAACAGTCAAAGGGACACTGGTGGTATAAACAGGCAAGTGACATGGTTAGCTAACAGCAAAAGGACCTGGTGGATGACAGTCAAAGGGACATGATGGATAACAGGTCTCAAAGGTGGAACTGGTATGATAAAAACAGTCAAAGGGACACTGGTGGTGAACTGTGCAAGAAAAAAAGGCACAGATACTGGCTGGATAACAAGATGCAAAGGGACAAAGCGAGATAAAAGCAGGTAAAGGGAAACAAGCTGGGGTGGAAGACAAGCCGTCAAAGGGACAAGGGTGGATGACAAGGACACAGAGAGGGGACATGGTGAGAATGCAACAGTCAAAGGTACGACAGGTACATAAAACTGTCAAAAAGAAGAACAAATGGCGAGATGGCTGGGGGCCAACAGCCATCTTGGATGTCCCGATGAGCCCCCCGATCTTCACAGGCCATTCCTTTCCATCGTCATTGTACGCTGGAACCTTTTTAAAAGCCTGCCAGTTGAGTGAAGCAGAAGAAAAGGTCTATAACACCTGGTATTCCCAGTTGGTCTCCCATCCAGGTACTGACCAGGCCCGCACCTGCTTAGCTTCCAATGTCAGACAGGATCAGGTGCATTTAGGCTGGTGTGGCCAAGGGCCATTGGCCTTTCCCTCTGAGCTGATTTTAAGGCAGCCAGAGACTTTCACCCATTCACCTGTACTTTCAATCCAGGGATGCTGCTCGCCCCCCAGGCGGGGGCAGGGTCCTGGGGGGGTCTCCCTCTTCTCTCAGCTGGGCTGGGGGGATCCTGGGCAGCTGCTGTTGGCCCCCAGCCATCTTGGATGTCCCGTTGAGCCCCGCGATCTTCACAGGCCATTCCTTTCCATCGTCATTGTATGCTGGAACAAGCCTGCCAGTTGAGTGAAGCAGAAGAAAAGGTCTATGACACCTGGTATTCCCAGTTGGTCTCCCTTCCAGGTGCTGACCATACCTGCACCTGCTTAGCTTCCAATGTCAGACAGGATCGGGTGCATTTGGGCTGGTGTGGCCAAGGGCCATTGGCCTTTCCCTCTGAGCTGATTTAAAGGCAGCCAGAGACTTTCACCTACTCCCCGGTACACTGAAGCCTTGGATGCCGCTTACCCACCAGCCTGTGGCAATGGGGCTCCTCTACCCTCCTGCCAAAAGAGGCTCTTACTCCCCCTTTAGCCATGGGGCCTAGATATTTCCTCTGGATGCCTTGAAATCAGCCCAGAGGAAATCAGCTCATGAGGGAAAGGCCAATGGCCCTTGGCCACACCAGCCCAAATGCACCTGATCCTGTCTGACATTGGAAGCTAACGTAGGTGCAGGCCTGGTCAGTACCTTGGAAGGGACCAACTGGGAATACCAGGTGTCATAGACCTTTTCTCTCTGCTTCACTCAACTGGCAGCTTGTTTCCACATACAATGACGATGGAAAAGGAATGGCCTTGTGAAGATCGGGGGCTATCGGGAACATCCAAGATGGCTAACAGCGCCCGATCCCAGCCCAGCCGAGAGAAGAGGGAGACCCCCCCAGGACTTGCCCCTGTTTTGGTGGGTGAGTCAGCATCCCTGGATTGAGTAGCGGTGAATGGTTACAGTCTCTGGATGCCTTGAAATCCCAGGAAATATCTAGGCCCCATGGCTGAGGGAGAGTAAGAGCCCTCTTTGGTGCTGGGTAGAGAGCCCCATTGCCACAGGCTGTGGGTAGCGGCGTCCAAGGCTTCAGTGTACCGGGGAGTGGGGTAAAAGTCTCTGGCTGCCTTAAAATCAGCTCAGAGGGAAAGGCCAATGCCCTTGGCCACACCAGCCCAAATGCACCTGATTCCTGTTCTGACATTGGAAGCTAAGCAGGTGCAGGCCTGGTCAGTACCGGATGGGGAGACCAACTGGGAATACCAGTGTCATAAACCTTTTCCTCCTGCTTCACTCAACTGGCAGGCTTTGTTCCAGCTACAATGACGATGGAAAGGAATGCCGCTGTGAAGATAGGGCCCATCGGGACATCCAAGATGGCTGGGGCCAACAGCAGCTGCCAGGATCCCCCCAGCCAGCGAGAGAAGAGGGAGACCCCCCAGGACCCTTCCCCCGCCCGGTGGGTGACGGCATCCCTGGATTGAAAGTACAGGTGAATGGGTTACAGTCTCTGGATGCCTTGAAATCAGCCCAGAGGAAAATATCTAGCCCCATGGCTGGAGGGGGAGTAAGAGCCTCTTTTGGCTGGAGGGTAGAGGAGCCCCATTGCCACAGGCTGTGGGTAGCGGCGTCCAGCTTAGTGTACCGGGGAGTGGTGAAAATTCCTGGCTGCCTTAAAATCAGCTCAGAGGGAAGGCCAATGGCCCTTGGCCACACCAGCCCAAATGCACCTGATCCTGTCTGACATTGGAAGCTAACAGGTGCAGGTCCTGTCAGTACCTGGATGGGAGAACACAACTGGAATACCAGGTGTCATAGACCTTTTCTTCTGCTTCACTCAACTGGCAGCTTTTAAAGGTTCCAGCGTACAATGACGATGGAAAGATTGGCTGTGAAGATCGGGGGGCTCATCGGGACATCCAAGATGGCTGGGGGCCAACAGCAGCTGCCCAGGATCCCCTCAGCCCCGCCAGAGAAGAGGGAGACTCCCCAACCTTGCCCCGTTGGTGGGTGAGCAGCATCCCTGGATTGAAAGTACAGGTGAATGGGTTACAGTCTCTGGATGCTTGAAATCAGCCCAGAGGAAATATCTGCCCCATGGCTAAAGGGAGTAAGAGCCTCTTTTGGCTGGAGGGTAGAGGAGCCCCATTGCCACAGGCTGGTGGGTGAGCGGCGTCCAGGCTTCAGTGTACCGGGGATTGGTGAAGTCTCTGGCTGCCTTAAAATCAGCTCAAGGGAAAGGCACATGGCCCTTGGCACACCAGCCCAAATGCACCTGATCCTGTCTGACATTGGAAGCTAAGAGGTGCAGGCCTGTCAGTACCTGGATGGAGACCACTGGGAATACCAGGTGTCATAGACCTTTCTTCTGCTTCACTCAACTGGCAGGCTTGTTCCAGCATACAATGACGATGGAAAGGAATGGCCTGTGAGATGCGGAGGGGCTCATCGGACATCCATGGCTGGGGGCCAACAGCAGCTGCCCAGGATCCCCTCAGCCCAGCCGAGAGAAGAGGGAGACTCCCCAGGACCTTGCCCCTGTTGGTGGGTGAGCAGCATCCTGGATTGAAAGTACAGGTGAATGGGTTACAGTTCTCGGATGCCTTGAATCAGCCCAGAGGAAATATCTGAGGCCCATGGCGGAGGGAGTAAGAGCCTCTTTGGCTGGAGGTTAGAGAGCCCCATTGCCACAGGCTTGGTGGAGGAGCGGCGTCCTGGCTAGTGTACCGGGGAGTATGTGAAAGTCTCTGGCTGCCTTAAAATCAGCTCGAGGGAAAGGCCAATGGCCCTTGGCCACACCAGCCAAATGCACCTGATCCTGTCTGACTTGACTAAGAGGTGCAGGCCCTTGTCAGTACCTGATGGGAGACCAACTGGGAATACCAGGTGTCATAGACCTTTTCTTCTGCTTCACTCAACTGGCAGCTTGTTCCAGCATACAATACGATGGAAAGGAATGTCCTGTGAAGATCGGGGGCTCATCGTGACAATCCAAGATGGCTGGGGGCAAAAGCACTCCCAGGATCCCCCAGCCCAGCCGAAGAAGGGAGACCTCCCCAGGACCTTGCCCCTGTTGGTGGGTGACAGAATCCGGATTGAAAGTACAGGTGGAATGGGTTACAGTCTCGGATGCCTTGAATCAGCCAGAGAAATATCTAGGCCCCATTGCGGAGGGGAGTAGAGCCTCTTTTGGCTGGAGGGTAGAGGAGCCCCTTGCCACAGCTGTGGTGGGGGGGTAACGCGTCCCTGGCTGGTGTACCGGGAGTAGTGAAAGTCTCTGGCTGCCTTAAAATCACTCAGAGGAAAGGCCAATGGCCCTTGGCCACACCAGCCCAAATGCACCTGATCCTGTCTGACTTGGAAGCAAGCAGGTGCTGGCCGGTCAGTACCTGGATGGGAACCAACTGAAGACCAGGTGTCATAGACCTTTCTTCTGCTTCCTCTCACTGGCGGCTTGTTCATCATACTGACGATGGGAAAGGAATGGCCCGGTAAATTCGGGGGCTCATCGGGACATCAAGATAGCTGGGGGCCAACAGCAGCTGCCCTATCCCCTCATAGCCCGCCGAGAAGAGGGAGAGCTGATTTTAAGGCAGCCAGAGACTTTCACCCACTCCCCGGTACACTCAAGCAAGGTACGCCGCTCACCCACCAGCCTGTGGCAATGGGGCTCCTCTACCCTCCAGCCAAAAGAGGCTCTTACTCCCCCTCCAGCCATGGGGCCTAGATATTTCCTCTGGGCTGATTTCAAGGCATCCAGAGACTGTAACCCATTCACCTGTACTTTCAATCCAGGGATGCTGCTCACCCACCATACAGGGGCAAGGTCCTGGGGAGTCTCCCTCTTCTCTTGGCTGGGCTGAGGGGATCCTGGGCAGCTGCTGTTGGCCCCCAGCCATCTTGGATGTCCGCAGGATCCCCAGCCCAAGCCCCAGAGAAGAGGGAGGAGCCCCAGGACCTGCCCTGTGGTGGGTGAGCAGCATCCCTGGATTGAAAGTACAGGTGAATGGGTTAGTCTCTGGATGATTGAAATCAGCCCAGAGGAAATATCGGCCCATGGCTAGGGGGAGTAAGAGCCTCTTTTGGCTGGAGGGTAGAGGAGCCCATTGCCACAGGCTGGTGGTACGGCGTCCAAGGCTTCAGTGTACCGGGGAGTTGGTGAAAGTCTCTGGCTGGCTTAAAATCAGCTCAGAGGGAAAGGCCAATGGCCCTTGGCCCACCAGCCCAAATGCACCTGATCCTGTCTGACATTGGAAGCTAAGTAGCGGTGCATGGCCTGGTCAGTACCTGGAAGGGAGACCAACTGGGAATACCAGTGTCATAGACCTTTTCTTCTGCTTCACTCAAACTGGCAGCTTTTGTTCCAGCATACAATGACAGATGGAAAGGAATGGCCTGTGAAGATGGGGCTCATCGGGACATCCAAGATGGCTGGGGCCAACAGCAGCTGCCCAGGATACCCCAGCCCAGCCGAGAGAAGAGGGAGTCCCCAGGACCTTGCCCCTGTTGGTGGTGAGCAGCATCCTGGATTGAAAGTACAGGTGAATGTTACAGTCTTCTGGATGCCTGAAATCAGCCAGAGGAAATATCAGGGCCATGGCTGGAGGGAGTAAGAGCCTCTTTGGCTGGAGGGTAGAGGAGCCCCATTGCCACAGGCTGGTGGGTAGCGGCGTCCAAGGCTTCAGTGTACCGGGGAGTGGTGAAAGTCTCGGCTGCCTTAAAATCAGCTCAGAGGGAAAGGCCAATGGCCTGGCCACACCAGCCCAAATGCACCTGTCCTGTCTGACATTGGAAGCTAAGCAGGTGAGGCCTGGTCAGTACCTGGATGGGAGACCAACTGGGAATACCAGGTGTCATAGACTTTTCTTCTGCTCACTCAACTGGCAGGCTTTGTTCCAGCGTACAATGACGATGGAAGGAATGCCTGTGAAGATAGGGGCATCGGGACATCCAAGATGGCTGGGTCCACAGCAGCTGCCAGGATACCCAGCCCAGCCGAGAGAAGAGGGAGACCCCCCAGGACCCTGCCCGCCCGGTGGTGGGGCAGCAGCATCCCTGGATTGAAAGTCAGGTGAATGGGTACAGTCTGGATGCCTTGAAATCAGCCCGAGGAAATATCTAAGCCCATGGCTGGAGGGGGAGTAAGAGCCTCTTTTGGCTGGAGGGTAGAGGAGCCCCATTGCCACAGGCTGGTGGGTAGCGGCGTCCAGGCTTGCAGTGTACCGGGGAGTGGGTGAAATTCTGGCTGCCTTAAAATCAGCTCAGAGGGAAAGGCCAATGGCCTTGGCCACACCAGCCCAAAGCACCTGATCCTGTCTGACATTGGAACTAAGCAGGTGCCAGCTGGTCAGTACCTGGAGGGAGACCAACTTGGAATACCAGGTGTCATAGACCTTTCTTCTGCTTCACTCAACTGGCGGCTTT
>CM033474.1:235366300-235411134 GCA_019447015.1 Hymenochirus boettgeri
GCAGCTGCTGTTGGCCCCCAGCCATCTTGGATGTCCCGATGAGCCCCCCAATCTTCACAGGCCATTCCTTTCCATCATCATTGTATGCTGGAACCTTTTTAAAAGCCTGCCAGTTGAGTGAAGCAGAAGAAAGGGTCTATGACACCTGGTATTTCCAGTTGGTCTCCCATCCAAGTACTGACCAGGCCTGCACCTGCTTAGCTTCCAATGTCAAACAGGATCAGGTGCATTTGGGCTGGTGTGTCCAAGGGCCATTGGCCAGCCGAAGAGAAGAGGGAGACCCCCCAGGACCTTGCTCTGTTTGGTGGGTGAGCAGCATCCCTGGATTGAAAGTACAGGTGAATGGGTTACAGTCTTGGATGCCTTGAAATCAAGCCCGAGGAAATATCTAGGCCCCATGGGCTGGAGGGGGAGTAAGAGCCTCTTTGGCTGGAGGGTAGAGGAGGACCATTGCCAAAGGCTGGTGGTAGCGGCGTCCAAGGCTTCCGTGTTCCGGGAGGGGAGTGGGTAAAAGTTCTGGCTGCCTTAAAATCAGCTCAGAGGGAAGAAGGCCAATGGCCCTTGGCCACACCAGCCAAATGCACCTGATCCTGTCTGACATTGGAACTAAGCAGGTGCTGGCCTGGTCAGTACCTGGATGGGAGACCAATGGGAATACCCGTGTCATGACACCTTTCTTCTGTTCACTCAACTGGCAGGCTTTTAAAAAGGTTCCAGCGTACAATGACGATGGAAAGGATGGCCTGTGAAGATCGGGGGGCTCATCGGGACATCCAAGATGGCTGGGGGCCAACAGCTGCCCAGGTCCCCAGCCCACCAGAGAAGAGGGAGACCCCCCAGGACCTTGCCCTGTATGGTGGGTGAGCAGCATCCCTGGATTGAAAGTACAGGTGAATGGGTTCAGTCTCTGGATGCTTGAAATCAGCCCAGAGGAAATATCTAGGCCCCATGGCTAAAGGGGGAGTAAGAGCTCTTTTGGCTGGAGGGTAGAGGAGCCCCATTGCCACAGGTGGTGGGTGAGCGGCGTCCAAGGCTTCAGTGTACCGGGGAGTTAGGTGAAAGTCTCTGGCTGCCTTAAAATCAGCTCAGAGGGAAAGGCCAATGGCCTTGGCCACACAACAGCAATGCACCTGATCCTGTCTGACATTGGAAGCTAAGTAGGTGCAGGCCTGGTCAGTACCTGGAAGGGAGACCAACTGGGAATACCAGGTGTCATAGACCTTTTTTCTGCTTCACTCAAATGGCAGGCTTGTTCCAGCATACAATGACGATGGAAAGGAATGGCCTGTGAAGATCGGGGGCTTCGGGACATCCAAGACAGCAGCTGCCCAGGATACCCCCAGCCCAGCCGAGAGAAGAGGGAGACCCCCCAGGACCTTGCCCCTGTTTGGTGGGTGAGCAGCATCCCTGGATTGAAAGTACAGGTGATGGGTTACAGTCTCTGGATGCCTTGAAATCAGCCAGAGGGAAATATCTAGGCCCATGGTGGAGGGAGAAGTAAGAGCCTCTTTGGCTGGAGGGTAGAGGAGCCCCCATTGCCACAGGTGGTGGGTTAGCGGCGTCCAAGGCTTCAGTTTGTAGGGACATAACCTATTCCTTAAAACACGTCCTTAAAAAAATGATAATTTTTTTTTATGACTGATGCTGTTAGAAAACATGACATCTAGAATTACATATAGGAATGTTGTGAGTTATTGTACTGGTTACAAATAAAACGTCATACTTGGAGTGTCAACCCTCCATTTCTTATCTTACCTTTTTAACAAAAGAAAAAAACATTTATATCGTCTTATTACATTTTGAAGGGATACCTACCCATATCAAATAGGTTATTTATTGTCGTATCAAGCACTTAACTACCACAATATCTAAGGTTAGACACAGTCATGGTTAGCACAGTTTTATATGAATTATTTTTTATACCTATGGATATTTTAAAGGGTATCTCACCTGGAATAAACATTTTTGTCTTTTTACCTCTATAGATGCAGGTATAGTCGTGTTGTATTCAATAGATTCACTGACTTGAAGTTTAGTTCTGAAGAGCACGTTTCGCTCTAGTCATCCGACTGGCTTTATCTCATTCAGATGACTTGTACAGAATGGCTTGGCAATAAGCCTACCCTGGAAAATCCCAACATTAGCATATCACAAAACAGCTGGTTTAAGGGCGTGATGTGATAGCTAAGAGGGTGTTAGAGGAATGCCCAGAGTAAGGTGTCAAAACAGCAATGTACATGTAGACAGATGGTTGTCGACCCCCCCACCTCTATTTAGAGGGCTTGGGTTCTTTTATTCACATAAATGGCTCCTTAAACTCTCGTCTTAAACCCATGGCTCCTACGTGTTCCCTTCCTGCCAATATGTTAACATTACATATTGTCATATAAGGTATAAGACATATATATGTCCTTTACCTTAAGATTGCAGGTACGCGACTGAGTTCCGACCGAGGATTGGTGTGCTGTGCAATATGTGATGCAGTTGGTTTGTCTACCCCACAATACTCCCTCTACTTTCCATCTTCACACGAACACATAATGCGGTAGGATCAAAACATCTAATTTACAAGGGAGAAGTCAAAAACAACAAACTGGGCTTTCTTGGACTGCTTGTAGAAGTCATGGAGAAGGGTTGGTAAACTGGAAGTAGAGGTTTACAGAGAAACCAACAATTACCACAAGATCTTATTTTATGTTTGAACTCCACCCAACCCTTTAGATCACAAGCTGGTGGGTATCAGAACCCGCTAACACAAGCTGAAACATTCCCCACTAGCCAGAGGCGAATGCCTAAAGAAATGAAAATCTCAGAGGAGCCCTTAAAACTTGTGGATATCCGACTGGGGGCCTTTGTCAAAAGAACAGAAGGAAGGAAGAATAGGAAACAGGAACAACAAATACCAACATTGAAGGGAAGAAAGCAAGACAGCCAGGGAAGTAAAGAAAAGAACGTGGTCACTCCCATATGTAGCAGGGGTCTCACGAGAAATTATAGAAGAGTTTTCAAAAAAACACCGTATCCCTGTACTGCTTAAAACCGAGCACACGCTGAGGCAGAGCATTGGTGACATCGAAAGACCATACCGACACGTTCAAGCGTGCATCATAATATATACGGAGTAGATGTTCAGTGCAGTGAAGAATGCTCTCGATTGTGATGTGGGGGGAACCCAACACAACAACTGCATCTAACGGTGGCACAGCAAGTAAGAGCCAATTGCCTAGGGTCAGGACTCAGCCGTGTACTGCATCTTCAGGATAAAGGAACATACCTGTTGAAGATTGTATGTTAACATATTGGCAACAGGAACTGACTGTTTCAAGAGGGGTTTAATGAGGCATATTATGTGAAATAAAGAAACCAAGCCTAAATAGAGTGGGGGGGGTTCGACCACCATCTGTCTGCCATGTACAATGCTGTTTGTTTGACACCTTACATGGGCGTTCCTATAACAACCTCTTAGCCACTATCTAATCACTCCCTTAACACACTGGCTGTGAATGTATTGGGATTTTCCAGGGACAGTAAGTGCCACAGATTTCTTGTACAAGTCATTCTGAATTGGAGAAGCCAGTGGAGTACTAGCGAAAACGTGCTTCAAGAACTAAAACTTCAGTGCCGTTGTCAATTGACTACAACGATATACCATTGACCTGGATATGGAATGAGAACCTTAATAAGATAATCTAAGGGCAGAGGATCCTCAAACATGCTCTCAGATGTTTGAAACTACAACTCCCAGCATTTCCCAACTAACGGAGGAATCTAGAATGCTGGGAGTTTATACGTTTTACATTGGGGAGAGCCGTAGTTTTTAAGGAGTTCCTGCTCTAGGGCCCCTAAGTGCCCACCCCTAATCGGCATGTTCATTGGTAAAAAAACAGCAGGAACGGGCACCTCTTTCTTTCCCGATCCTCGCTTGCTGAAATGGGCCAGACCAGCAGACACATCGAGAGAGGCAAGCACCAGCACAGATGCGGCGTGCTGCCATGCATAGCACAGCGAACGAAGCAAATGTAAGTACAATTTCTGTGCTTTTTTTACACAGTAAACATGGAGTGTGAGGTTGGTATGGCCCTACATTACAGAAAAAGGTATTATAGGTAGGGGAAACCCCTCTATAAGACAAGTAAGCAGCAGGAGACAATGACTCACTGACGCTCATACTTCGGAACTTTGAACACCCATGCAGGAGAACTATAAGGAGCAGAGAAACAAAAAATGAAGTACTACCACAATGGGGTGGCCTGTAGTGGGTTTCAATTTAGTTTTGGGGTGGAATGCCAATGAACCACTGGTGTTTGTCCTCTCAAAATTCCACAAAGGCATGTTTAACGCCACTTTTCATTTGCTCTGTTTCTCTGATTTTCCCATCTGTGTTTTAGGTGGAAATAAGTGCATTTTTTTTTTATTCCTAGAGTTTGATCTGCTAAATATAGGGAACATAAAAGATAATTTCATTTATTCCAACATTAATACAGTTATTTTCCATCTGGAAATATAAGAAAACACCTGCACCATAAAGCTATTTGCAAAACTATTTTTTTTTTACTTATCATTTAGCTGGATCAGGGCTCTTAAAATTATGTACATTTCTGTATTTAGTAGGATCTGTTGACTTGTTTAACTTAATTATCACATTTATTCAATGCACACTTATCTGTGAGCACAGAAATTTGCCAAAACATAAATTAGCTGTGGGCAAAAGACATTCCAATCCATCTGGAGTACAACACCTAGACGTTTACAAATCTATGAAAAATAATGTCCAGGAAAATGTTTACTTAAAATGTTATTTGTAACTAATGCTGAATGACTAACATTTATTTGATACTACACATCATTTGTGTAACTAATTATCCTTCAATGTGGTTAAATAAGAATATATCATTTAAAGGGCAAGTTGACCCCAAAAACTAATTACCCAGTCACCCCAACCCCAAACCTAGACCCTCCCATGGTTAAAACCATGTGCAAGGCTTCTGATGTTCTTACAATATATAGAACATTGGGGCTGTTACACCATATTAACGTCAACTAAGACCAAAATTATAATACTGTATATACAAAAAATCTGAATTCTAGTGCACACCAATTCTATTTGCATATTGGCTACCTCCATAAGGTTACTGCTACAAACTGTCTGCTAAACCCTGGATAAATAAAAGCATTAGTTCAATAGTTGGCCCAATTTTATTTTAAGCCCATCACCACGTCAAGTGTTGCTTTCTTTAACTGGTCCTAACCTACTGGTTCTTACCTTTTCGGCTGAATGAGGTCATGTGCTCATTTGAGCAAAGTACTTTAAACTTGAGAGTCAGCTTCAAGCATCCCAGACACCAAGAGAAGCTCATGCTAGACCAAAAGGCAAGTACCATAGGTTAGGACCCAGTTAAAGAAAGCAACCTTGAAGTGGTGACTGGCTTAAAATAATTTGGCCAACTTATGAACTTATTTATCCAGGGTTTAGCAGGCTGTTTGTAGCAGAACCTTATGGAGGTAGCCAATATGCAATTAGAATGGTTTTGCACTAGAATTCTATTTTTTGTCTGAATGAATCCTCATTCCCTCAGCTGTCTCTGCTTCTGCTGCTGTTCCATTAACTCTTAAAATTAATGTTTGTATTTTTTACACTTTTTATAGACTTCTGGGTAATTTCCAATCTCCATTCTAATGCCTTATACGCTCCCTTATCTTATTTAATTCCTTGGGGACGTACATTTTTATGTATTCAGAATATCATAAATGCAGTTATCCAAACAGTTCTAAAATTGTTATTGGCTTAATTTATTTTATACTTGCAAGTGAATTTCAAGCTCTGTAGAGATATAATCCATGGAGAAGGAATAAAAGTTTTTAGAATGGGCTCGCACAAAATGTCGGGCCAAGTTATAATACAAAAAAAAGCGAAAAGATTTGTGAATGTGCCAATGTATTTATTTAAGCCTTTAAGGCTGACAATGATGTGTGAAAAGGACTAACAACACAGAGATAACATTGTCATAGGTCGCAGAAGGGGAATTGGCTTTAATAAGAGGTTTGGATAAAAAATTAACCCTTTAAAAAATTTTAGGTTACGTATTTATAAAGGTTTGTTACTCTCCAAAAAACAGACTTTGTCCTTTACGGTCAAAATCATTAAATTATGCCGATTTTTAAAAAAATGATGGTACCTTAAATATTTACAGGAGATTCAATAAAAGTTCTTATCGTTTAAAATGGGGCTAATTTTGCCCACCCATCAATGTTGGCTTCAAATTTAAATAAGATCTGATTGGTTAGGGCAAAATTAGCACCATTTTAAACAATAAGAACTTTTATTGAATAACCATGATGGTCTCTAACCATCTACCCAGCACACCTTTGACTGTTGTCCACCATTGTCCCTTTGATTTTTATCCTACTAGTGTCCCTTTGACTTTTAATTCACAGCGTCACTTTGACTGTTATCCACCACGTCATTACTTATGACTGTTATAAACCAGTGTCCCTTTGACTGTTTATCCCACCAACATTCCTTTGAATGTTATCTCCAGCCCACGGCCTTTGACTCCGCTGCTTTTCCACCAGTGTCCCTTTGACTGCTGTTATTCACAGTCTCATTTGACTGTCATCCACCAGTCAATTTGCTGTTCCACCAGTGTCCTTGACTGTTATCCACCACGTGTCCCTCTTGATGTTATTCACATCCCATTTTGACTGTCATCCACCAGCGTCACTTTGACTGTTATCCACCAGCATCCCTTTGACTGTTATTCACAGCCTCACTTGACTGTTATCCACCAGTGTCCCTTTGACTGTTCTTCATACGTCAAATTGACTGTCATCCACCAGTGTCCCTTTGACTGTTATCCACCAGTGTCCCTTTGACGTTATCCACCATGTCCCTTTGACTGTTATTCCACCTCATTTGACTGTCATCCACCAGCATCATTTGACTGTTATCCACCAGTGTCCCTTTGACTGTTATCCCACCAGAAGTCCTTTGACTTGTTGTTCACACCTCACTTTGACTGTTATCCACCATTGTCCCTTTGACTGTCATCCACCAGTGTCCCTTTGACTCTTATCCACCAGTGTCACTTTGACTGTTATTCAACCCATGTTGAACTGTCATCCACCAGTCCCTTTGACGTTATCCACCAGCATCCCTTTGACTGTTATTCACAGCCTCACTTTGATACTGTTATCCACCATGCCCTTTGACTGTTATCCACCAGTGTCCTTTGACTGTTATCCACCAGCGTCATTTTGACTGTTATCAAGCCTATTGACTGTTATCCACCAGTGTCACTTCGACTGTTATCCACCCATTCATCCCCTTGACTGTTATTCACAGCCTCACTTGACTGTTATCCACCAGTGTCCCTTTGACTGTTATCCACCAGTGTCCCTTTGATGTATCCACCAGGTCTCACTTTGAAAGTTATTCACAGCCTCATTTTGACTGTCATCCACCATTGTCCCTTTGACTGTTATCCACCAGTGTCACTTGAAATGTTATTCACAGCCTCATTTTGACTGTCATCCACCAGTGTCCCTTTGACTGTTATCCACCAGTGTCACTTTGAAAGTTATTCACAGGCCTCCTTTTGACTGTCATCCCCATTTGTTATCCCCCGTGTCCTTGACTGTCATCCACCAGTGTCCCTTTGACTGTTTATTCACAGCCTCACTTTGACTGTTATCCACCAGTGTCCCTTTGACTGTTATCCACCAGTGTCCCTTTGATTTTATCTACAGTTCCCTTTGACTTTTATTCACAGCGTCACTTTGACTGTTACCACCAGCGTCACTTTTGACTGTTATAAACCAGTGTCCCTTTGACTGTTATCCACCAGTGTCCCTTTGATTGTTATCTACTAGTGTCCCTTTGACTTTTATTCACAGCGTCACTTTGACTGTTATCCACCAGTGTCCCTTTGATGTTTCCACACGTCACTTGACTGTTATAAACCAGTGTCCCTTTGCTGTTATCCACCAGTGTCCCTTTGATTGTTATCTATAGTGTCCCTTTGACTTTTATTCACAGCGTCACTTTGACTGTTATAAACCAGTGTCCCTTTGACTGTTATCCACCAGTGTCCCTTTGACTGTTGTCCACCAGTGTCCCTTTGATTGTTATCTACTAGTGTCCCTTTGACTTTTATTCACAGCGTCCACCAGTGTCCCTTTGACTGTTATCCACCAGTGTCCCTTTGACTGTTATTCACCAGCATCCCTTTGACTGTTTCACAGCCTCACTTTGACTGTTATCCACCAGTGTCCCTTTGACTGTTATCCACCAGTGTCCCTTTGTCTGTTATCCACCAGCGTCACTTTGACTGTTATTCACAGCCTCATTTTGACTGTCATCCACCAGCGTCACTTTGACTGTTATCCGCCAGTGTCCCTTTGACTGTTATCCACCAGTGTCCCTTTGACTGTTATTCACAGCCTCACTTTGACTGTTATCCACCAGTGCCCTTTGACTGCTATCCACCAGCGTCCCTTTGATTGTTATACATAGTATCAATTGACTGCATCCACCAGTGTCCCTTTGACTGTTACCACCAGGTACCTATGACAACATCCACCGTGTCCCTTTGACTGTATCCACCAGTCCTCTTTGACTGTTATCCCTACCTGTGTCCCTTTGACTGTTATCCACCAGTGTCCCTTTGTCTGTCTCCACCGTGTCCCTTTGACTGTTTTCCCCACCATGTCCCTTTGACTGTTATCTACCTGTGTCCTTTGACTGTTATCCACCAGTGTCCCTTGCTGTCATCCCCAGTGTCCCTTTGACTGTTTTTCCTACCAGTCCCTTTGACTGTTATCCACCAGTGTCCCTTTGACTGTTATCTACCAGTGTCCCTTTAAACTGTTATCTACCAGTGTCCCTTTGACTGTTATCCACCAGTGTCCCTTTGACTGTTATCTACCAGCGTCCCTTTTGACTGTTATCCACCAGTGTCCCTTTGACTGTTATTCACAGCCTCACTTTGACTGTTATCCACCAGTTTCCCTTTTGACTGTTATCCACCAGCGTCCCTTTGACTGTTATCCACCAGTGTCCCTTTGACTGTTATTCACAGTCTCATTTTGACTGTCATCCACCAGCGTCACTTTGACTGTTATCCACCAGCATCCCTTTGACTGTTATTCACAGCCTCACTTTGACTGTTATCCACCAGTGTCCCTTGACTGTTCTTCATACGTCAAATTGACTGTCATCCACCAGTGTCCCTTTGACTGTTATCCACCAGTGTCCCTTTGACTGTTATCCACCAGTGTCCCTTTGACTGTTATTCACAGCCTCATTTTGACTGTCATCCACCAGCATCACTTTGACTGTTATCCACCAGTGTCCCTTTGACTGTTATCCACCAGAATCTCTTTGACTGTTGTTCACAGCCTCACTTTGACTGTTATCCACCAGTGTCCCTTTGACTGTCATCCACCAGTGTCCCTTTGACTCTTATCCACCAGTGTCACTTTGACTATTATTCACAGCCTCATGTTGACTGTCATCCACCAGTGTCCCTTTGACTGTTATCCACCAGCATCCCTTTGACTGTTATTCACAGCCTCCCTTTGACTGTTATCCACCAGTTTCCCTTTGACTGTTATCCACCAGTGTCCATTTGACTGTTATCCACCAGCGTCATTTTGACTGTTATTCACAGCCTCATTTTGACTGTTATCCACCAGTGTCGCTCGCGTTATCCACCAGCATCCCTTGACTGTTATTCACACGAGCCTCACTTTGACTGTTTCCACCGTGTCCCTTTGACTGTTATCCACCAGTGTCCCTTTGACTGTTGATCCACCAGCGTCACTTTGACTGTTATTCACAGCCTCATTTGACTGTCATCCACCAGTGTCCCTTTGACTGTTATCACCACTGTCACTTGAAAGTTATTCACAGCCTTATTTTGACTGTCATCCACCAGTGTCCCTTTGACTGTTATTCACAGCCCACTTTTGACTGTTATCCACCGTGTCCTTTGACTGTTGTCCACCAGTGTCCCTTTGATTGTTATCTACTAGTGTCCCTTTGACTTTATTCACAGCGTCACTTGACTGTTATCCACCAGCGTCACTTGGACTGTTTCCACCAGCGTCCATTGACTGTTAAAACCAGGTCCTTTGAGCTTATCCACCGCATCCTTGACTGTTATCCATCAGCATCCCTTTGACTGTTTCTTCAATAGCGTCAATGTGACGGTCATCCACCATGTCCCTTGACGTGTATCCACCAGTTGTCCCTTTGACTGTTATCCACCGTGTTCCTTTGACTGTTATTCACACAGCTCATTTTGACTTGTCATACACCACGTTCACTTTGACTGTATCCACCAGGTCCCTTTGACTGTTATCCACCAGCATCCCTTTGACTGTTATTCACAGCCTCACTTTGACTATTCCACCAGTGTCCCTTTGACTGTTATCCACCAGTGTCCTCCCTTTGTCTGTTATCCACCAGCGTCACTTGACTGTTTCACAGCCTCATTTTGACTGTCATCCACCAGCGTCACTTTGACTGTTATCCGCCATTGTCCCTTTGACTGTATCCACCAGTGTCCCTTTTGACTGTTATTCACAGCCTCACTTTGACTGTTATCCACCAGTGTCCCTTTGACTGCTATCCACCAGCGTCCCTTTGATTGTTATACATATATCAATTTGACTGTCTCCACCAGTGTCCCTTTGACTGTTATCCACCAGAGTCCCTATGACTACATCCACCAGTGTCCCTTTGACTGTTTATCCACCAGTGTCCTTTTGTCTGTCATCCACCAGTGTCCCTTTGACTGTTTTCCACCAGTGTCCCTTTGACTGTTATCCACCAGTGTCCTTTTGACTGTTATCTACCTGGTGTCCCTTTGACTGTTATCCACCAGTGTCCCTTTGACTGTTATCTACCAGTGTCCCTTTGACTGTTATCCACCAGTGTCCCTTTGACTGTTATCTACCAGTGTCCCTTTGACTGTTATCTACCATGTCCCTTTGACTGTTATCCACCAGTGTCCCTTTGACTGTTATCCCAGTCCTTTGACTGTTAATCCACCAGTGTCCCTTTGACTGTTATCCACCAGTGTCCCTGTTACTGTTTACCACCAGTGTCCCTTTGACTGTTACAAACAGCTCACTTGACTGTATTCACAGCCTCATTTTGAACTGTCTATCCACCAGTGTCCCTTTGACTGTTATCCACCAGTGTCCCTTTGACTGTTATTCACAGCCTCACTTTGACTGTTATCCACCAGTGTCCCTTTGACTGCTATCTACAAGCGTCCCTTTGATTGTTATACATAGTATCAATTTGACTGTCATCCACCAGGTCCCTTTGACTGTTATCCACCAGTCCCTATGACTGTCATCCACCAGTGTCCCTTGACTGTTATCCACCAGTGTCCTTTTGACTGTTTCTCTACCTGTGTCCCTTTGACTGTTATCCCCCAGTGTCCCTTTGTCTGTCATCCACCAGTGTCCCTTTGACTGTTATCCACCAGTGTCCCTTGACTGTTATCTACCTGTGTCCCTTTGACTGTTTATCCACCAGTATCCCTTTGACAGTCATCCACCAGTGTCCCTTTGACTGTTATCTACCAGTGTCCCTTTGACTGTTATCCATCAGTGTCCCTTTGACTGTCATCCACCAGTGTCCCTTTGACTGTTATCTACCAGTGTCAATTTGAGACTGTTATCCACCTGTCCCTTTGACTGTTTTCTACCTGTGTCCCTTTGACTGTTATCCACCAGTGTCCCTTTGACTGTCATCCACCAGTGTCCCTTTGACTGTTATCTACCAGTGTCCCTTTGACTGTTATCCACAGCGTCACTTTGACTGTTATTCACAGCCTCATTTTGACTGTCATCCACCAGTGTCCCTTTGACTGTCATCCACCAGTGTACCTTTAACTCTTATCTACCAGTCCCTTTGACTGTCATCCACCAGTGTCCCTTTAACTGTTTTCCACCAGTGTCCCTTTGACTGCTATCCACCAGTGTCCCTTTGACTGTTATCTACCAGTGTCCCTTTGACTGTCATCCACCAGTGTCCCTTTAACTGTTTACTACCAGTGTCCCTTTGACTGTTATCCACCAGTGTCCCTTTGACTGTTATCCACCAGCATCCCTTTGACTGTTATCCACCAGTGTCCCTTTGACTGATATTCACATCACAGCCACTTTTTGACTGTTATCCACCAGTGTCCCTTTGACTGTTATCCACCAGTGCCCTTTGACTGAAATTCACAGCCTCACTTTGACTGTTATCCACCAGTGTCCCTTTTACTGTTATCTACCAGTGTCCCTTTGACTGTTATCCACCCACCAGTGTCCCTTTAACTGTTATCCATCCAAGTGTCCCTTGACTGTTATCCACCAGTGTCCTTTTGACTGTTATCTACCTGTGTCCCTTTGACTGTTACCACCAGTGTCCCTTTGTCTGTCATCCACCAGTGTCCCTTTGACTGTTATCCAGCAGTGTCCCTTGACTGTTATCTACCTGTGTCCCTTTGACTGTTATCCACCAGTATCCCTTTGACAGTCATCCACCAGTGTCCCTTTGACTGTTATCTACCAGTGTCCCTTTGACTGTTATCCACCAGTGTCCCTTTGACTGTCATCCACCAGTGTCCCTTTGACTGTTATCTACCAGTGTCAATTTGACTGTTATCCACCAGTGTCCCTTTGACTCTTTTCTACCTGTGTCCCTTTGACTGTTATCCACCAGTGTCCCTTTGACTGTCACCACCGTGTCCCTTTGACTGTTATCTACCAGTGTCCCTTTGACTGTTATCCAACAGCGTCACTTTGACTGTTATTCACAGTCTCATTTTGACTGTCATCCACCAGTGTCCCTTTGACTGTCATCCACCAGTGTACCTTTAACTCTTATCTACCAGTGTCCCTTTGACTGTCATCCACCAGTGTCCCTTTAACTGTTATCCACCAGTGTCCTTTGACTGCTATCCACCAGTGTCCCTTTGACTGTTATCTACCAGTGTCCCTTTGACTGTCATCCACCAGTGTCCCTTTAACTGTTATCTACCAGTGTCCCTTTGACTGTTATCCACCAGTGTCCCTTTGACTGTTATCCACCAGCATCCCTTTGACTGTTATCCACCAGTGTCCCTTTGACTGATATTCACAGCCTCACTTTACTGTTATCCACCAGTGTCCCTTTGACTGTTATCCCCAGTGTCCCTTTGACTGATATTCACAGCCTCACTTTGACTGTTATCCACCAGTGTCCCTTTTACTGTTATACTACCAATGTCCCTTTGACTGTTATCCACCACCAGTGTCCCTTAACTGTTATCCACCAGTGTCCCTTTGACTGTTATCTACCAGTGTCCCTTTGACTGTCATCCACCAGTGTCCCTTTAACTGTTATCTACCAGTGTCCCTTTGACTGTTATCCACCAGTGTCCCTTTGACTGTTATCCACCAGCGTCCCTTTGACTGTTATCCACCAGTGTCCCTTTGACTGATATTCACAGCCTCACTTTGACTGTTTATCCACCAGTGTCACTTTGACTGTTTTCCACCAGCGTCACTTTGACTGTTATTCACAAGCCTCATTTTGACTGTCATCCACCAGTGTCCCTTTGACTGTTATCCACCAGCGTCACTTTGACTGTTATTCACAGCCTCACTTTGACTGTTATCCACCAGTGTCCCTTTGACTGCTATCAACCAGCGTCCCTTGACTGTTATACTAGTGTCAATTTGACTGTCATCCACCAGTGTCCCTTTGACTGTTATCTACCACAGTCCCTTTGACTGTCATCCACCAGTGTCCCTTTGACTGTTATCCACCAGTGTCCCTTTGACTGTTATCTACCTGTGGTCCCTTTGACGTTATCCACCAGTGTCCCTTTGTCTGTCATCGACCAGTGTCCCTTTGACTATTATCCACCAGTGTCCCTTTTACTTACTGTTATCTACCTGTGACCCTTTGCTGTTATTCACCAGCGTCCCTTTCACTGTTATCCACCAGCGTCCCTTTGACTGTTATCTTCCAGTGTCCCTTTGACTGTTATCCACTAGTGTCCCTTTGACTGTTATCCACCAGTGTCCCTTTGACTGTTATCCACCAATGTCCCTTTTGACTGTCATCCACCAGCGTCCCTTTGACTGTTACCCACCAGCATCCCTTTGACTGTTATCTACCAGCGTCCCTTGACTGTACCCAGCGTTGCTTGACTGTTATCCACCAGCCTCCCTTTGACTGTTCTCCACCACGCTTGACGGATCCACGCCGTCCCTTTGACTTTCCACCAACATCCCTGAACTATATCCACCAGTGTCCCTTGACTGTTATCCACCAGTGTCCCTTTGACTGTTATCTAGCTCGTGTCCTTGGACTGTTTCCCACCAGTGTCCCCTTTGACTGTCTCCACCAGTGTCCCATTGACTTTGTTCACCAGTGTCCCTTTGACTGTTTTCCACCAGCGTCCCTTTGACTGTTATCCACCAGTGTCCCTTTGACTGTATCCACCAGCGTCTTTTGACTGTTATTCATAGCGTCAATTTGACTGTCACCACCAGTGTCCCTTTGACTGTTTCCACCAGCGTCCTTTTGACTGTTATTCATGCGTCAATTTGGACTTTCATCCACCAGTGTCCCTTTGACTGTTATCCACCAGTGTCCTTTGACGTGTTATCCACCAGTATCACTTTGACTGTTTTTCACCAGCTCCCTTTGCTTGATATACTGTTATCCACCAGCGTTCCTTTGACTGTTATCCACCAGTGTCCTTTGACTGTTTCACCAGCTTCCCTTTGACTGTTTCCACCAGTATCCTTTGACTGTTGTTCACCAGTGTCATTTTGACGTTATTCACATTTTCACCAGCTTCCCTTTGACTGTTATCCACAGCGTTCCTTTGACTATTATCCACCAGTGTCCCTTTAACTGTTATTCACCAGCTTCCCTTTGACTGTTATTTACCAGCTTCCCTTTGACTGTTATTCCCAGCTTCCCTTTGACTGTTTCACCAGCTTCCCTTTGACTGTTATTCACTAGCTTCCCTTTTGACTTTCTCACCAGCTCCCTTTGACTGTTATTCCCCACTTCCCTTGGTCCCTTTGACTGTTATTCACCAGCTTCCCTTTGACTGTAATTTACCAGCTCCTTTTGACTGTATTCACCAGCGTCCCTTTGACTGTTATTCACCAGCTTCCCTTGACTTTTTTCCCACTTCCCTTTGACTGTTATTCACCAGCTTCCCTTTGACTGTTACACCAGATTCCCTTTGACCCTTTGACGTTATCACTCAGCTTCCCTTTGACTGTTATTCTACCAGCTTCCCTTTGACTGTTATTCACCAGCTTCCCTTTGACTGTTATTCACCAGCTTCCCTTTGACTGTTATTCACTAGCTTCCCTTTGAATATTATCCACCAGCGTCCCTTTGACTGTTACTTCCAGTGTCCCTTTGACTGTTATCCACTAGTGTCCCTTTGACTGTTATCCACCAGTGTCCTTTGACTGTTATCCACCAATGTCCCTTTGACTGTCATCCACCAGCGTCCCTTTGACTGTTACCCACCACATCCCTTTGACTGTTATCTACCAGCGGCCCTTTGACTGTTTCCACCAGCGTTTCTTTGACTGTTATCCACAGCCTCCCTTTGACTGTTATCCACCAGCATCCCTTTGACTGTTATCCACCAGCGTCCCTTTGACTTTTATCCACCATCCCTTTGACTATTATCCACCAGTGTCCTCTTTGACTTTTATCCACCAGTGTCCCTTTGACGTTATCTAGCTGTGTCCCTTTGACTGTTATCCACCAGTGTCCCTTTGACTGTCATCCACCAGTGTCCCATTGACTGTTTTCACCAGTGTCCCTTTGACTGTTTTCCACCAGCGTCCCTTTGACTGTTATCCACCAGTGTCCCTTTGACTGTTATCCACCAGCGTCCTTTTGACTGTTATTCATAGCGTCAATTTGACTGTCATCCACCAGTGTCCCTTTGACTGTTATCCACCATCGTCCTTTTACTGTTTTTCTGCGTCAATTGTTCACCACCAGTTTCCCTTTGACTGTATCCACCAGTGTCCCTTTGACTGTTTATCCACCCAGTATCACTTTACTGTTTCACCAGCTTCCCTTTGACTTATCCACAGGTTCCTTGACTGTTATCCACCAGTGTCCCTTTGACTGTTATTCACCAGCTTCCCTTTGACTGTTATCCACCAGTATCACTTTGACTGTTGTTCACCAGTGTCATTTTGACTGTTATTCACCAGCTTCCCTTTGACTGTTATCCACCAGCGTTCCTTTGACTATTATCCACCAGTGTCCCTTTAACTGTTATCCCTAGCTTCCCTTGCTGTTATTTACCAGCTTCCTTTGACTGTTATTCACCAGCTTCCCTTTGACTGTTTTCACCAGCTTCTCCCTTTGACTGTTATTCACATACTCCCTTTGACTGTTATTCACCAGCTTCCCTTTGACTGTTATTCACACTTCCTTGTCCCTTGACTTTATTCACCAGCTTCCCTTTGACTGTAATTACCCTCCCTTGACTGTTATTCACCAGCGTCCCTTTGATGTATCACATTCCCTTGACTGTTATTCACCAGCTTCCCTTTGACTGTTATTCACCAGCTTCCCTTTGACTGTTATTCACCAGATTCCCTTTGACCTTTGACTGTTATTCACCAGCTTCCTTTGACTGTTATTTACCAGCTTCCCTTTTTGACTGTTTATTCCCAGCTTCCCTTTGACTGTTATTCACCAGCTTCCCTTTGACTGTTTTTCACTAGCTTCCCTTTGAATATATCCACGAGTGTTCCTTGACTGTTATTCACCAGCTTCCCTTTGACTGTAATTTACCAGCTTCCCTTGACTGTTATTCACCAGCGTCCCTTTGACTGTTATTCACCAGCTTACCTTTGACTGTTATTCACCAGCTCCTCCCTTTGACTGTTATTCACCAGCTTCCCTTTGACCCTTTGACTGTTATTCACCAGCTTCCCTTTGACTGTTATTTACCAGCTTCCCTTTGACTGTTATTCACCAGCTTCCCTTTGACTGTTATTCACCAGCTTCCCTTTGACTGTTATTCACTAGCTTCCCTTGAATATTATCCACGAGCTTTCCTTTGACTGTATTTCACCAGCCTCCCTTTGACTGTTATTCACCAGCTTCCCTTTGACTGTTATCCCACTAGTGTCCCTTTGACTTTTATTCACCCACTTCCCTTTGACTGTTATTCACCAGCTTCCCTTTGACTGTTATTCACTAGCTTCCCTTGACTGTTATCCACTAGTGTCCCTTTGACTGTTATTCACCAGCCTCCCTTTGGCTGTTATTCACCAGTTTCCCTTTGACTTTTATTCACCAGCTTCCCTTTGACTGTTATCCACTAGTGTCCCTTTGACTGTTATTCACCCACTTCCTTTGACTGTTATTCACCAGCTTCCCTTTGACTGTTATTCACTAGCTTCCCTTGACTGTTATCCACTAGTGTCCCTTTGACTGTTTTTCACCAGCCTCCCTTTGGCTGTTATTCACCAGTTTCCCTTTGACTTTTATTCACCAGCTTCCCTATGACTATTATCCACCAGCTTCCCTTTGACTGTTATTCACCAGCTTCCCTTTGACTGTTATTCACTAGCTTCCCTTTGAATATTATCCACGAGTGTTCCTTTGACTGTTATTACCAGCTTCCCTTTGACTGTAATTTACCAGCTTCCCTTGACTGTTATTCACAGCGTCCCTTTGACTGTTATTCACCAGCTTCCCTTTGACTGTTATTCACCAGCTTCCCTTTGACTGTTTATTCACCAGATTCCCTTTGACCCTTTGACTGTTATTCACCAGCTTCCCTTTGACTGTTATTTACCAGCTTCCCTTTGACTGTTATTCACTAGCCTCCCTTTGAATATTATCCACGAGTGTTCCTTTGACTGTATTTCACCAGCCTCCCTTTGACTGTTATTCACCAGCTTCCATTTGACTGTTATCCTAGTGTCCCTTTGACTGGTATTCACCCACTTCCCTTTGACTGTTATTCACCGCTTCCCTTTGACTGTTATCCACTAGTGTCCCTTTGACTGTTATTCACCCACTTCCCTTTGACTGTTATTCACCAGCTTCCCTTTGACTGTTATTCACTAGCTTCCCTTGACTGTTATTCATGTGTCCCTTTGACTTTTCATAGTTCCTTTCTTTCTTTTTTATCTTCCTCTTACGTCACCAGCCTCCCTTTGGCTGTTATTCACCAGTTTCCCTTTGACTTTTATTCACCAGCTTCCCTATGACTATTATCCACCAGTGTTCCTTTGCCTGTTATCCACTAGTGTCTATTTGACTGTTATTCCCACCTCCTCCCTTTGACTGTTATTCACCAGCTTCCCTTTGACTGTTTTCACCAGCTTCCATTTGACTGTTATTCATCAGCTTCCCTTTGACTGTTATTCACCCCTGATTCTTCCCTTTGACTGCTGTATTCACTAGCTTCCCTTTGAATATTATCCACGAGTGTTCCTTGACTGTTATTCACCACTCCTCCTCTTTGACTGTCATTTTACCAGCTCCCTTGACTGTTTATTCACCAGCCCCTTTGACTGTTATTCCCACTTCCTTTGACTTTATTCACCAGCTTCCCTTTTGACTGTTATTCACCAGCTCCCTTTGACCTTTGACTGTTATTCACCAGCTTCCCTTTGACTGTTATTTACCAGCTTCCCTTTGACTGTTATTCACCAGCTTCCCTTTGACTGTTATTCACCAGCTTCCCTTTGACTGTTACTCACTAGCTTCCCTTTGAATATTATCCACGAGTGTTCCTTTGACTGTATTTCACCAGCCTCCCTTTGACTGTTATTCACCAGCTTCCCTTTGACTGTTATCCACTAGTGTCCCTTTGACTGGTATTCACCCACTTCCCTTTGACTGTTATTCACCAGCTTCCTTTGACTGTTATCCACGTGTCCTTTTGACTGTTATTCACCCACTTCCCTTTGACTGTTTTCACCAGCTTCCTTTTACTGTTATTCACTAGCTTCCCTTGACTGTTATCCACTAGTGTCCCTTTGACTGTTATCACCAGCCTCCCTTTGGCTGTTATTCACCAGTTTCCCTTTGACTTTTATTCACCAGCTCCCTATAACTATTATCCACCAGTGTTCCTTTGACTGTTATCCACCGTGTCTATTTGAGCTGTTATTCACCAGCCTCCCTTTGACTGTTTATTCCCAGCCTTCCCTTTGACTGTTATTCCACCACCTTCCATTTGACTGTTATTCATCTATTTCTGTTTATATGTCTATTATATAATGCTATAATTATATTTTTAATGTAATATTACATTTTCCATACTATCCCCCCACAGGGCCACGCCCACTCCCATGACGGTTATTATTCCCTTTTGCCCCCCCCCCCCCCCCCCCCATTTTTCTGCAGACGCCCATGCATGCCACCCTGCCATATGAGGCTTCCGGGTATGGTGGAGAAAGGGGGCATAGCGAGGGGCATGGCTAGGGGGATGTGCATTGATGGCGTCATCTAGATTGTGGTTGGAGGTGGAGTCTCACGGGAGTGCGGGAGACCATCCCAGAAATTGGGAGATTCCCGTGACTGCTGGGAGGGGTAGGATAGCTGGTTTCTGGCATGTGCAGGGGAGCTGCTGGCTAGCCAATCACAGACGTGACTGCCAGTCCCCCCCCCCTCTACTACTTCGAGCTAGCAGAGAGCAGGGGGCAGATCATTGGGGGAATGAAGGACTGTAATATTTCTGGGGCATTTTTCTTACAAATCTAAATCAATGGTTGGGAGTGGGCTGGGTGCCCTACACACAGGAAAAAAAAGATTTTTGGGATGGACATACACTTTAATATATAACGAAGCAAATTATCTACTTAGTTTAGTAAATTTAAGAGGTATTTTGCAAACCGAGTTCACTTAATGCTGCTTAGGTTGACATCCATCCATCTAGTCCAACCTTTTTAGCCTACCCATTAACCCTACCTAACTGTTGATCCAGATGGAGCATTCCTTCCTGACTCCAAATGGTCATTAGAAAGGATCTCTAGATCAACAAAAACTATGGGGCATATTTATAAAGGTTTGTTAAATTTTTCACCACTGTTATCACCACTTTTTTGCCAAATTTGGACTTCTCAATTTTTAAAGTGGAAATAACCAGTAGCGAAAAGTCACTACTGCTACCTTTCACTATTTCGCTTTTTGCCATACATTCCCGCTCAATCATATTTATAAAATATGTGAAAAGTGTTTCATTACATTAAGTTCAGTCATTCAAAATCACCAAGTCTGAGGTGGCGAAAACGTATAAGTGCTCATTTATTTAGCCTGCCAATGGGTCCATTGAAGGTGTCAGTACATTGTGGAGTGTTTCTTGATACTAATAAGTAGCCAGGAGGTTGTTAGACTATTTTCCAGCATTTATTGAAATACGATTTTCCTAAGATTACTTCTTTAAAGTGTATATATATTAAAAAAATTACTGTGTCATCTTAATCTATAAATAAAATACAACAGCCCAATTTTCTATATATTGTGTGTTACATTGAAGGTTGGACCAAGCTTTCTGGGAAATTGTACTCCACCCAGAGTTAGGTCATGTGCTTGTTTGAGCAAAGTACTTTAAACTAGAGAGCAGCTTCAAGCATCCTGGCCACACAGGAAAAGCTGTCAGCTCATGCAGCCAAAAAGGCAAGTACCAGTAGGTTAGGACCCAGTTAAAGAAAGCAACCTTGACATGGTGACTGGGCTTAAAATAATTTGGCCAATTTATTGAACTAATTGCTTTTATTTATCCATTATTTAGCAGGCTGTTTGTAGCAGCAACCTTATGGAGGTAGCCAATATGCAATTAGAATTGTTTGTGCACTAGAATTCTGTTTTTTGTAAATACAATAATTTTTTTGCTCAGGCTCTGACCAATGACCTGACTATTTTTCCCCATACCAACTGTCAATACTGCATACAGCACACCAACTGTCAAACCATTCTAACTACAGCAAAACTGCTTACAGAAATGCTAAAATGTAAGATGTCTCAGATTGGATATCTAATGAAATAGTTGGGATGGATAGTGTACATACCCTTTAAGGTTCCAATTTTCGTTATTTACCAATAAAGTCAAATGGGGATTTAAGTGACATTTTTTTACATTTTGGAAAGGTGGCACGCTAAACATGGGTGTGTCTTCTGGTGGTGGGCCTGTCTTCCAGTAGTGGGTGTGGTTAACACTTCTTAATTTAAAACTTTACAAAGGGATAGAGAGATAGGCAGATACTGTAGATAGATAATCCGATAGATTGTCCGATAAATTGGATAACAGTTAAAGGGACGCTGGTGGATAACAGTAAAAGGGACGCTGGTGGATAAGCGTCAAAGGGACACTGGTGGATAACAGTCAAAGGGACACTGGTGGATATCAAAGGGAGGGGTGGAATAAAAGTCAAATAGACATAGTGGATAACAGTCAAAGGAACACTGGTGGATAATAGTTATGGAAGCTGGTGTGAATAAAGTCAAAGGGAGAAACTGGTGATAACGCCAAAGGGAGGTGGTGAATACAGTCAAAGGGACACTGTGGATAACAGTCAAGGGAAGCTAGTGAATAACAGTCAAAGGGAAGTGGTGAATAACAGTCAAAAGGGACCAAAGGGTGTGAATAACAGTCAAAGGGCACTAGTGGATAACAGTCAAAGGGAAGCTGGTGAATAACAGTCAAAGGGAAGTGGGTGAATCCAGTCAAAGGGACACTAGTGGATAACAGTCAAAGGGAAGCTGGTGAAAACAGTCAAAGGGACGGTGGTCGAATACAGTCAAGGAACACTCGTGGATAAGTCAAGGGAAGTAGTGAGTAAAGTCAAGGAATGACTGGTTGAATAACAGTCAAAGGGAAGCTGGTGAATAACAGTCAAAGGGAAGCTGGTAAATAACAGTCAAAGGGAAGCTGGTGGATAACAGTCAAAGGGTCAAAGGGAAGCTGGTGAATAACAGTCAAAGGGAAGCTGGTGAATAACAGTCAAAGGGAAGCTGGTGAAATAACAGTCAAAGGGACGCTGGTGATAACAGTCAAGGGAAGCTGTAAATTACAGTCAAAGGGAAGCTGGTGAATAACAGTCAAAGGAACACTCGTGGATAATATTCAAAGGGAAGCTAGTGAATAACAGTCAAAGGGAAGCTGGGGAATAACAGTCAAAGGGAAGCTGATGAAACGTCAAAGGGAAGCTGGTGAATAACAGTCAAAGGGAAGCTGGTGAATAACAGTCAAAGGGAGGCTGGTGAATAACAGTCAAATAGACACTAGTGGATAACAGTCAAAGGAACACTGGTGGATAATAGTCATAGGGAAGCTGGTGAATAAAAGTCAAAGGGAAACTGGTGAATAACAGCCAAAGGGAGGCTGGTGAATACAGTCAAAGGGACTAGTGAATACAGTCAAGGGACAGTGTGAACAGTCAAAGGGAAGCTGGTGAATAACAGTCAAAGGGAAGCTGGTGAATAACAGTCAAAGGGACACTAGTGAATAACAGTCAAAGGGAAGCTGGTGAATAACAGTCAAAGGGAAGTGGGTGAATACCAGTCAAAGGGACACTAGTGGATAACAGTCAAATGGAAGCTGGTGAATAACAGTCAAAGGGAGGCTGGTGAAATACAGTCAAAGGAACACTCGTGGATAATATTCAAAGGGAAGCTAGTGAATAACAGTCAAAGGGAAGCTGGTGAATAACAGTCAAAGGGAAGATGTGGAATAACAGTCAAAGGGTCAAAGGGAAGTGGTGAATAAACAGTCAAAGGGAAGCTGGTGAATACAGTCAAAGGAAGTGGTGAATAACAGTCAAGGGGCTGGTGAATAACAGTCAAGGGAAGCTGGTAAATTACAGTCAAAGGGAAGCTGGTGAATAACAGTCAAAGGAACACTCGTGGATAATATCAAAGGGAAGCTAGTGAATAACAGTCAAAGGGAAGCTGGTGAATAACAGTCAAAGGGAAGCTGGTGGATAATAGTCATAGGGAAGCTGGTGAATAAAAGTCAAAGGGAAACTGGTGAATAACAGCCAAAGGGAGGCTGGTGAAAAACAGTCAAAGGGACACTAGTGGATAACAGTCAAGGGAAGCTAGTGAATAACAGTCAAAGGGAAGCTGGTGAATAACAGTCAAAGGGAAGTGGGTGAATAACAGTCAAAGGGACACTAGTGGATAACAGTCAAAGGGAAGCTGGTGAATAAAAGTCAAAGGGAAACTGGTGAATAACAGCCAAAGGGAGGCTGGTGAATAACAGTCAAAGGGACACTAGTGGATAACAGTCACAGGGAAGCTAGTGAATAACAGAAAGGGAAGCTGGTGAATAACAGTCAAAGGGAAGTGGGTGAATAACAGTCAAAGGGACACTAGTGGATAACAGTCAAAGGGAAGCTGGTGAATAACAGTCAAAGGGAGGCTGGTGAATACAGTCAAAGGAAAGCTCGTGGATAATATTCAAAGGGAAGCTAGTGAATAACAGTCAAAGGGAAGCTGGTGAATAACAGTCAAAGGGAAGCTGGTGAATAACAGTCAAAGGAAGCTGGTATAACAGTCAAGGGAGCTGGTGAATAACAGTCAAAGGGTCAAGGGAAGCTGGTGAATAACAGTCAAAGGGAAGCTGGTGAATAACAGTCAAAGGTAAGCTGGTGAATAACAGTCAAAGGGACGCTGGTGAATAACAGTCAAGGGAAGCTGGTAAATTACAGTCAAAGGGAAGTGGTGAATAACAGTCAAAGGAACACTCGTGGATAATATTCAAAGGGAAGCTAGTGAATAACAGTCAAAGGGAAGCTGGTGAATAACAGTCAAAGGGACACTGGTGAATAACAGTCAAAGGGAAGCTGGTAAATAACAGTCAAAGGGAAGCTGGTGAATAACAGTCAAAGGGTCAAAGGGAATCTGGTGATGAATACAGTCAAAGGGAAGCTGGTGAATAACAGTCAAAGGGAAGCTGGTGAATAACAGTCAAAGGGAAGCTGGTGAATAACAGTCAAAGGGACGCTGGTGAATAACAGTCAAAGGGAAGCTGGTAAATTACAGTCAAAGGGAAGCTGGTGAATAACAGTCAAAGGGACAAAGGGAAGCTGGTGAATAACAGTCAAAGGGAAGCTGGTGAATAACAGTCAAAGGGAAGCTAGTGAATAACAGTCAAAGGGAAGCTGGTGAATAACAGTCAAAGGAAGCTGGTGATGAATAACAGTCAAAGGGAAGCTGGTAAATAACAGTCAAAGGGAAGCTGGTGAATAACAGTTAAAGGGACACTGGTGGATAATAGTCAAAGGAACGCTGGTGGATAACAGTCAAAGGGAAGCTGGTGAATAACAGTCAAAAAGACACTGGTGAACAACAGTCAAAGTGATAATGGTGGATAACAGTCAAAGGGAAGCTGGTGAATAACAGTCAAAAGGGACACTGGTGGATAACAGTCAAAGGAACGCTGGTGGATAACAGTCAAAGGAAGCTGGTGTGAAAAACAGTCAAAGTGATACTGGTGGATAACAGTCAAAGGGACACTGGTGGATAACAGTCAAAGGGACACTGGTGGATGACAGTCAAATTGACGCTATGAATAACAGTCAAAGGGACACTGGTGGATAACAGTCAAAGGGACCTGGTGGATGACAGTCAAATTGACGCTATGAATAACAGTCAAAAGGACGCTGGTGGATAACAGTCAAAGGGACACTGGTGGATAACAGTCAAAGGGACGCTGGTGGAAAACAGTCAAAGGGACACTGGTGAAAACAGTCAATGGGACACTGGTGGATGACAGTCAAAGGGACACTGGTGGATAAAGTCAAGGGACAAGCTAGATAACAGTCAAAGGGAACTGGTGGATAACAGTCAAGGGACACTGGTGGATATAGTCAAGGGAGTTGGTGGATAAAGTCAAAGGGAAGCTGGTGGATAACAGTCACAAGGGCGAGCTGGTGGATAACAGTCAAAGGGAGCTGGTGGATAACAGGCAAGAAACGCTGGTGGATAACAGTCAAAGGGACGTGGCGTAGTAACAGTCAAAGGGATTTGGGTGGGTAAAGTCAAAGGGACGCTGGTGGAGACAGTCAAAGGGACACTGGTGGATAACAGTCAAAGGGACACTGGTGGATAACAGTCAAAGGGACACTAGTGGATAACAGTCAAAGGGACACTGGAAGATAACAGTCAAAGGGACGCTGGTGGATAATATTCAAAGGGAAGCTAGTGAATAACAGTCAAAGGGAAGCTGGTGAATAACAGTCAAAGGGAAGCTGGTGAATAACAGTCAAAGGGAAGCTGGTAAATAACAGTCAAAGGGAAGCTGGTGAATAACAGTCAAAGGGTCAAAGAGGAATTGGTGAATAACAGTCAAAGGGAAGCGTGTGAATAACAGTCAAAGGGAAGCTGGGGTAATAACAGTCAAAGGGAAGTGGTGTGAATAACAGTCAAAGGGACGCTGGTGAATAACAGTCAAAGGGAAGCTGGTAAATTACAGTCAAAGGGAAGCTGGGGATAACAGTCAAAGGGACAAAGGGAAGCTGGTGAATAACAGTCAAAGGGAAGCTGGTGAATAACAGTCAAAGGGAAGCTAGTGAAATAACAGTCAAAGGGAAGCTGGTGAATAACAGTCAAAGGGAAGCTGGTGAATAACAGTCAAAGGGAAGCTGGTAAATAACAGTCAAAGGGAAGCTGGTGTGATAACAGTTAAAGGGAACACTGGGGGATAAAGTCAAAGGAACGCTGGTGGATAACAGTCAAAGGGAAGCTGGTGAATAACAGTCAAAATGACACTGGTGAACAACAGTCAAAGTGATACTGGTGGATAACAGTCAAAGGGAAGCTGGTGAATAACAGTCAAAGGGACACTGGTGGATAACAGTCAAAGGAACGCTGGTGGATAACGTCAAAGGGAAGCTGGTGAAAACAAAGTCAAAGTGATACTGGTGGATAACAGTCAAAGGACACTGGTGGATACAGTCAAAGGGACACTGGTGGATGACAGTCAAATTGACGCTATGAATAACAGTCAAAAGGACGCTGGTGGATAACAGTCAAAGGGACACTGGTGGATGACAGTCAAATTGACGCTATGAATAACAGTCAAAAGGACGCTGGTGGATAACAGTCAAAGGGACACTGGTGGATAACAGTCAAAGGACGCTGGTGGAAAACAGTCAAGGGACACTGGTGAAACAGTCAATGGGACATGGGGATGACAGTCAAAGGACACTGGTGGATAACAGTCAAAGGGACACAGCTACTGATAACAGTCAAAGGGACATGGTGGAAACAGTCAAAGGGACACGGTGGGGTATAATAGTCAAAGGGATGTGGTGGATAAAAGTCAAAGGGACGTGGTGGGTAAACAGTCAAAGGGATGTGGGATAACAGTCAAGGGAGGCTGTGGATAACAGTCAAAGAAACGTGGTGGATGTAACAGTCAAAGGGAGCTGGTGATAACAGTCAAAGGGGATGTGTGGTTGTGGGTACAGTCGCTGTGAATAACAGTCAAAGTGACGCTGGTGGATAACAGTCAAAGGGACACTGGTGGATAACAGTCAAAGGGACACTGGTGGATAACAGTCAAAGTGAGGCTGTGAATAACAGTCAAAGGGATGCTGGTGGATAACAGTCGAAGGGACACAGGTGGATGACAGTCAAAATGAGGCTGTGAATAACAGTCAAAGTGACACTGGTGGATAACAGTCAAAGGGACACTGATGGATGACAGTCAAAGGGACACTGGTGGATAACAGTCAAAGTGAGGCTGTGAATAACAGTCAAAGGGATGCTGGTGGATAACAGTCGAAGGGACACAGGTGGATGACAGTCAAAATGAGGCTGTGAATAACAGTCAAAGTGACACTGGTGGATAACCGTCAAAGGGACACTGATGGATGACAGTCAAAGGGACACTGGTGGATAACAGTCAAAGTGAGGCTGTGAATAACAGTCAAAGGGATGCTGGTGGATAACAGTCAAAGGGACACTGGTGAATAACAGTCAAAGTGACGCTGGTGGATGACAATCAAAGGGATGCTGGTGGATAACAATCAAAGGGATGCTGGTGGATAACAGTCAAAGGGACACTGGTTTATAACAGTCAAAGGGACGCTGCTGGATAACAGTCAAAGTGACGCTGGTGGATAACAGTCAAAGTGACGTTGTGAATAAAAGTCAAAGGGACACTAGTAGATAACAATCAAAGGGACACTGGTGGACAACAGTCAAAGGGACACTGGTGGATAACAGTCAAAGTGAGGCTGTGAATAACAGTCAAAGGGACACTGGTGGATGACAGTCAAAATGAGGCTGTGAATAACTTTCAAAGTGATGCTGGTGGATAACAGTCAAAGGGACACTGGTGGATGAAAGTCAAAATGAGGCTGTGAATAACAGTCAAAGTGACGCTGGTGGATAACAGTCAAAGTGACACTGGTGGATAACAGTCAAAAGGACACTGGTGGATAACAGTCAAAGTGAGGCTGTGAATAACAGTCAAAGGGATGCTGGTGGATAGCAGTCGAAGGGACACAGGTGGATGACAGTCAAAATGAGGCTGTGAATAACAGTCAAAGTGACACTGGTGGATAACAGTCAAAGGGACACTGATGGATGACAGTCAAAGGGACACTGGTGGATAACAGTCAAAGTGAGGCTGTGAATAACAGTCAAAGGGATGCTGGTGGATAACAGTCAAAGGGACACTGGTGGATAACAGTCAAAGTGACGCTGGTGGATGACAATCAAAGGGACGCTGGTAGATAACAGTCAAAGGGACACTGGTGGATAAAAGTCAAAGGGACACTGGTGGATAACAGTCAAAGGGACGCTGGTGGATAACAGTCAAAGGGACACTGGTGGATAACAATCAAAGGGATGCTGTTGGATAACAGTTAAAGGGACATTGGTGGATAACAGTCAAAGGGACACTGGTGGATAACAGTCAAAGGGAAGCTGGGGAATAACAGTCAAAGGGAAGCTGGATCTTCACAGGCCATTCCTTTCCATCGTCATTGTATGCTGGAACAAGCCTGCCAGTTGAGTGAAGCAGAAGAAAAGGTCAGTGACACCTGGTATTCCCAGTTGGTCTCCCATCCAGGTACTGACCAGGCCTGCACCTGCTTAGCTTCACAATGTCAGACAGGATCAGGTGCATTTGGGCTGGTGTGGCCAAGGGCCATTGGCATTTCCCTCTGAGCTGATTTTAAGGCAGCCAGAGACTTTCACCTACTCCCCGGTACACTCAAGCCAGGGACGCCGCTCACCCACCAGCCTGTGGCAATGGGGCTCCTCTACCCTCCAGCCAAAAGAGGCTCTTACTCCCCCTTTAGCCATGGGGCCTAGATATTTCCTCTGGGCTGATTTCGAGGAATCCAGAGACTGTAACCCATTCACCTGTACTTTTAATCCAGGGATGCTGCTCACCCACCAAACAGGGGCAAGGTCCTGGGGAGTCTCCCTCTTCTCTCGGCTGGGCTGAGGGGATCATGGGCAGCTGCTGTTGGCCCCCAGCCATCTTGGATGTCCCGATGAGCCCCCCCGATCTTCACAGGCCATTCCTTTCCATCGTCATTGTATGCTGGAACAAGCCTGCCAGTTGAGAGAAGCAGAAGAAAAGGTCTATGACACCTGGTATTCCCAGTTGGTCTCCCATCCAGGTACTGACCGGGCCAGCACCTGCTTGGCTTCCAATGTCAGACAGGATCAGGTGCATTTGGGCTGGTGTGGCCAAGGGCCATTGGCCTTTCCCTCTGAGCTGATTTTAAGGCAGCCAGAGACTTTCACCTACTCCCCGGTACACTCAAGCCAGGGACGCCGCTCACCCACCAGCCTGTGGCAATGGGGCTCCTCTACCCTCCAGCCAAAAGAGGCTCTTACTCCCCCTCCAGCCATGGGGCCTAGATATTTCCTCTGGGCTGATTTCAAGGCATCCAGAGACTGTAACCCATTCACCTGTACTTTCAATCCACGGATGCTGCTCACCCACCAAACAGGGGCAAGGTCCTGGGGAGTCTCCCTCTTCTCTCGGCTGGGCTGAGGGGATCCTGGGCAGCTGCTGTTTGCCCCCAGCCATCTTGGATGTCACGATGAGCCCCCCGATCTTCACAGGCCATTCCTTTCCATCGTCATTGTATGCTGGAACAAGCCTGCCAGTTGAGTGAAGCAGAAGAAAAGGTCTATGACACCTGGTATTCCCAGTTGGTCTCCCATTCAGGTGCTGACAAGGCCTGCACCTACTTAGCTTCCAATGTCAGACAGGATCAGGTGCATTTGGGCTGGTGTGGCCAAGGGCCATTGGCCTTTCCCTCTGAGCTGATTTTAAGGCAGCCAGAGACTTTCACCTACTCCCCGGTACACTCAAGCCAGGGACGCCGCTCTTCCACCAACCTGTGGCAATGGGGCTCCTCTAACCTCCAGCCAAAAGAGGCTCTTACTCCCCCTCCAGCCATGGGGCCTAGATATTTCCTCTGGGCTGAATTCAAGGCATCCAGAGACTGTAACCCATTCACCTGTACTTTCAATCCACGGATGCTGCTCACCCACCAAACAGGGGCAAGGTCCTGGGGAGTCTCCCTCTTCTCTCGGCTGGGCTGAGGGGATCCTGGGCAGCTGCTGTTGGCCCCCAGCCATCTTGGATGTCACGATGAGCCCCCCGATCTTCACAGGCCATTCCTTTCCATCGTCATTGTATGCTGGAACAAGCCTGCCAGTTGAGTGAAGCAGAAGAAAAGGTCTATGACACCTGGTATTCCCAGTTGGTCTCCCATCCAGGTGCTGACAAGGCCTGCACCTACTTAGCTTCCAATGTCAGACAGGATCAGGTGCATTTGGGCTGGTGTGGCCAAGGGCCATTGGCCTTTCCCTCTGAGCTGATTTTAAGGCAGCCAGAGACTTTCACCTAATCCCCGGTACACTGAAGCCTTGGACGCCGCTCACCCACCAGCCTGTGGCAATGGGGCTCCTCTACCCTCCAGCCAAAAGAGGCTCTTACTCCCCTTTTAGCCATGGGGCCAAGATATTTCCTCTGGGCTGATTTCAAGTCATCCAGAGACTGTAACCCATTCACCTCTACTTTCAATCCAGGGATGCTGCTCACCCACCAAACGGGGGCAAGGTCCTGGGGAGTCTCCCTCTTCTCTTGGCTGGGCTGAGGGGATCCTGGGCAGTTGCTGTTGGCCCCCAGCCATCTTGGATGTCCCGATGAGCCCCCCGATCTTCACAGGCCAATCATTTCCATCATCATTGTACGCTGGAACCTTTTTAAAAGCCTGCCAGTTGAGTGAAGCAGAAGAAAAGGTCTATGACACCTGGTATTCCAAGTTGGTCTCCCATCCAGGTACTGACCAGGACTGCACCTGCTTAGCTTCCAATGTCAGACAGGATCAGGTGCATTTGGGCTGGTGTGGCCAAGGGCCATTGGCCTTTCCCTCTGAGCTGATTTTAAGGCAGCCAGAATTTCACCTCCTCCCCGGTACACTGAAGCCTTGGACGCCGCTTACCCACCAGCCTGTGGCAATGGGGCTCCTCTACCCTCCAGCCAAAAGAGGCTCTTACTCCCCCTCCAGCCATGGGGCTTAGATATTTCCTCTGGGCTGATTTCAAGGCATCCAGAGACTGTAACCCATTCACCTGTACTTTCAATCCAGGGATGCTGCTCACCCACCGGGCGGGGGCAGGGTCCTGGGGGGTCTCCCTCTTCTCTCGGCTGGGCTGGGGGGATCCTGGGCAGCTGCTGTTGGCACCCAGCCATCTTGGATGTCCCGATGGGCCCCCTATCTTCACAGGGCATTCCTATCCATCGTCATTGTACGCTGGAACCTTTTTAAAAGCCTGCCAGTTGAGTGAAGCAGAGGAAAAGGTCTATGACACCTGGTATTCCCAGTTGGTCTCCCATCCAGGTACTGACCAGGCCTGCACCTGCTTAGCTTCCAATGTCAGACAGGATCAGGTGCATTTGGGCTGGTGTGGCCAAGGGCCATTGGCCTTTCCCTCTGAGCTGATTTTAAGGCAGCAGAGACACCCACTCCCCGGTACACTGAAGCCTTGGACGCCGCTCACCCACCAGCCTGTGGCAATGGGGCTCCTCTACCCTCTAGCCAAAAGAGGCTCTTACTCTCCCTCCAGCCATGGGGCCTAGATATTTCCTCTGGGCTGATTTCAAGGCATCCAGAGACTGTAACCCATTCACCTGTACTTTCAATCCAGGTTGCTGCTCACCCACCAACGGGCAAGGCCTGGGGGTCTCCCTCTTCTCTCGCTGGGCTGGGGATCCGTTCCTGGGCAGCTGCTGTCTTGGATGTCCCGATGAGCCCCCATCTTCACAGGCCATTCCTTTCCATCGTCATTGTATGCTGGAACACAAGCCTGCCAGTTGAGTGAAGCAGAAGAAAAGGTCTATGACACCTGGTATTCCCAGTTGGTCTCCCATCCAGGTACTGACCAGGCCTGCACCTCGTAGCTTCCAATGTCAGACAGGATCAGGTGCATTTGGGCTGGTGTGGCCAAGGGCCATTGGCCTTTCCCTCTGAGCTGATTTTAAGGCAGCCAGAGACTTTCACCACCTATCCCCGGTACACTGAAGCCTTGGACCGCTCACCCACCAGCCTGTGGCAATGGGGCTCCTCTACCCTCCAGCCAAAAGAGGCTCTTACTCCCCTCCAGCCATGGGCCTAGATATTTCTCTCTGGGCTGATTTCAAGGCATCCAGAGACTGTAACCCATTCACCTGTACTTTCAATCCAGGGATGCTGCTCACCCACCAACAGGGCAAGGTCCTGGGGTCTCCCTCTTCTCTGGCTGGGCTGGGGATCCTGGGCAGCTGCTGTTGGCCCCCAGCCATCTTGGATGTCCCGATGAGCCCCCCTCTTCACAGGCCATTCCTTCCATCTTCATTGTACGCTGGAACCTTTTAAAGCCTGCCAGTTGAGTGAAGCAGAAGAAAGGGTCTATGACACCTGGTATTCCCAGTTGGTTTCTCCATCCAGGTACTGACCAGGCCTGCACCTGCTTATTTCCAATGTCAGACAGGATCAGGTGCATTTGGGCTGGTGTGGCCAAGGGCCATTGGCCTTTCCCTCTGAGCTGATTTTAAGGCAGCCAGAGACTTTCACCCACTCCCCGGTACACTGAAGCCTTGGACGCCGCAACCCACCAGCCTGTGGCAATGGGCCTCCTCTACCCTCCAGCCAAAGAGGCTCTTACTCCCCCTCCAGCCATGGGGCCTAGATATTTCCTCTGGGCTGATTTCAAGGCATCCAAGACTGTAACCCATTCACCTGTACTTTCAATCCAGGGATGCTGCTCACCCACCAACAGGGCAAGGTCCTGGGGTCTCCCTCTTCTCTCGCTGGGCTGGGGGGATCCTGGGCAGCTGCTGTTGGCCCCCAGCCATCTTGGATGTCCCGATGAGCCCCCGATCTTCACAGGCCATTCCTTTCCATCGTCATTGTACGCTGGAACCTTTTAAGAAGCCGGAGGGACGACTAGTGACATAAATCTTTAAGTCCATTTGATCCAACTGACTACCACAGACCATGATCTGGATGAATGAGAACCTAAATACTTTGTTGTTTAAAACACATTTCTCATGCTGCTTGATCCACTAGAATACTTGACTTACTGTGCAATTTATATGCTGTCTCTTTTTTGACCGGGTTCTATTTTCTTTTGCACTGGTTAGAAGTGGTGGAGGGCACAGACTGTACAAATAAACACTCAATTTCTCGTATTAGGTTTATACTATGATTTATATACACCAAAATGTCATATTCATTTGTGTACAAAGTCAGATATTGTTTTCTTTCTTGCAGGTCACTAACGTGTTAAAAGTTTAACATAGATCATCATTCCCCTCTAACTGTACCTAGTGATTCCTCCTGGTGGTTATATTAACAATATCAGGCCTATGTAAAAAGGTCTTATTGTTAAAAATGTTGCTAATTTTGCCCCAACCAATTAGCTTTCAAATGGTAAAGAACATATGATTGGTTGGGCAAATTAGCACCATTTTTAATCAAGTTACGATAAGAACATTCATTATATCTCCCTGTATAGCTTTTCTTCACTATTATAGTAAATAATGGATCCCTACTAAGATTTATCACATGGAAAGGACATGATATTGTAAGTTTTTCAGATGTCTAGTTAGATACTGGATACTTCTGTTCCTTATAAAATACACTGCCAATTTGTAGTTTTGACAAGTACAGTTAATTAAGCCTCTAGTGATTACAGTAAGGCCAAGTTGTTGGGGGTTTACTGGACTAAATGTGCATAGAACTGATAAAAAAAATTATTGGGATAAATGAATAATTTCTATTTACATGTAGGTTAATTACAGTTTGTAGAAAATTCTTAAACGGATACCATTGGCAGTGTTGTATACATACAGAAACAATATGTCTCCTGTATGATGTGTGATGCAGAGTTATGTGGTGTTCACACAGGCTACAAAATACAATATAGACCACCAACCCCCTATATTTACCTGAGATTCTCTAAATTCCTGCACCTTATACCAGAGTCCTGAGAATAATGAAAACCAAATTGGAAAATGATTATATGCAATATATGGATTAGAGGGTCAACTTTCAGGAATAGGTGTTTCAAACTTTTTTCCAATTTACAATACCTTTTATTGGTGTACTTACCATGGAAGGAACATCATGAGAGTATTGTCTGTTACCAATATCTTCTTTCTCTGTCATCAGTAATAGTCAAGGTTCTGCAAAGCACTGAAACAAAAACAAAATGAGAACAAAATGGTATAAAATTATTATCTGGCTTGATACTTCGCACCATAGATGTGCCTAAGGTGTTGTATATTCTTTCTATACTCTACCTGGAAGCTCTTGGTTCCTGCACAACAGATTTTGGAGTTGCTTCTACTAATTCCCATGAGAGTGTCCCGACATTCGTTTTGTCATCAAATTAAATTTGAGGAGAAGAGAAAAAAAAACATTATTGCTGTACTGCTGTTAGATATAACACATTACATAATCTGTTTAAATAACCATTATTGTAGGAATGGATAAATATAACACTATTGATACTTAATTAATAGACAAACACATTCTACAAATGGAATTATATAATTATGATTATATTCCCAACAACTGAGATCAGGAATAAATCAGTTACTTTGGATTAATTATCATTGCAATTGAATCAAACTACAGTAGGAGAATAATTACTCTGCATGCATGTTATTAAGTTTGTTTTGTTGACATAGCAGGGACCCCCTCCATGCAGGGTGAAAATCCCATACATACAATCAATGGTGACACTCCCCACGATTGAGTCCTAATAAATTGTTTATAATAGCCTTTAAACTTGAAATGTGAACGATAGTTTCTTGGTATTGTACCTGATGTTTCCTCCCCTTTTGTATCTTCCTCTTCCACCGGTTTACAATTTGTAACCAACCCTTAAGTGCGCTCAAGATTACTACATTGCAAGTAAAAATACGTTGCCCCCTAGTGACACCCCCATGATCAGTTAATGGACCACAGTACAAAGATAGCAACCAAAGGGTCCAGATTTGTTTCTTGAAACCTGGCAGATTAATACTTTATATATGGATAATGCACTCCCAACTGTAAATATATGGATATTAGAAGTCACAGATTAGTTCATGACCATATAAAAGTACGAGGGGCCGCAGCCGAGTACTTTTATACCAGGGCACGGAACTCTGTTGCTGGGTGCCACATCAGGTCACAGTCAAATATCCAGTATATCAGGATAATACAGAAGAAGTAGCAGCACACCAGTCTGAATTTGTGTGAACAAACAACGGTGTTTATTCATGTTGTTGTTTCATAATCAAGACCGGTGTCCGCTACTTCTTTCTTGTTTTATCGATATATGTTAAATAGTATCTTTTGTGAGATCATTAACTCCAGCACCTTCTGCCCAATACATAGATCCACTGCACACCTCCCCCCCGAATATTTCCTTTTTAGCCCTGTGTTTCAAGGGAAAAAAGCCAAGGGATAAAAGCCAGGCTCCGTCCTGTTTCCTACTGTCTCCTCTCATAAGTGTTACACTGAATTTCCCTCATTTATATACTTTTCCCTCATAAAGTCTCTTCTTATGGGTGAGGCATAATGTTTACACAGCACTATCTCCATTTATAACGATTCTAACCCTATATTTGGCCCTTAAATTAGCTGCAACTCTGACAGGCCTCATTCACTATGGAGCACCGAGTTAATCTGCATAATCCCTCACCATGTGCCCTCACATGTCCAATTCCCTTAAACCAAATAAATTGGTCCAATATACAGTCAATGTTATGTGTTCACCTAAAATATGGTACCCAAAACTATAACTTCGCCCTAAATAAAAGAGTTTAACGACTGTTGTCCCTTCCATCTCTTGCATTGCAATTCCTTTTGGCCAGATCAATAAACCTTCTGAATACAGTGAAATTGGAGAAAATTACAATTGAATTTTCAACCAATTTTAAAAACATTAACCTATTAGATTTAGATTAACCTATTAGATTTAGATTAACCTACTTAGATTTAGATTAACCTCTGATTTAGACTTAACCTATTAGATTTATGATGATTCACAGATTTTGGTTACTTTCTTCAATCATTCGAGGGTACCGAATGCTGCATTCGAGGTTTATAGACAGTAAAAATTTCGAGGTTCATTATAAAATTTGAGAATCTCCGAAAATTATTTTAATGAATGCTGGTGGATAAACAGTCAAAGGGACTATGGGGGATAACAGCCAAAGGGACGCTGGTGGATAACAATCAAAGGGCACACTAGTGGATAACATTCAAAGGACACTGGTAAGAACATCAAAGGGACACGGTGAATAACAGTCAAGGACACTGGTGGATAACGTCAAGGGACACTGGTGGATACAGTCAAAGTGACGCTGTGGATAACACTCAAAGGGACACTGGTGGATAACATGAAGGGACACTGGTGGATAACAGTCAAGGAACGTCTGGTGGATAATAGTCAAAGGGACTCTGGTGGATAATAGTCAAAGGGACGCTGGTGGATAACAGTCAAAGGGAAGCTAGTGAATCCTGTCAAAGGGAAGCTGGTGATAACATTCAAATTGATACTGGTGGATAACAGTCAAAGGGCAGCTGTGATAACAGTCAAAGGAACACTGGGGTAACAGTAAAGGAACGCTGGTGTATAATAGATCAAAGGGACACTGTTGGATAACAGTCAAAGGACACTAGTGGATAACAGTCAAAGGGCACTGGTGGATAACAGTCAAAGGGACACTGGTGGATAACAGTGACAAGGGACACTGGTGGATAACAATCAAAGGGACACTGAATGGATAACAGCAAAAGGGACACTGGTGGATAACAAATCAAGGGAACAACTGGTGGATAACAGTCAAAGTGAGGTCGGTGAATAACAGTCAAAGGGACACTGGTGGATAACAGTCAAAGGGACAAACACTGGTGGATGACAGTCAAAATGAGGCTGTGAATAAAACTTTAAAGTGGACGCTGTTGCGATAACAGTCAAAGTGGACACTGGTGGATAACAGTCAAAGGACCCTGACAACTGATGGTGGATACTGTCAAAGGGGCGCTGGTGGATTACAGTTAATTTGACACTCTGAATAACAGTCAAAGGGATGCTGGTGGATAATCAAACAAAAGGGACACTGGTGATGACATCCAAAATGAGGCTGTGTAATACCAGTCAAAGGGACACTGGTGGATAACATTCAAAGGGACACTGGTGGAATACGCATCAAAGTGACGCTGGTGGATGACATGTCCAAAATGGAGGCTGTGAAAAACAGTCAAAAGAAGAGAAAGGGTACAAACTGTGATAAACAGTCCAAGGGCTCTAGGGGTACTGACCAGGCCTGCACCTGCTTAGCTTCCAATGTCAGACAGGATCAGGTGCATTTGGGCTGGTGTGGCCAAGGGCCATTGGCCTTTCCCTCTGAGCTGATTTTAAGGCAGCCAGAGACTCCCTCTTCTCTCAGCTAGGCGGATCCTGGGCAGCTGCTGTTGGCCCCCAGCCATCTTGGATGTCCCGATGAGCCCCCGATCTTCACAGGCCATTCCTTTCCATCGTCATTGTACGCTGGAACCTTTTTAAGAAAGCCGGAAGGACGACTAGTGACATAAATCTTTAAGTCCATTTGATCCAACTGACTACCACAGACCATGATCTGGATGAATGAGAACCTAAATACTTTGTTGTTATAAAACACATTTCTCAGGCTGCTTGATCCACTAGAATACTTGACTTACTGTGCAATTTATATGCTGTCTCTTTTTTGACCGGGTTCTATTTTTCTTTTGCACTGGTTTAGAAGTTGGTGGAGGGCCACAGACTGTACAAATAAACACTCAATTTTCTCGTATTAGGGTTTATACTATGATTTATATACACCAAAATGTCATATTCATTTGTGTACAAAGTCAGATATTGTTTTTCTTTCTTGCAGGTCACTAACGTGTTAAAAGTTTAACATAGATCATCATTCCCCCTATACTGTACCTAGTGATTCCTCCTGGTGGTTATATTAACAATATCAGGCCTATGTAATAAAAGGTCTTATTGTTAAAAATGTTGCTAATTTTGCCCCAACCAATTAGCTTTCAAATGGTAAAGAACATATGATTGGTTGGGGCAAAATTAGCACCATTTTTAAGTTACGATAAGAACATTCATTATATCTCCCTGTATAGCTTTTCTTCACTATTATAGTAAATAATGGATCCCTACTAAGATTTATACACATGGAAAGGACATGATAATTGTAAGTTTTTTCAGATGTCTAGTTAGATACTGGATACTTCTGTTCCTATATAAAATCACTGCAATTTGTAGTTTGACAAGTAGCAAGTTTAAGCCTCTAGTGATTACAGTAAGGAAGAAATTGTTGGGGTTTACTGGACTAAATGTGCATAGAACTGATAAAAAAAATTATTGGGATAAATGAATAATTTCTATTTACATGTAGGTTAATTACAGTTTGTAGAAAATTCTTAACGGATACCATTTGCAGTGTTGATACATTACAGAAACAATAATGTCTCCTGTATGATGTGTGATGCAGAGTTATGTGGTGTTCACACAGGCTACAAAAATACAATATAGACCACCAACCCCCTATATTGTACCTGGAGATTCTCTAAATTCCTGCACCTTATACCAGAGTCCTGAGAATAAATGAAAACAATTGAAAATGATTATATGCAATATATGGATTAGAGGGTCAACTTTCAGGAATAGGTGTTTCAAACTTTTTTCCAATTTACAATACCTTTTATTGGTGTACTTACCATGGAAGGAACATCATGGAGAGTATTGTCTGGTTTACCAATATCTTCTTTCTCGTCATCAGTAATAGTCAAGGTTCTGCAAAGCACTGAAACAAGAAACAAAATGAGAACAAAATGGTATAAAATTATTATCTGGCTTGATACTTCGCACCATAGATGTGCACTAAGGTTTGTATGATTTCTTTCTATACTCTACCTGGAAGCTCTTGGATTCCTGCACAACAGATGTTGGAGTTGCTTCTACTAATTCCATGAGAGTGTCCCGACATTCGTTTTGTCATCAATATTAAATTTGAGGAGAAGTAGAAAAAAAACATTATTGCTGTACTGCTGTAGATATAACACATTTACATAATCTGTTTAAATAACCATTATTGTAGGATGGATAAATATAACACATATTGATACTTAATTATATAGACAACACATTCTACAAATGGAATTATATAATTATGATTATAATTCCCAACTAACTGAGATCAGGAATGAAATCAGTATTACTTTGGATTAATTATCATTGCAATTGAATCAAACTACAGTAGGAGAATAATTACTCTGCAATGCATGTTATTAAGTGGTTGGTTGACATAGCAGGGATCCCCCATCCATGCAGGGTGAAAATCCCATACATTACACATCAATGGTGACACTCTCCCACGATTGAGTCCTATGAAAATTGTTTTATAAATAGCCTTTTAAACTTGAAAGTGAACGATAGTTCTTGGATATTGTACCTGATGTTTCCTCCCCTTTTGTATCTTCCTTCTTCACCGGTTTACATTTGTAACCAACCCTTAAGTGCGGCTCAAGATTATACATTGCAAGTAAAATACGTTGCCCCTAGTGACACCCCCATGATCAGTTAATGGACACCAGTACAAAGATAGCAACCAAAGGGTCCAGATTTATTTTTCTGAACCTGGCAGGATTAATACTTTATATAGTGGATAATGCACTCCCAACTGTAAATTATATGGATATTAGAAGTCACAGATTAGTTCCATGACCATATAAAAGTACGAGGCCGCAGGCCGAGTACCTTTTATACAGGGCACGGAACTCTGTGCTGGGTGCCACATCAGAGTCACAGTCAATATCCAGTATATCAGGATAATACAAGAAGAAGTAGCGCACACCAGTCATGAATTGTGAACAAACAAACGGTGTTTATTCATGTGTTTGTTCATAATTCAAGACCGGTGTCCGCTACTTCTTCTTGTTTTATCCTATATATGTAAATATGTATCTTTTGTGAGATCATTAACTCCAGCACCTTCTGCCACAATACATAGATCCACTGCACACCTCCCCGAATATTTCCTTTTTAGCCCTGTGTTCAAGGGATAAAAAGCCAAGGGATAAAAAGCCAGGCTCCGTCCGTGTTCCTACTGTCTCCTCTCATAAGTTGGTATGCACTGAATTTCCCTCATTTATTACTTTTCCCTCATAGTCTCTTCTTATGGGTGGAGGCATAAGTGTTTAACACAGCACTATCTCCATTTATAACGATTCTGAACCCTATATTTGGCCCCTTAAATTAGCTGCAACTCTGACAGGCTCATTCACTATGGAGCACCGAGTTAATCTGCAATAATCCCTCACCATGTGCCCTCACCATGTCCAAGTCCCTTAAACCAAATAAATTGGTCCAATGATACAGTCAATGTTATGTGTTCATCCTAAAATATGGTACCCAAAACTATAACTTCGCCCATAAATAAAATAGTTTAACGACTGTTGTCCCTTCCATCTCTGCATTGCAATTCCTTTTGGCCAGATCAATAAACCTTCTGAATACAGTGAAATTGGAGAAAATTACAATTGAATTTTCAACCAATTTTAAAAACAATTAACCTATTAGATTTAGATTAACCTATTAGATTTAGATTAACCTATTAGATTTAGATTAACCTATTAGATTTAGATTAACCTATTAGATTTATGATGATTCACAGATTTGGTTTACTTTCTCAATCATTCGAGGGTTACCGAATGCTGCATTCGAGGTTTATAGACAGAAAAATTCGAGGGTTCATTATAAAATTTGAGAATCTCCGAAAATTATTTTAATGAATGCTGGTGGATAACAGTCAAAGGGACTATGGGGGATAACAGCCAAAGGGACGCTGGTGGATAACAATCAAAGGGACACTAGTGGATAACAGTCAAAGGGACACTGGTGAAGAACAGTCAAAGGGACACTGGTGAATAACAGTCAAAGGGACACTGGTGGATAACAGTCAAAGGGACACTGGTGGATAACAGTCAAAGTGACGCTGGTGGATAACAATCAAAGGGACACTGGTGGATAACAGTGAAAGGGACACTGGTGGATAACAGTCAAAGGAACGCTGGTGGATAATAGTCAAAGGGACGCTGGTGGATAATAGTCAAAGGGACGCTGGTGGATAACAGTCAAAGGGAAGCTAGTGAATAACTGTCAAAGGGAAGCTGGTGAATAACAGTCAAAGTGATACTGGTGGATAACAGTCAAAGGGAAGCTGGTGGATAACAGTCAAAGGGACACTGGTGGATAACAGTAAAAGGAACGCTGGTGGATAATAGTCAAAGGGACACTGTTGGATAACAGTCAAAGGGACACTAGTGGATAACAGTCAAAGGGACACTGGTGGATAACAGTCAAAGGGACACTGGTGGATAACAGTGAAAGGGACACTGGTGGATAACAATCAAAGGGACACTGATGGATAACAGTAAAAGGGACACTGGTGGATAACAATCAAAGGGACACTGGTGGATAACAGTCAAAGTGAGGCTGTGAATAACAGTCAAAGGGACACTGGTGGATAACAGTCAAAGGGACACTGGTGGATGACAGTCAAAATGAGGCTGTGAATAACATTTAAAGTGACGCTGTTGGATAACAGTCAAAGGGACACTGGTGGATAACAGTCAAAGGGACACTGGTGGATAACTGTCAAAGGGGCGCTGGTGGATGACAGTTAATTTGACACTCTGAATAACAGTCAAAGGGATGCTGGTGGATAACAGTCAAAGGGACACTGGTGGATGACAGTCAAAATGAGGCTGTGAATAACAGTCAAAGGGACACTGGTGGATAACATTCAAAGGGACACTGGTGGATAACAGTCAAAGTGACGCTGGTGGATGACAGTCAAAATGAGGCTGTGAAAAACAGTCAAAGGGACACTGGTGGATAACAGTCAAAGGGACTCTGGTGGATAACAGTCAAAGGGACACTGGTGGATGACAGTCATTTTGACGATATGAAGAACAGTCAAAGGGATGCTGGTGGATGACAGTCAAAGGGATGCTGGTGGATAACAGTCAAAGGGACACTGGTTTATAACAGTCAAAGGGACGCTGGTGGATAACAGTCAAAGTGACGCTGGTGGATAACAGTCAAAAGTGACGCTGTGAATAAAAGTCAAAGGGACACTAGTAGATAACAATCAAAGGGACACTGGTGGACAACAGTCAAAGGGACACTGGTGGATAACAGTCAAAGTGAGGCTGTGAATAACAGTCAAAGGGACACTAGTGGATGATAGTCAAAATGAGGCTGTGAATAACTGTCAAAGTGAGGCTGGTGGATAACAGTCAAAGGGACACTGGGGGATGACAGTCATAATGAGGCTGTGAATAACAGTCAAAGTGACGCTGGTGGATAACAGTCAAAGGGACACTGGTGGATAACAGTCAAAGGGACACTGGTGGATAACAGTCAAAGTGAGGCTGTGAATAACAGTCAAAGGGATGCTGGTGGATAACAGTCAAAGGGACACTGGTGGATAACAGTCAAAGGGACACTGGTGGATGACAGTCAATTTGACGCTATGAAGAACAGTCAAAGGGAACATTGCGGTTATCCACCAGCCGTCCCTTTGACTGTTATTAAACAGTGTACCTGCTGTATCCACCAGCACCTTTGACTGTTATCCACCAGCCTCCCTTTGACAGTATCATAGGTCAAATTGACTGTCACACCAGTGCCTTTGACTGTTAATCCCAGTGTCCCTTTGATGTTATCCACCCAGTGTCCCTTTGACTGTTATGCACAGCCTCATTTTGATTGTCTTCCACCAGCGTCACTTTGACTGTGTAGCCACCAGTTGCTCCTTGACTCTATCCACCAGCATCCCTTTGACTGTTATTCACAGCCTCACTTGACCTTACTGTTATCCAACCATTTTCCCCTTTGAACTGTTTATCAACCAGTGTCCCTTTGGTCTGTTATCCCCAGCGTACTTTACTGTATCTTCACAGTCTCATTTTGGACTGTCACCACCATGTTTCCCTCTGACTGTGATTCACATCCTCACTTGGACTGGTTATCCACCGGAGTGGTCCCTTTGACACTATCCCCCGATGCCCTTGATTGTTATACATAGTAATCAATTTGACTGTCATCCACCAGTGTCCCTTTACTGTTACACCAAGTCCCTATGACTGCCATCCACCCAGTGTCCCTTTGACTGTTATCCACCAGTGTCCCCTTTGACAGTTTATCCACCAGTTCCCCTTTGTCTGGCAATCACCAGTTGTCCCTTACTTGATTATCCCCCAGTGTCCCTGTGACTGTTCTCTACCTGGTTCCCTTTGAACTGTTATCCACCATGTCCCTTTGAATGATCAATCCACAAGTATCCCTTTGATGTTATTCTCCCAGTGTCCCTTTGACTGTTATCCCACCAGTGATCCCATTGACTGTTATCTACCATTTTCCCTTTGACTGTCATCCACCAGTTTCCCTTTAACTGTTATCTACCCAGTGTCCTTTGAGACTGGATCCACCAGTGTCCCTTTGATTTACTACCAGCGTCCCTTTGATGTTATCCACACCATTTGTGCCCCTTGACTGTTATCTACCACGTCCCTTTGACTTTATCCACCGTGTCCTTTTGACAGTTATCTACCTGTGTCCCTTGCCTGTTACCACCAATGTCCTGTGACTGTATACCACCGAGGTGTCCTTTTGACAGTTATCTACCGTGTCAATGTTGACGTCATCCCACCAGTGTCCCTTGACTGTTACCACCAGTGTCCCTTGACTGTATCTACCTGTGTCCATTGACTGTTAATCCGACCAGTGTCCCTTTGACTCATCCCCCAGTGTCCCTTGACATGTATCTACCATTTGTCCTTTGACTGTTATCCACCAGTGTCCCATTGACTGTCGATATTACCATTTCCCTTTGACTGTTCATCCCACCAGTGGTCCCTTTAACTGTTATCTACCAGATGTCCCTTTGACTGTTATCACCCGTGTCCCTTTTGGAGTTTATCTACCATCGTCCCTTTGACTGTATTCACCCCCGTGTCCCTTTGACTGTTGAATTCACAAGCCGTCACTTTGGACTGTTATCCACCGGTGTCCCTTTGACGTTTCCACCGAGTGTCCTTTGACTGTGTATCACCAGCATCCCTTGACTGTTCTTCCTAAGCGTCAAAGTTGACTTCATCCACCAGTGTCCCCTTGAACGTATCACCGTGTCCCTTGACTGTTATCCACCAGTGCCTTTGACTGTATCACACCTCATTTTCGACTGTCATCCCCATTGTCCCTTGGACTGTTATCCACCAGCATCCCCTTTGATGTTTTCAGAGTGAGGTCAAATAACTGTCAGCCACCCGCGCCTTGGCGTTCTCACAAGCCTCACTTTGACTGTTTCCACCAGTGTCCTTTGACAGTGTTATCCCCCAGTGTCCCTGTGAGGTTATCAACAGCGTCACTTTGACTTTTATTCACAGCCTTCTTTGACCTGTCACCACCATGTCCCTTTGGACGTTTCCACCGTGTCCTGTGACTGTATTCACAGGCTCACGTTGACTCTTATCCACCATGTCCCTTTGACTGTTATACCACCAGCTACCCTTTGGACTGTTATTCACAGCCTCCTTTGACTTTATCCCACCAGAGTGTCCCTTTGGGACTGTACATCCACCAGTGTCCCTTTGCTGTTATCCACCAGTGTCACTTTGCTGTACATCCACCAGCGTCACTTTGACTGTTATCCACCAGTGAGGCTGTGAATAACAGTCAAAGGGATGCTGGTGGATAACAGTCAAAGGGACACTGGTGGATAACAGTCAAAGTGACGCTGGTGTATGACAGTCAAAATGAGGCTGTGAATAACAGTCAAAGGAACACTGGTGGATAACAGTCAAAGGGACACTGGTGGATAACAGTCAAAGGGACACTGGTGGATGACAGTCAATTTGACGCTATGAAGAACAGTCAAAGGGATGCTGATGGATAACAGTCAAAGGGATGCTGGTGGATAACAGTCAAAGGGACACTGGTTTTTAACAGTCAAATGGACGCTGGTGGATAACAGTCAAAGTGACGCTGGTGGATAACAGTCAAAGTGACGCTGTGAATAAAAGTCAAAGGGACACTAGTAGATAACAATCAAAGGGACACTGGTGGACAACAGTCAAAGGGACACTGGTGGATAACAGTCAAAGTGAGGCTGTGAATAACAGTCAAAGGGACACTGGTGGATGACAGTCAAAATAAGGCTGTGAATAACTTTCAAAGTGACACTGGTGGATAACAGTCAAAG
>CM033474.1:235412201-235485933 GCA_019447015.1 Hymenochirus boettgeri
GCGTGCCCGTGGAAACTTAAAGTGACACTGGTTGGATAACAGTCAAAGGGAAACTGGTGGATGACAGTCAAAATGAGACTGTGAATAACAGTCAAAGTGACGCTGGTGGATAACAGATCAAAGGGACACTGGGGGATAACAGTCAAGGGACACTGGTGGATAACAGTCAAAAGTGAGGCTGTGAATAAACAGTCAAAGGGATGCTGGTGGATAAACAGTCGAAGGGACAATGGTGGGATAACAGTCAAAATGAGGCTGTGAATAACAGTCAAAATGACCGCTGGTGGATAACAGTCCAAAGTGGACACTGGTGGATAACAGTCAAAGGGAAACTGGTGGATAACAATCAAGGGAGTGTGCTGTGAGAAGGAACAGTCAAAGGGATGCTGGTGGATAACAGTCAAAGGGACACTGGTGGATGACAGTCAACATGAGGCTGTGAATAATAGTCAAAGTGACACTGGTGGATAAGAGTCAAAGGGACACTGGTGGATGACAGTCAAAGGGACACTGGTGGATAACAGTCAAAGTGAGGCTGTGAACAACAGTCAAAGAGATTCTGGTGGATAACAGTCAAAGGGACACTGGTGGATAACAGTCAAAGTGATGCTGGTGGATGACAGTCAAAATGAGGCTGTGAATAACAGTCAAAGGGACACTGGTGGATAACAGTCAAAGGGACACTGGTGGATAACAGTCAAAGGGACACTGGTGGATGACAGTCAATTTGACGCTATGAAGAACAGTCAAAGGGACACTGGTGGATAACAGTCAAAGTGAGGCTGTGAATAACAGTCAAAGGGATGCTGGTGGATAACAGTCAAAGTGACGCTGGTGGATGACAGTCAAAATGAGACTGTGAATAACAGTCAAAGGGACACTGGTGGATAACAGTCAAAGGGACGCGTGGTGGATAACAGTCAAGGGAAACTGGTGGATAACAGTCAAAGTGAGGCTGTGAATAACAGTCAAAGGGACACTGGGGGATAACAGTCAAAGGGACGCTGGTAGATAACAGTCAAAGGGACACTGGTGGATAACAGTCAAAGGGACACTGGTGGATAACAGTTAAAGGGACACTGGTAGATAACAGTCAAAGGGAGACATGGTGGATAACAGCAAAGGGACACTGGTAGATAACAGTCAAAGGGACACTGGTGGATGACAGTCAAAGGGACACTGGTGGATAACAGTCAAAGGAACACAGGTAGATAACAGTCAAAGGGACACTGTGGAAAACAGTCAAAGGGACACTGGTGGATGACAGACAAGGGACAATGGTGGAACAGTCAAAGGACACAGGTAGATAACAGTCAAAAGGGACACCTGGGGGATAACAGTCAAAGGGGACAAGGTGGATGTTAGTCAAGGATCTGGGGATAACAGTCAAAGGGACACTGGGTGATGACAGTCAAATTGATACTATGTATAACAATCAAAGGGACGCTGGTGGATAGCAGTCAAAGGGACACTGGTGGATAACAGTCAAAGTGAGGCTGTGAATAACAGTCAAAGGGACACTGGTGGATAACAGTCAAAGGGACACTGGTGGATAACAGTCAAAGTGACGCTGGGGGATGACAGTCAAAATGAGGCTGTGAATAACAGTCAAAGTGACGCTGGTGGATAACAGACAAAGGGACACTGGTGGATAACAGTCAAAGGGACACTGGTGGATAACAGTCAAAGTGAGGCTGTGAATAACAGTCAAAAGGATGCTGGTGAATAACAGTCAAAGGGACACTGGTGGATAACAGTCAAAGGGACACTGGTGGACGCTGTGAATAAAAGTCAAAGGGACACTAGTAGATAACAATCAAAGGGACACTGGTGGACAACAGTCAAAGGGACACTGGTGGATAACAGTCAAAGGGACACTGGTTTATAACAGTCAAAGTGACGCTGTGAATAAAAGTCAAAGGGACACTAGTAGATAACAATCAAAGGGACACTGGTGGATAACAGTCAAAGGGACACTGTGTTATAACAGTCAAAGTGACAGTGGTGGATAACGTCAAAGTGACACTGGTGGATAACAGTCAAAGTGACGCTGTGAATAAAAGTCAAAAGGGACATAGTAGATAACAATCAAAGGGACACGTGTGGTGATCAATCAAAGGGACACATGGTTTATAACAGTCAAAGTGACGCTGGTGGATAACAGTCAAAGTGACGCTGTGAATAAAAGTCAAAGGGACACTAGTAGATAACAATCAAAGGGACACTGGTGGACAACAGTCAAAGGGACACTGGTGGATAACAGTCAAAGTGAGGCTGTGAATAACAGTCAAAGGGACACTGGTGGATGACAGTCAAAGGGACACTGGTGGATGACAGTCAAAATGAGGCTGTGAATAACTTTCAAAGTGACACTGGTGGATAACAGTCAAAGGGACACTGGTGGATGACAGTCAAAATGAGGCTGTGAATAACTTTCAAAGTGACACTGGTGGATAACAGTCAAAGGGACACTGGTGGATGACAGTCAAAATGAGGCTGTGAATAACTTTCAAAGTGACGCTGGTGGATAACAGTCAAAGGGACACTGGTGGATAACAGTCAAAGGGACACTGGTGGATAACAGTCAAAGTGAGGCTGTGAATAAACAGTCAAAGGGATGCTGGTGGATAACAGTCGAAGTGACACTGGTGGATAACAGTCAAAATGAGGCTGTGAATAACAGTCAAAATGACGCTGGTGGATAACAGTCAAATGGACACTGGTGGATAACAGTCAAAGGGACACTGGTGGATAACAGTCAAAGTGAGGCTGTGAATAACAGTCAAAGGGATGCTGGTGGATAACAGTCAAAGGGACACTGGTGGATGACAGTCAACATGAGGCTGTGAATAACAGTCAAAGTGACACTGGTGGATAAGAGTCAAAGGGACACTGGTGGATGACAGTCAAAGGGACACTGGTGGATAACAGTCAAAGTGAGGCTGTGAACAACAGTCAAAGGAATTCTGGTGGATAACAGTCAAAGGGACACTGGTGGATAACAGTCAAAGTGATGCTGGTGGATGACAGTCAAAATGAGGCTGTGAATAACAGTCAAAGGGACACTGGTGGATAACAGTCAAAGGGACACTGGTGGATAACAGTCAAAGGGACACTGGTGGATGACAGTCAATTTGACGCTATGAAGAACAGTCAAAGGGACACTGGTGGATAACAGTCAAAGTGAGGCTGTGAATAACAGTCAAAGGGATGCTGGTGGATAACAGTCAAAGTGACGCTGGTGGATGACAGTCAAAATGAGACTGTGAATAACAGTCAAAGGGACACTGGTGGATAACAGTCAAAGGGACACTGGTGGATAACAGTCAAATTGACACTGGTGGATGACAGTCAAAATGAGACTGTGAATAACAGTCAAAGGGACACTGGTGGATAACAGTCAAAGGGACACTGGTGGATAACATTCAAAGGGATGTTGGTGGATAACAGTCAAAGGGACACTGGTTTATAACAGTCAAAGTGACGCTGGTGGATAACAGTCAAAGTGACGCTGTGAATAAAAGTCAAAGGGACACTAGTAGATAACAATCAAAGGGACACTGGTGGACAACAGTCAAAGGTGTGCTGGTAGACGCTGGTTAGAGACCATCATGGTTATTCAATAAAAGTTCTTATTGTTTAAAATGGTGCTAATTTTGCCCTAACCAATCAGATCTTATTTAAAATTTGAAAGCCAACATCTGATTGGTTGGGGCAAAATTAGCCCCATTTTAAACGATAAGAACTTTTATTGAATCTCCCTGTAAATATTTAAGGTACCATCATTTTTTAAAAATCGGCATAATTTAATGATTTTGACCGTAAAGGAGCAAAGTCTGTTTTTTGGAGTAACAAACCTTTATAAATACGTAACCTAAACTCTATTTTAAAGGGTTTAATTTTCTTATCCAAACCTCTTATTAAAGCCAATTCCCCTTCTGCGACCTATGACCTATGCTTATCTCTGTGTTGTTAGTCCTATTTCACACATCATTGTCAGCCTTAAAGGCTAAATAAATACTTGCACATTCACTAAATCTTATCGCTTTTTTCTGTATTATAACTTGGCCCGACATTTTGTGCGAGCTCCATTCTAAACAACTTTTATTCCTTTCTCCATGATTATATCTCTACAGAGCTTGAAATATTCACTTGAAAGTATAAAATACATATTAAAGCCAATAAAAATTTTAGAACTGTTTTGGATCAACTGCATTTTATGATATTCCTGTACATTAAAAATGTACGTCCCCAAGGAATTAAATAAGATAGGGAGCGTATAAGGCATTAGAATGGAGATTTGGAAATTACCCAGAAGTCTATTAAAAATGTAAAAATCAAAAATTAATTTTAAGAGTTTAATGGAACAGCAGCAGAAGACAGCTGAGGGAATGAGGATTCATTCAGACAAAAAATAGAATTCTAGTGCACAAACCATTCTAATTGCATATTGGCTACCTCCATAAGGTTACTGCTACAAACAGCCTGCTAAACCCTGGATAAATAAGTTCAATAAGTTGGCCAAATTATTTTAAGCCCAGTCACCACATCAAGGTTGCTTTCTTTAACTGGGTCCTAACCTACTGGTACTTGCCTTTTTGTCTACATGAGCTTCTCTGTGTGGTCTGGATGCATGAAGCTGACTCTCAAGTTTAAAGTACTTTGCTCAAATGAGCACATGACCTCATTCAGCCGAAAAGGTAAGAACCAGTAGGTTAGGACCCAGTTAAAGAAAGCAACCTTGACGTGGTGACTGGGCTTAAAATAATTTGGCCAACTTATTGAACTAATTGCTTTTATTTATCCAGGGTTTAGCAGACAGTTTGTAGCAGTAACCTTATGGAGGTAGCCAATATGCAAATAGAATTGGTTGTGCACTAGAATTCAGATTTTTTGTATATACAGTATTATACTTTTGGTCTCTAGTTGCACGTTAATATGGATGTACAACAGCCCAATGTTCTATATATTGTAAGAACATTCAGAAGCCTTGCACATGGTTTTAAACCATGGGAGGTCTAGGTTTGGGGGGTAGGGGTGACTGGGTAATTAGTTTGGGGGTCAGACTTGCCCTTTAAATGATATATTCTTATTATACCATTGAAGGATAATTAGTTACACAAATGTATGTGTAGTATCAAATAAATGTTAGTCATTCCAGCATTAGTTACAAATACATTTTAAATGTAAACATTTTCCTGGACATTTATTTTTCATAGATTTGTAAACGTCTAGGTGTTGTACTCCAGATGGATTGGAATGTCTTTTGCCCACAGCTAATTTATGTTTTGGCAAATTTCTGTGCTCACAGATAAGTGTGCATTTGAATAAATGTGATAATTAAGTTAAACAAGTCAACAGATGCCTAAAATACAGAAATTGTACATAATTTTAAGAGCCCTGTATCCAGCTAAATGATAAGTAAAAAAAAATAGTTTTGCAAATAGCTTTATGGTGCAGGTGTTTTCTTATTATTTCCAGATGGAAAATAACTGTACTTAATGTTGGAATAAATGATAATTATCTTTCATGTTCCCTATATTTAGCAGTATCAAACTCTAGGAATTAAAAATGCACCTTATTTCCACCTAAAAACAGATGGGAAATCAGAGACAACAGCAAATGAAAAGTGGCGTTAAAAATGCATTTAGTGGAAATCTTTGAGGACAACACCAGTGGTCATGGGCATGTCCACCCCCAAAACTAAAATTTAACCCACTACAGGCCCCATTGTGTAGTATTCATTTTTTTTTCTCTGCTCCTTATAGTTCTCCTGCAGTGGGTGTTCAAAGTTCCAGAGTAGGAGCCGTCAGTGAGTCATCTGCTCCCTGCTGCTTACTTGTCTTCTGAGAGGTTTTCCTACCTATAATACCTTTTTCTGTAATGTAGGGCATCATAGCCCACCTCCAACCTCCATGTTTACTTGGTAAAAAAAAGCAGCAGAAATGTACTTACATTGCTTCGTTCGCCTGGTGCTATGCATTGCCAGCAGCCGCATCTGTGACTGGCTGCCTCTCAGATGTGTCTGCTGGTCTGGCCCATTTCAGCAAGCAGAGGATCGGGAAAAGAGTGCCGTTCTGCTGGTTTTTTTACCAAATGAACTTGACGATTAGGGGTGGGCTAGGGGGCCCTAGAGCAGGAATCCTTAAACTACGGCTCTCCCAATGTTGAAAAGTATAACTCCCAGCATTCCTAGGATTCCCTCCGTAGTTGAGGAATGCTGGGAGTTGTAGTTTTCAAACATCTGGAGAGCCATAGTTTGAGGATCCCTGCCCTATAGATACTTATGAAGGTTCTCATTCATCCAGGTCATGGTATATCTGTTGTATTCAATTAGATCAACTGGACTTGAAGTTTAGTTCTTGAAGACGTTTCGCTAGTCATCCGACTGGCTTTCTCAATTCAGAATGACTTGTACAAGAATCTGTTTTTTTCACATAAATTGCATCCTTAACACCTCTCTTGAACCAGTCACGTTCCTTTGCCAATATGTTAACATTACAATCTTCAAAGGTATGTCCTTTATCCTTAAGATGCAGGTACACGGCTGAGTCCTGACCCGAGGAATTGGCTCTTCTGTGCTGTGCCATACGTTGATGCAGTTGTTGTTTGGTCTCCCCCACATACAAATCAGAGCATTCTTCACTGCACTGCACTCCGTATATGATGTCACTTTTCTTGTGTTTCGGTATTGAGTCTTTCGGATGCACCAATTGCTGCCTCAGCGTGTTGCTCGGTTTAAAGCAGACAGGGATACGGTGTTTTTTGAAAACTCTTCTTAATTTCTCGGAGACCCCTGCTACATATGGGATGACCAAGTTCTTTCTCCTGTCTTGCTTTTCCCCTTCACTGTTGGTATTTGTGTTCTTTTCTTTCCTTCTGCTTCTTTTGACAAAGGCCCAGTCTGGATATCCACAAGTTTTAAGGGCTCCTCTGAGATGTTTCATTTCTTTAGCCTTCGCCTCTGTGCTAGTGGGGATGTTCTCAGCTCTGTGTTGCAGGGTTCTGATGACCCCCAGCTTGTGATCTAAAGGGTGGTGGGAGTCAAACATCAAATACTGATCTGTGTGTGTTGGTTTTCTGTAAACCTCTACTTCCAGTTTACCATTCTCCCTGACTTCTACCAAGCAGTCCAAGAAAGCCAGTTTGTTGTTTTGTACTTCTTCCCTTGTAAATTAGATGTTTTGGTCTACCGCATTAATGTGTTCTGTGAAAGCTGGAAGTAGAGGGAGTATGTGGGGGAGACCAAACAACAACTGCATCAACATATGGCACAGCACACCAATTCCTCGGGTCAGGACTCAGCCGTGTACCTGCATCTTAAGGATAAAGGACATATATATGTCCTTTATCCTTATATGACAATATGTAATGTTAACATATTGGCAAAGGAACGTGACTGGTTCAAGAGAGGTGTTAAGGAGGCCATTTATGTGAAAATAAAGAAACCAAGCCTAAATAGAGGTGGGGGGGTTCGACACCATCTGTCTGCCATGTACAATGCTGTTTTGACACCTTACTCTGGGCATTCCTATAACACCTCTTAGCCACTATCTAATCACGCCCTTAACACCAGGCTGTGATATGCTAATTGGGATTTTCCAGGGTACATAATTGCCACAGATTCTTGTACAAGTCATTCTGAATTGAGAAAGCCAGTCGGATGACTAGCGAAACGTCTTCAAGAACTAAACTTCAAGTCAAGTTGATCTAATTGAATACAACAGATATACCTGCCCTATAGAGTATAAAAAGTTTTTATTCCAGGTGGAGATACCCTTTAAAATATCCATGGTATAAAAAATAATTCATATAAAACTGTGTAACATGACTGTGTCTACCTTAGTATATTGTGGTATTTAATTGTTTATTCGACAATAAAATAACTCTTTGATCTGGGTAGGGTATCCCTTCAAAATGTTAAAGACGATATAAAGGTAAAAAGGTAAGATAAGAAATGGAGGGTCACACTCCAAGTATGACGTGTTTATTTGTAACCAGACATCAACTCACAACATTCCGGCAGATAAGATGCCCCCTTCTTTAGGTGATAAAATAAACACGTTATACTTTACTTGGAGGGCGACCCTCAATTTGTTATCTTCTCTAATATTGACTTATCTGTAAGGGTGGAATTACTGAGGTGTCTGCATCCACACGTTGGATACAACGTGTGGATGATCTTGTGTAAGATATAACGGTAACTTCAAAACATATTCCCCCTCTTTACAAAGCACTGGTAAGGCCTTATTTGGAATATGTTATGGAAAAGGGACATCTTGGAAATGTAAAGAGATCAAAGAAGGGCAATTAAATTAATAAGGGGAATGGAGGGGTTTTACTATGCAGATAGATTAGACTTTTTAAACGGGAGAAGCAGCGATTACGTAGGAATACGACCACTTTCTACAAATATATTAATAGGACCCACACATGCTTTGTAAATTAGTAATTCCACAAATGCTCAGTAAACCTCTTTCTGCTTACTATCTCAGGGAGTGAAGTAAAATATTAACCAATCTGAGTGGATTTTCATCTGTATTTTTGTCATTAAAAAACATATACTAATGCTACCTGATAAACAGTAATAATAATCCATTATAGTTTAACAATGGTCAGCCACAATGGTCAGTGCTAGTTAAATTGCATTTTTATGCCTGCTGTACGGTTTAGGTGCCCTTACACATGTGACCCCTGTCACAAACAGGCACTGTGGCGGAATATCCTGAAGATCAGTTATGTGGACTGACACCTCCACACTTACTGTAGAAATATCTTTTTAAATATTCTCACGTAAACTTTTCAAGATGTTACCCATTAAACATGCCAGATGACAATTTACCCAAGAGGAATATGAAAATAAACACGAATTAGTAAGATAACTGGCTCTTGTAGACCTTAATGACTGGAATTAACAAATTCTTTCAGTTATTTTAGGAATAAATGTTAGTCTTTTGGGAACACACAGACAGCTTATCTCTTTCTTAACACTTAGCTATGTTTGATTGACATGCAATATCCCTTTATTATGTTTATGAATTTTAATATCTGCTCTGTTGAGGACTGAGCATCTCTCACTCTCAAAGGAAATGCACAGCAATAAATATGCATGATGATGTATTAAAGCTATAGTCTGCCCAATAATAAAATACATAAAAGGAAACCGGGTTACACAGTTAGTAAATTTGGTTGAAAGGTTCTTGAATAGATTGAAATGTTTATCTAGTTTTATACTGTTACATATTTAGGGCACTAAAAATAAAGAAAGGTTTTAACTTTTCCATTACTGTGCTAATCAGGGGTGAATAGAAAACCCCTTTTTCGATAATAATGTTGGCTACATAAATGTAATAAATGATCTCTTTATGACGGATATGGATTACTGAACCAAAGGCTATAAAAACATCTACTGTGTACAAGTTGATTGTATGAGCTGGGTACCATATGGAGGGACATACAGTATTTATAATCTTCCCATTGGGTTTCAGTCTTGGACCTTTTTCATCACACACTACCATGTAAATACTGTTCTTTTTTGTAAACTTTTTCTTATCAAACAAAGAAAAGTAAAAGTAATAAAAAAACATTGTACATTTCAGGGCCCATACATTTGTATAGATTCTGTGTAAGTGTGTACATTGTAAACATTTTATTTATAGTATAAATTGTTAATTTCAGGTTGAAAAAGACAGCTGTCCAACAATTTCAACCCCTCCATGAAAAACATAGCCTTCCCTATCCAACAAAAAAGGACAGTTTCCTCCAATCAAATGGTGCATTCTCCAGTACAATACACAAGACAAGAAAACAACCAATCACACATGGCTACACATGATGCAGTCACCAGCTGCAACCCTGGAGATGCTACCTGTTTAAGACATCTTAGCCTCCTTTGAATGTGTTTAGAGATTTAGCCAACACAACCTTTTCAGGCAAAGCCTTCCACAACTGCCCCCACAGTGAAGAACCATTCCTTTCCCTCAGGTAATGTATGGGTTTATTATAATAAAATGGGGAGGTCTTTCAACTGCAATAAAGATGTGTGCACTGGATCTTGTTATTTGTTTTAATCAACCCATTGCCATCATGACCAGGTAGCACACAACAAATATATTTACCTAATTGCTATAGGTTGTGTAAAACTGTTTTCTGTTCCTGTCTTTTAACTTAAAGGGCATCTCCACCCATCCTATAATATTTTGATATACAGGAATCCTAAGGAATAAACTGCAGGGATCATGGCCAGCGGGGAAGGCCCTCCCCCCTTCCCAGGATAGGTTGATTTAAAAGTAGCAGGGCTAGGATAGGGGGTGTAAAAATGTTGTAGGTTTATAGGCAGGGTAAGAGGGATGAAAAGGTTTAAAAGGGAGTTAACAGCGGCGGGAATACAGAGCAATAGTCAAGATGGATTAGAAAGGATCGATCGTGAAAGCAGAGGAAACAGAACAGATCAGTGAGAAGAGGTGCAGACGACCCTCCTGATATTTGTGTTTTTTTTTTTTTTTTTTTAAAGTATATTTCTCTCAAGAGCTTAATGCTGTATAGCAGTATTAAACTATAATAAAAATAACTGTAATGATCTGAACGCTTACTATGATTATCACCTGAAATTAAAGGTATTACCTTTACTTTGCTCTTTTAGTTTTGGCACAGAAATATTACCCTGTAACTTGTATGTAGAGATGGCCGAACTTTCGAAAGTTTGGTCCATTTTCAAACTTTCAAGCTATATGAAAATGGACCCATTAAAGTCAATGGGAGTCAAATAGTTCAAAATATTTGAATGAAATACAATTAAAATATCAATGGTAACTTAATGTAAATGGCTGTGGGACCTGGGAAATGGTCTGGGGAACATGTTCTAATATCCAGGACTTTTTAAAAACTCGATTTTACTCTCACGCACGCTACTTTCGAGCTCTCACGTTCGAACATTCGATAATTATCCCATAAACGACTCGCGGATTCGAGAATTCGATATTTACTCGCGTATTGGTATAATAGACATTTTACTCACATATTCGAGAATTTGATATTTACTCGTGTATAGGAATAATAGACATTTTACTCTCTGATTTGATAATTCGATATTTACTCGCCTATACGTATAATAGACATTTCACTCACGAATTCGAGAATTCGATATTTACTCGCGTATTGGTATAATAGACATTTTACTCGCGGATTTGATATTTACTCGCGTATTGGTATAATAGACATTTTACTTGCGGATTCGATATTTACTCGCGTATTGGTATAATAGACATTTTACTCGCATATTCGCATGCCTCAATGTTCAAACATTCGATAATTATCGAAAGGCTGGAAAATATCGAAAACCTGGGTCCGGGATAGTTCAAGAAGTCCGAGTCCATTCGAACTCGAATAGTTTGGCTCGAACTTGGGTTAGAGTTCGAGTTCTAGTCCATCTCTACTTGTATGTATGTATGCATTAGTTATGGCGAACTGAGCTTGGAGTTCCGTCTAAAAATTCTGGTGATAGTTTTGGGCTTGGCCTATGTTAGTGTAGCTTTTAGCTTACCCCAACCAGCTCACAATTTTCAGAATGTACAGTATCTACAGCATTGAAGACCCTTAACAGGTGACTTTGACCTGTTCCTCATGCACAACATTTTAAATCATTTCCCTGCACCATAAAATGTTACAGTTTAAGAAGTAAGCAGGATTAAAATTTGGCTTATGTAACAGATTTAACATCTCTGTTATTTTGACCCAGATTTAAAGGGACATTCCACCTCCTGCACAAAAATTCATAGATACCATTTAGAACCCCCTAAATCCCCAAGATTGTGATACTTCCCTGGAGGTAGATATACATCTTCCTTGGCAGCTCCTGTGTTCTTCTTGGTCACAGCCAGCAGCCACGGACACAATGGCTACTTTCTGGGCCACTTGTAATTGTTAAGTTTGTAAAGAGCTTGTAAAGCTGTCAGTGGAGGCATGAACATTACAGGACCGGGGCTGGCAAGAAAGTTGAAAATTTGTCCAGAAATGACCTGGAATCCAATGAGTATCTCAGTGTTTAAGAGGTACTTATGGTTTCTACTCACTATGGGAGTGGGGGTAAAATGTTGCTTTAAATAAAAGTTGATTAACCTTAATTCACTTGAAGTTAAGGATGCTTGGGAAAACTATAAAATACTTCTCTAGTACTACAAATTATTTTTTAGCGGTATGCAGGCTATATTAATGAAAGTTAAAGGATGTGTACACATTAAAAAAAACATCAGTTTTGTGTACACATCCTTAAATTAACAATGTATTTCCACTCTACATTTTAAACATAATTGTACCAGAATCATAATATTAAAAAAAAAAAAAGAAAAAGAAATATAATATTATGTTCATTGTAGTGCACAGTGTTATATCACGCCCATATTCCCCCTTTATAAATGGTATCTGTTAAGGAAATCTATAATAATAAGCTTGTCAGGCAGAAGTTTGCCCAGTTATCACTTTTCTTTCCTACATTAATAATCTGTCATAGTCTTAAGCTAGGTACACACACTGCCAATAAAGCCCCAATCCAACAGTATCAGAGCTTTATCGGCAGTGTGTGTAGAGTTTTTCCCGAACAAGTGCACAGCCGGCAAACGTTTCCGCTGGCTTCGCCACCATTTGGGGAAGACTGAAAATTTCCCTGGCCGTGGTAGTCTCCCTTAAGGGGTGTCGGCCTCAGTCAAGGGAAACACAGTTTGGTTTGGACCTAACAAAAGGAAGTTTCCTATGAGTGTAACGAACTTGTGAGTGGCCCTTTCTCTTAAGGACCTTGCTTTCAAGGACATATAAAAAGAAGGACATTGAAACAAGAAGGGCAATTAAACAAGGTTTGTGCGTCACTGTGTTGGTGTGGTGTATTAGAAGGGACAGTTTTGTCAGTACCATGCAATGTGCATCGTACCACATGTATAGGAACCTGGAGCAGACGTTCCGGGGAACCTATGTCTGTGTCAGGTGTGAGAGGGTTGCCCGTTTGGAAGCCGAGTTGGAGAGTCTAAGGGGGCAGCTTGCAGCATTGCGGGGATTGGCAGAACTGGGGGGTCAGCAGGCACTGGCTGGGGCCAGTATAGAGGTGGGTGGAAGAGAGACAAGAAAGGATGAGGAAGGAGGTAGTTTTGTTAGGGTTACTAGGGGAAGTAGGGGACGGAAGAGTAGGGGGGCTTCTTCCCAGATTGTCCATCCCAACAGATTTGCCGCCTTAGGTAATGAAGTGGAGGAGGACACCTCGATTGCGTGTAATGGAGGGGGCTAGTCCCTTGAGCACCCAGGGGACTGCCATCTCTGATACAAGGGAGGAGGAACGAAGGTCAGGAATGCAAGGCAGGTGGTAGTGGTAGGGGACTCCATTATAAGGAAGGTGATAGGGTAATCTGCCGCCAAGACCCACATGCCGAACTGTGTGTTGCCTGCCTGGTGCTAGGGTTCGGCATGTGTGGTGGATCGTGTAGACAGATTATTGGGTGGGCCGGGTGTGACCCGCGGTCTTGGTTCACATTGGTGCCAATGACAAATTAGAGGTGGAGGTAGGTCCTTAAAACTGATTTCCGAAACTAGGGGCCAAGATAAAAGCAAGACCTCCAGGGTAGTGTTTTCAGGAATACTACCCGCAGCCACGTGCTAAGCCAGGGAGACGCGGGAGCTTAGGAGCATTAATGCGTGGCTAAGAGAGTGGTGTAAGGAAGAAGGGTTTGGGTTTATGGAGAACTGGGCAGACTTTGCTGTCGGCTACAGGCTCTTTAGTAGGGATGGGTTGCACCTCACTGATGGTGGTGCAGCTGTTTTAGGGGAGAAGATGGCTAGAGGGTTGGAGGAGATTTTAAAACTAGGTTTGGGGGGGGAGGGTATTAGCAGTCTCACTGGATAGATTGTCCAGGAGGAAAGCAGGGTGTAGATAGGCCAGTGGTGGGGGGAAAGGGGGGTGGGGCTAGCATAGGGGATAGGGAGGAATGTGTATCAAAGTGTACGAATAATTACAGGATCATAATCTAAAATGTATGTTTGCAAATGCGAGAAGCCTGGTGACAAATGGGTGAATTGGAAATGATGGCATTGAATGAAAAGTATGATGTTATAGGTATAGCAAACAGTGTTGAACAGTTCTCACACTGGGCTGTAAATATAGAAGGATATCCTTGTTTAGGCAGGACAGAAAAAAAGGAAAGGGGGGTATGTGTTTATGTTAAAAAGAATTGAAGCCAAATTTAAAAGAGAGATAGCTGGTGATATGGATGATAAAGTGGAGGCAATATGGGTGGAATTAGGCAACAGAAGGGGGGAAATGTCATTGTTTGGTGTCTGCTATACCGCCAAATGCTAGCAGAGAGGAGTGTTGTCAACTTCATATGCAGTTTGGCAAGGGCTGCAAGTTTGGGGAGTGTGCTCATTATGGGGGACTTCAATTACCCTGACATTGATTGGTGTGGTGGAACTGCCATCACGAAAAAGGCGATGAGTTCCTGAATTTGCTGCAGGATAATTTTCTCTCACAGGTGGTTGAGGTTCCTACTAGAAAAGGAGCTCTGTTGGATCTGATAATATCTAACATTGTGGAGCGCATATAGATATAAAGGTACTGGAGGCTTAGGGAATAGTGACCATAAAATAGTGGCATTTGGACTTTGTTTCGAAAGGAAAGTGCGCTGGGTTAACAAAGACATTTAATTTCAGGAAAGCAAATTTTCCCAGGTTAAAAGCAGCTCTTCAGAATGTCAACTGGGATAATGTATTATCAGGTAAAGGTACTGAACAAAGTGGCCGTGTTCAAGGGTTTTAAGCCATTTCACATCTAAATTTATACCCTTGGGAAATAAATGTAAAAAAAATAAATCCGCGCCCATGTGGCTGAATTCTGATGTAAAGAGGCAAATGGTAAGGAAGAAGGCATTTAAAACCTTTAAGGCAAGAACGGAAAGGGCCTTTAGGGATTATAAAAACTGTAACAAGAGTGTAAGAAAGCATCAAACTGGCTAAAATTAATAATGAAGTTAGGATAGCTGAAGAAGCATCACTAAGCCTAAACTTTTTTTAAGTATATTAATATAAGAAGATGAGACTGAAATGTGGCACCATTAATTATGGGGATTAAGTTAGTTACAGAGGATGGCGATAAAGCAAATGTCTTGAATAATTTTTTTTCCTCTGTATACACTATAGAAGATACAAGTACAGATATCATAGAGTATAGTAGCAATAAAGGTAACAAGATTCAAGTTCACTTTGGTTAACCGAGGATATGGTACAGAAAGAACTAAATAAGGTTAATATTAATAAATCTCCTGGACCGGATAAAATACATCCTCGGGTACTTAAGGAGCTAAGTTCAGTTTTATCTAGGCCATTGTTTCTTATCTGCTGATCCCCTCATGTTCTGGTGGTGTGCCTCTGGATTGGAAAAAGGCTGATGTTATTCCAATATTCAAAGGGTAGTCGTTCACAGCCGGTAATACAGCCTGTAAGTTTAACTTCAGTGGTGGGGAAGATCCTGGAAAGTTTAATAAGGGAACATGGCTAGAGTATGTTTCAAGGACTGACATTATAAGTAGTAACCAGCATGGATTTAGGAGGAATAGATCTTGTCAAACTAACTTGCTTGGCTTTTATGAGGAAGTAAGTAGAAATTTAGACTCTGGTATAGCAGTAGATGTAGTTTACTTGGATTTTGCAAAGGCTTTTGATACAGTCCCCCATAGGCGACTAATGAATAAGCTAAGGTCTGTTGGTCTGGGGAGTCACATTTGTACATGGATTGAAAATTGGTTAAAGAATAGGATGCAGAGAGTAGTTGTTAATGGGGCTTCATCATTATGGACTAAAGTGCTAAGTGGGGTGCCACAGGGTTCTGTGTTGGGGCCGCTTCTATTTAATCTATTTATTAATGATTTGGAAGTGGGTATTGTCAGCAAGGTTTCTGTGTTTGCTGACGACACAAAACTTTGTCGACCATTAAAAACTTCAGAGGATGTGCAATCGTTGCAAGGGGATCTAGATAGATTATCACATTGGGCTGCTAAGTGGCAGATGAAATTCAATGTTGATAAATGTAAGGTGATGCATTTTGGACTTAAAAATACTTGTGCTACTTATACTATAAATGGCTCTGTGTTAAGTGAATCCCTGTTGGAAAGGGATCTTGGAGTTTTGGTGGATAACAAACTTAAAGGTAGCAAGCAGTGCCAGGCTGCAACAGCCAGAGCCAGCAGGGTATTGTCTTGTATAAAGAGAGGTATGGATTCAAGGGAGGAAAATGTAATTCTCCCTCTTTACAAAGCATTGGTAAGGCCTCATTTGGAATATGCAGTGCAATTTTGGAATCCTGTGTACAAAAAGGACATCTTTGAAATGGAAAGGGTTCAGAGAAGGGCAACTAAATTAATAAGGGGATTGGGGGAGCTTGAATATGAAGAGAGACTGGAAAAGTTACAATTATGTACGCTGGAGAAAAGGCGCTTGCGTGGGGATATGATTACTGTGTATAAATACATTAACGGGCCATACAATAAACTATTCTGGGGCATTGTTCACCAATAGAACATGTCAAAGGACACAAGGACATCCCTTAAGACTTGAAGAAAAAAGGTTTAGCCCTCAAGCTCGGAAAGGGTTTTTCACTGTGAGAACGGTAAGGCTATGGAACTATCTTCCAGTGGACGTTGTAATGGCAGGTTCATTGGTCAGTTTAAAAAAAAAGCTGGATGAGTTTCTGCAAACAAGGAATGTTGCAAGTTACTGGTATTGATACATAAAGTAGAGTTGATCCAGGGAAAGTTCCGATTGCCACTTGGAGTCAGGAAGGAATTTTTTCCCCCTTCATAAATTTGGTGGGTTTTTTTTGCCTTCCTCTGGATCAACAGTTAGGCAGGAAATGAGGATATTGCTAAATGGGTTGGACTGGATGGACGTATGTCTTTATTCAACCTCAAATACTATACAGAGTGTTCTCCCTATGCTGCGTATATGCTGTGTATATGCTGTGCATAGGGAAAACGCTCGGAACTGTGTGTATCCTGATCTTTGAAAAATGACAGACAGGATCTTGCAGACCCTGTCTGTCATATTTTAAAGGTCTGGCATGCATGTATCTAGCATTAAAGGCAAAAATATTTGTCTACTGTTAAGCAGCCTCCTCTGCCCTACCCTAATCAAATTATTCAAATTATTCTTTTTTGGTGTCCAAGAAATAAGAATAAATTAAGGTAAAGCATATGTATTATTTATAACCAAACAGGAATACATTTATTTATATTTTGTTGGCTCCCAAATTATGGCAGTGCTGCAATTTTCTGGGTTGGTGTCTCTCAATTTAAACAAGTTTGAATGGAGTGAATCTAATTAACGTTGATGAAGTCATTTGAAACAATTCCCAGATTTGCAAAAACATTCAGTGATGGACAGAAAGATGCTATAGCAAAATCCCATCTTAAAGGGTATCTTTACTCTAAAAAAATTAAATTTTCAAAAAGTGTTCCCCACCTCTATTTAACAGCATCTTAAGGATAAAGGACATACCTTTGAAGATTGTAATGTTAACATATTGGCAAAGGAACGTGACTGGTTCAAGAGAGGTTTTAAGGAGGCCATTTATGTGAAAATAAAGAAACCAAGCCTAAATAGAGGTGGGCATGTTCGACACCAACTGTCTGCCATGTACAATGCTGTTTTGACACCTTACTCTGGGCGTTCCTATAACACCTCTTAACCACTATCCAATCACGCCCTTAACACTTGGCTGTGATATGCTAATTGAGATTTTCCAGGGTACATAATTGCCAAAGATTCTTGTACAAGTCATTCTGAATTGAGAGATCCAGTCGGATGACTAGCGAAACATCTTCAAGAACTAAATTTCAAGTCCAGTTGATCTAATTGAATACAACAGATATAACTGGACTTAAAGTTTAGTTCTTGAAGACATTTCGCTAATCATCCAACTGGCTTTCTCTATTCAGAAATTCTTAATTTCTGAATTGAGAGATCCAGTTGGATGACTAGTTAAACATCTTAAAGAACTAAACTTCAAGTCCAGTTGATCTAATTGAATACAACAGATATACCATGACCTGGATGAATGAGAACTTTCACAAGCACGTTGTTTCAGTGAGTATAGTAACCCTCTAAGGCCATGCTAAATGATGGCACAAGTGTTAACATGGTGTTAAGACATGTTTAGTGGTGGTTACACCTTTTGTAATGTTTGAATGTTTGTAATACAGCAGCCACAACCGATGCAATAAAACAATAGTGATAATTTTGTGTGAAATTTCTACCATAGTTATATGGGATAATATGTAATATGGGATAGCAATGTTCCAAGAGTCACGAGAATTGCTATAACTCAACAGAGGGGGGCGATAGCACAAAACAGACTATTGCTCCCATTATCTTATTAATTATTTTGCCTATATTTTTTTTTGTGAAGTTCCCTTTGTAGTAATTTCTCTTATGTCTCTCTTTCTACTTACTTCTCATTTTTCTTATAAGCATATCATCCCTCCTGATGATTCTCCTCTGTTCCTTTCTGTATAGAATACTCTATAACCTTTTTATAATCGAATCTATTTTCAGTAGTTTGTGTTTTTTATGACTAAATACACTTTTATGGTTGCATTTTAACATTTGGCTGCTTTTATTTTTTTTACAAAATCATAAAACCTGACATTATAAAGGCTACCATTTCCAATTTAGTTTTAACTCCTGGAATAACATTAAGTTGACATTTGGCACTGTTATAGTCTAAAAATATTTTTTAAAATTAGTAAACACAATGTTCTTGTAATGCTCATTAAACTAAACCTCAGTCTCGACCTTCCACATCTTCAAACCTTACCTTTTACAGTGCCAACATCATTTATGATTCAGTGATTGGCACAGGGGCACCTCTAGGTATTTTGCTGCCTGAGCTAAACTTTTGAATGCCACCCTTGATTATTTCCACCGCCGCGTTAATGTAGGTGTGGCTTTGTAAGTGGGCATGGTTTTGTCAATGGGCATGGCTAAAATTTTACGAACACTTTTTGAACTTCCTATCACATAAACAGTTCCTTAGACAGTCAATCATCAATAATTTTAAATGACTAGAAACAGATATTACATCCCTTTCACAAACAACGTGTGTTGCCACAACCATATTGCTCTTTTTAGTTGCTCAAATCAAAATAATTTTATAAATTTGCTTCAACTGTTACAATACGTTAGAAATGCCATACTTTCTAGTAGTATAAAAGATTTTAGCTCTAACTAACCTAACTAGTCTAACCTAGCATAACAAACTAACTAAAACTAACCTAAACATACTGTATAAAATGATTTTATCAACATTATATCTGTTACAAGGGAAAATTATTTATTTTTCTTGACCAGTCAAGAGAAAAAAAAAATTCTCCACCACTGCCTGTCTGCTGTCTTTCTTTTTTAGTGCAGGGGTGCCGCCTGAGACAAATGTCTCACTCTGCCCCATGGTAGATGTGGCCCTGGATTGGCAGGACAGTACTAATACATTTCTTTTGTTCTTCACATTTAGAGATGGACACAAAACCAACTCAAACCCAAGTTTGAGACAAAATTTATGAGTTCGTAGCTCGAAACCGGGACCCCCTTCTGGGTCCTTACAAGGGCCCTTTGGGGCTTAAGGGGTCCCACAGCTCAAATAAGCCCTCTTGCGGCACTGACAAGTGCCTTTGTGGGGGGTCCTGCAGCTCAAAACCAGGACCCCCTTGGTCCTAAAAAGGACCTTTTCAGGTCTCGGCATCTTCTGGTCGGCGATACACCAACTCTGCTGATGTCGCCAACGATGTCACAGCGGCAGCCAGTGACATCGCCGGCGCTGGCGACATCAACGTCGCCGGTGTTGCCGACCTCTTGATCCGATCAAACATTTGAGGAGTACCGAAAGTATTGCGCTAAAAATGTAAGTAGTGCACGTGTGCGCTACTTTCGTTTTTTTGCAGGTCCCCACGCACGGACATGTTCCCCAGACCATCTCCCAGGTCCCAGAGGCCTGTAAGGTAAGTTTACACTGCAATATTTCGGAAGGTTCATTTGAACTTTCCGAACTATTTACCCCCCATTGACTTTAATGGGTCCATTTTCGGACTTTCGAACGTTTTTAGAAGTTCAAAACTTCAAAAACGGACCATACTTAATAAGGTTCGGCCATCTCTATTCATGTTATCTACAGTTGTGCATTAGGTGAGTAAAGGCTGGTTTGTGTGGTCTTTTTCATATAGATCTTTCAGTATGCTACACCACAGATATTTTTAGGAAGATGCACTGAGAAACCAACATCATTCTGCAATGTGCTCCCTATTGTGGTGCACTGAAGCTTTAGTGCCACTTGATAAATCCTTATTCCACATTAACCCCTTGTGGGACTTAAAGGGCATGTCCACCCCTCCTGGAAAAATTTGTATGCAAAAAAGCACCCCATTTTACTCACATTTACAAAAGATGCTCCCAGACTGTGTAAAGAACCTTAAAAACACACAATCCATTGCTGCTTAGTCCAGGCCTCTGCTGCTGTAGCAGCGTGCCCTTTACATGCACGAGCAGCAGTAGCAGAGGCTCGTTCTTTAATGGCCATCAGCCATTGGCGTGATGTCACTATCACGGCTGTGACTGAGGGCAGTTACCAGGTGGATCGTGGGTTTGTAAGGTTCTTAACACAGTCTGGGAGCATCTTTGGTAAATGTGAGTAAAACGGAGCCTGGGTTTTGGGGGGTGCTCTCTTGCATACTAAATTTTTGCAGGAGGGATGGACATGCCCTTTAAACACCAGAAATCAGCTGACATTAAAAAGTCATGCAAAGGTCACACTATAAATTCTGTGCTGCAACCATCGCAAAACCCCATCTTGAGACAAGATAACCAGCACGACGACTCAGTGGTTATCACTGATGCTTTGCAGTGCTGAAATCCTAAGTTCAAATCCACCCTGGACACATCTGCACTCCGGTTTCCCCCACAATCATAAAGACATACTGATAGATTGTATGTGTCAAACAAATGTCTTTAGATTGTAAGCTCTTCGTGGCAAGGCCTGATGTGTATGTATAATATAATTGTAAAGCGCTAACCTTTTTTTGGTTTGTCAGTTAGCATTGCTTCAAGATGAGAAAATGATCATAGCATTTGTGAATTGTATTTCAAAGGGCATATTCACTGCCAAATCAAACTTTTGCAGATAGGTAGAGCATCCCATAGAGCCTCATATCTGTAATATTTACACAGCAGATTCCTGGTGCCTTGATACTGCATCTCTTGACTCTTCTGGGTACAATCTGCGGTCATACCCATGACTGATAATGTCATAACCAATGACTGCAGAATATTTTTTGGAGAATTCTTTTCTGATTGCTGAGAGTCCTCTCCTGATCACTGTATGTATGTAAACTAACTATGATGTCTCTGGTCTATTCTGCCCCTATGATTAGTGCTCCCTCCAGCATGTAGCCTGGTCCTAGAGGGTTCCTCTTCCTGTAAGCCTGCACTTCTCTGCTGTGTGAGTATTTGACACACAGTAGTTAAGATTTTTCTTGGTTTCCTAAGAAAGTAGTTGGGTTAGCACAAAGAACACTGTTCAGAAAGTTAAGAATAAATGGACTCCCCAAACTCAGCAGAAAAGTTATCCAAACAAAGTTTGGATCTAACTTTAAATAGCGTTTCCCTATTTTTCTTCCAAGTATGTCAAACATTTAATTTCCACCATGCTGGTAAATCTCTTTATTTCTTCATCAGTAGGTTTGGATGAGCTTAGTATTTACTACTTGATATTCTGGGCACAATATTAGATTATGCAAGAATTCCACATACAGTATCTGTTAGAGCAGTCCTAAGGGTTTTTTTTAACATACCATCCATAATTCAAACACTCTTAACAGAATAATAAATTACAGCTGATATATTACTGCAGTTATTTTGGTAGAACACTGCACAAATCAGAGAATACCTGTTATCATTTAATGGTGAATGTTAACAGACATGAAAACCATTTCTACAACCAGTCCCAAAAATGTAAATAACTTTAATGTAAGATAACGTGTCCAAACCTTGATCATTGATGGAGTGTTATATACATTCCTAATTCATACTCTGAGAAGATTAAAGCATTGATCTGACCTTCACTTTATTGGAGTGCAATGGATTGAGATAAAATCCTAAACTGCAGCTTGTATACAGTATTTCACCTGTTTAATCTATGTTTGTGTTTCCAGACTCATCTCTAAGCTCTGTAATAAATTATACAATCTAAAGTGTATTTGCACATATCTCATTTCAGCTGCTATTATTAAATAATAAGTTATAAAAGAACGTTTTTTAGCATCTCTTAACAAAACAATATTTTGGACTATACGTTTAAATTAAAATGAATTGTGCTCTACAGCGTGTGTCTACAGTGTGCGTTAATACGGTTTCACAAAGAACTTTAAGTGAATAGCAATGCAATGTCATTGTTCTATACACAGTAAAATGAACATACTTGTGCTTATTCAATAAGAGGTGCAAAATTTTGTCTCAGCTGTTAATTTGCCTCAACAAATCACGTTACATTTTTACTGGTCTACAGTTAAAAATCCTTTGATAACATCTGATTGGTTGCTGCAGATTAAGAACACGGGCAAAATTTTATCTTAAAGGGTATTTCCACTCTAAAATATGACTTACTGTTATTCCAGTTAAAGGTAATGGAGCTATGTCTTTAGGGCTAGGCCACACTTGCGCGTTTTTTTTCCATAACAGAAAATGGCAAAATCCCATGCCCAAAATACACACGCAAATGCACAATGTACAAGAATAGCGCACACAATCGCATGCGATAACGCACATGATTCCGGCGCATTGCAGTGTGACCTTAGCCTAACTAAGCCTGTTCTTCAATTAAAACAGCAGGAGACTGGAGCAAAAAGAAAGAACATACACACGATCCTGCTCCTCCGGTGTTCCTCTGACTGGTGCCGATGTGCCCTTCCAAAGTCTGCGTTTGCATTGCAAAGGCCTGTCGGGACGTAGCTCCTTTACCTACAATTCAACAATTAAACTGAAAAACAGCAAGTCCTATTTCAGAGTGGACATACACTTTAATGGAATTTTTAGGGGTTGGGCTTGAGTAAAAGAAATGTAATTATGACACTATTTTATGGCTTGCCAAACTGGTTATGTTTCAGACAATAAATATTAGTTTGTAGACATCGTTGTGCTTCATACCTTCCAGTTCTTCTACCAACCTACTTTTTATAATTCTAAGAACCTTGTTTTAATCTTAAAGGAATAGTACACTTCCAAAGTGAACTTTTCCTTTAATGTATTGATTGAAGCCTTACCTCCCAATCTTCAATCAATAACTCAGGAGCCAAGGCGAAAGGCAAGTATATTTACCTTTTGCGTGATCCTCCGCTGCAGAACTCCAAATCTCTGACCGCTTCCTGGTTCTAATTTTCTTTAGTGCGCATGCACGATAATGCGTGCTATAGAGAATTAGAACAGGAAGTGGTCGGAGATTTCGAGTTCTGCAGCGGTGGATATACTTATATTTTAATATATTAAAGGAAAAGCCCACTTTGGGAGTGAACTATTCCTTTAAGAAACCCAATAACTGCCACAACGATTGCTCATTAACATATTAAAAATAATGTATTACTTTAAAAAAAATAACATTTCCAACCATAAAGAAAGCCAGACGCTTTTTTAAAAAAATCCATAATATGAAAGGTTAGCACAAGAATAATGTCTGCATGTGTTGACTCGTGTTTACAATCAATTACTGTATTGGAAAAAAGCAGTGCATTTTAAAAGGTGCAACAGAAGAAAATATTAAATCTGCCTAGTAAATGAGACACAGCAATGAATAAAAAAATCAGCAAAATGTCTTAAAGTTAATTTCCAAATCGAAGATGTTGACTTTAACAATGTGCTGTGGGCTTTCGCTGAATATTTACCGAACTGATTAGAATTAAGCAAACCCCCTAGGAAAAGGCGCGTTTCAATTCCCATTTCACAAATAAAAGAAATACTTGGCTAGAAAATACATTTTAAATGTCCAGTTTAAAGGACATGTAAACTGACATATCATTTTTTAACTAATCACACAGTAATTAGGATTAATTACCACCAATCTTAAATCTGCTTTTTATTTTTCTTCTCTGACCTTCCTATCCCTTGTTTTTTTTAGCTCTGGGGTTTTAAAAGAGGGCGGGGCACAGCTAGACAGTAAAGAACTGTCAATCACCCAGCCCCTCCCCCTGGCACACTACATGTAGAAACTATCCATTCTGTGCTCTTTATGTGCAGATAAACCCAATCCTGCAGTTAGCTGCTGTCTGTGTTACTGGTGTCCCAATGTAGCGCTGTACCTAAAGAAATCAATTACAAAGTCCCCCCCTACACACACACACACACACACACACACACACACACACACACACACACACCTTCACACTCCCACAGCTAAAAGAAAATCTTACTTGATTCATTCAAGCAGTTATTGCAGCTCCCAATTTGGCGATCTTATCAGCTACACAATACAGTCCTGGTAACACTCCAGCACACCGCTGTTGGCTTTCTGCCAGACAAATCCATAGCAGCAGCCCCCCAGCCCTCTACTCAGACAGTCAGACAGTTCTATAGCACAAGAAAGTATAGGGGAGCACACTACAAATGTGAATCCAAAAATATTTATTATAACAACAAACTACAATGTTTCGGGAATGCCCTGTCTCTTCCTCAGGTATAACCAGAGTGACTCAACCCTCAAACATTTAAACCCATGAGTTCCCAGCTACAAATAACGTGTCACAGTAAATGACAAGCCTGGGGCCAAAGTGAGGCTCCCAGTAAAGTGCATCAAACAAGAAAGTGCATCATACATAAAGTGAACAGTACATCATAATAAAGTGCAAAATGCTCCACATATCAATTGTATTACAATAACTATAAAAAGTGTATTAGAATTATTCCATTAGTGTGACAGATATTAAAAAACAAGTAAAAACACGATTTAAAAAATTGTCGTTGATTAAATGTAATAAATACCGCAAGTGACAAGAATGTATCTAAATACGTGATATAAAAGCATCCAATTTAAACAAATATTACTGTACTGTACTGATCTTATCAGCTTCCCCTAATTAAATTAAAGGGAGACAATGTTTGTTTGTTGACATTATCGTTAGATGATTTTATCCCTTGCGATACAAACCAAATCTTGTTGGATTTGCTTAAAGGGTAGCTCCACCCCAAAATCCAAAATCAATAAGTTGATTAAAATCCCCCCTAACCCGGACCTTGCTAGGTTTAAAATCCCCAAATCGGCACCTAATGGTACTTACCAGACTTCGTTCTCCTACTCTGCAGTTTCCTAGACTTTCATCAAGCCCTGCAGGACAATCATATGGAAGAGGAATGAGAAAGGTAGAGCTAATTTAACACTACTCTGTTGGCTCAACAGTGGGGTTAATTTTAGTTTGGGACTTGGACATGGCCTTTTATATAGGCCATGTGTATGACAGCCTTTACAGTATCTGTGCTAAGCTGTGTGCAAAATTGAGACAGTAAAAAAGACAGTAATACATCCTATATTATTTGAAGTGGTCTTACTTAGCTGTTGTCCAAAAAAGTAATTCAACAATGTAAAACACGGATTTTATTTTATAAATGCTAAACAAGTCATAGGATTTGTGGCAAATACAAGAGATTTTTTTACAGGCAGTGATAGGTGGCGCATTGGGAAAAAGTACTGTCAGGATACATGGGATTAAAAATATTACATTATTATGATGTGTCCAACCACACCAAGATATCCCCAGTCTGGAAGGTCCTAACCTTTTACCTTGATTGCTTTTTCTTTAGAAAGAAGTTTCTCAGACTTTTGCATTATATTAGTAAACAGGAGATTGATTGTATTTAGAAATCAGCGAAAAACCTCTGCAGCATTGTATATTCAAAGAATTCTTGGTATTCAAGTCAAAGTGCTCAAATATACTAATGAGTTTACAGCTACCTAAGATGGTGCTTATAAAGACTTAGAAATGCAACAATACATTGTGATTTTTGTACTCATCTCAGCATAATATTCACTGTTAAGCTTTATGTTTTGGCAGATCCACAAACAGTAAGGTTATATTAGATTATTATATAGTTGTGACAAGTAGATATCAGTGATATTCAGTTAGATCAACTGGACTTGTAGTTTAGCTCTTGAAGAAGTTTTGCTAACCATCCGAATGGCTTTCAAAAGGGCTTGTACAAGAATCTGCTTGCAATAAAAACCCAGGGTGTTAAAACAGCATTGTACATGGCAGACTGTTATTGTAAAACCTCTCTCCCTTTCCCCCACCTATATACAGGCCTAATTGACAGCTCTTTTAAACCAGTGTTGTTCTTTGTTCAATATGTTGACATTACAGTCTTCAAACTTGTGCCTTTTTCACTTAGATGCCGATATACGTCTGAGTCCTGACCTGAGGAATTGGGTCTTCTGTGATGCGTTGGTACAGCTGCTGTTTATCTCCCCCACATACAAACTCCTCACTGCACTGCATATATGATGTTGCTCTTCTTGTGTTTTGTTATTGGGTCTTTTGGATGCACCAGATGCTGCCTTAGTGTGTTGCTACCACAATGTGTTGCAGACAGGGATATAGTGTTACTGGGATTTGGGTACTGTAATTATATTTAAGAGTATAGCCCTGATTCTGCTACAATGATGTATCATTGTACCTTTTTTTTATATAAATCCTGACGAGATAAACATCAGTGAGAAGTCAAGAGTTGCTTTGTGTTAAGGGGGTGGTAATGAAACTGCAATGCTTGGGGTGGGGGAAATATTACACATATGCATAAGATTGACTTACTTTAATTACAAACTGTTATGTTCTCACAGAGAGATATAATGCACAATGTACTGCATCACAGGACACAGAATGTGCACCCTCTTACCACCTCCTTTACATTAAGTAAAGTATCACAATATATAGAAGTTTAACTAGAAACGTCACAAGCCCTGCAACTTCAATGTAAATCCCAAGCTTACCCAATATTGCATCATGGGGTGGGTTTTACACTTACTGTATATTGCATCTCTCTTGAAATACCTTTCATAAACTGTACCTCAAAAATGCTATGCTGCGGCGAGACAGCCATTTTCATTTTGGTTTGAATTTCATTCTTTGTTATAGTATTTTAACTTCTGCAACTTTATACAGTAGCTGTTTAGCAATTAAAAAGATTTAATTCAGAACATTCGATTGTATATTGGAACCATTATGCAAGATATCTGCCCACTGTGCCTTTAAATCTGTGTTGGGTAATCCCACATTGGGACATTGGTGTCTTTAACATTGTTGAATCCTACGAGAAAAATGCCAATGCTTTTTTTTTAAAGCTGTTTTTACGAAATGATAGTCATCCTAGACAGGCAGTAATACCTATAATTATTTCATTGATACTCTATCAACAAAGGTTGCAAACAGCCAGGGAACTAAAAGACCTGATTGTTGTTCTGTTGCAAGAATAATTCTAAATCGCCCCTGAAACTGCCGGTACATTCTCTTTCTCATTTTACTCAGGATATGAAATTGGTGGTAAATAATATAGGATTAAAGTACTTTACTACACATTTTATCTGCAAAGCAGGAGATCAAGGCAAACGCTATATTTTTATGAAGACATTAGATGTGCAACAGTACAGCCACAATACTGTACAACATTCACAGACTATGAAATAAAATGAAATCACGTCTTTGATGATGCACATGGGATACTGCTATTTGGCCAATTACATATTTGTTTCAATGTCTATGCCTTGGTCTGCTGACAAATATATCAAATGGGTTCCAGTACTCAAAGAATAGTCCAAATAATGAAAGATTGGTTTGTTTGTTACTGTGGATAGATTTCCCACATTTCAAGAGCTTACAGAATTTATACAGATGAACTAATTAATAAATACATAATTCACTACGCTGTATAATAATTATAAACCTCATGGAAAGCTCTTACATTCAGTGATGGACAGGTAGATTTGCCTTCCATCTATGTCACTGCATAAAAAAAGGGAGTTAATTGAAATCTTGTTGCCAGTTTCAGATTTCTTTGAACCTCTGGACATCGCAATGTGAATAAACAAGGGAGATGTTTATGAGGATCCTAATTGCTGTGAGTGATGAATGTCACCGTCAGAATATTCCAACAGTAAATCCTGCAGTTCATAAAGAAAACTTTTGCTGCAATTTTCCCCTTTTCAAATGCAATTTTCACATTGCTGACAGCGATTCTCGATTTGCTCTAACTTTAAAGTGTTTTTAGAACCTCTCATTACCACATTTACCAGAAAAGACTAGGGGGCATATATATAAACAATCGCTATTTTCGCCATTTCGCTATCGCAGGACATTGCAATGACAAATAGCGATATTTGCGCCTTAATTATAAAACCAGTAATTTTTGCTTTCTCCTTTGCGGAAAAGTATCGCTGCGGCGATGTGTGGTGATAGTTTTTGCCTTATTCATTGCGTTAAGTGTGGTATCACTGCCAAAAGAGAGATCGCTCTCTAGTGTAATTTCAGAGCTATTTTTGTCATTATTTTAATTTAAAGCTATTTATAAATAGGTGAAAATTCACCTTTTTGCCCCTTTTCTCCCTTTTGTTGCATTTTTTTGCAGTTTTACCAGAATTTTCACCAAACATCATTACTTACTGGAATGTTCCATTAACATGACTATTTCTTACACAGCACTATGGTATGTTCCCATATTAATGGAACTGGTTGGATAATTAGCTGTAGTTTGCTGAAAATAAGCAATGCTAAAAAATGTGTCCAATTACTATAATAGAGAAAATTCACCTTTTGAGTTGTATACTATTTATTATATCTTTGGCTGAATAAAACACCAAATGATAGGTGTTCAGTGTGTATTAACCAATTTAATACTACTGTACTTTGAAAAACCACCAGGGAGTATTACCTATTTACCATCATATGTGCTGAGCTTTTCCAGCATTATTAGTGCTACTTTTTGCTACATAATTTTCGCCTTTGATGAAAAGAAAAGTTGAAAGTTTAAAATATTGTGGTAAAGTCTGGTGGGGAAAAAAAAGCACAAATAATGTTCTTTATAAATATGCCCCTCAGACCCCCATTTAAAGGGCAACTGTGGTCTCCAAACAAGTTAGGATTAAATGAAAGCCTGCAGTATTTTCTTTATAATGAGCCAACAATCACATCTCTGGCTTCACCCTGTGAGAAATTATATCAAGGTGAATTTTCAAACTTCCTGCTTCCAGTAGGTTGAATGACATCACCTTATCTTTGCTAGCCCCTCTGCCCTGGGGGAGAAGCATGCTAAGCTCAAAAGGCGAATTTTCTCTATTTTAGTAATAGGACACATTTTTTAGCATTGTTTATTTTTAGCAAACTACAGCTAATTACCAAACCAGTTCCTTTAATATGGGAACATACCATAGTGCTGGGTAAGAAATAGTCATGTTAATGGAACATTCCAGTAAGTAATGATGTTTGGCGAAAATTCTGTTAAAACTGCAAAAAATGCAAAAAAAAAAAGGCAAAAAGGCAAACCCCCTATTTATAAATGGCTTTTAATAAAAAAGTGACAAAGATGACTCTGAAATTACACTAGAGAGCAATCTCTCTTTTCGCAGTGATACCACACTTAATGCAATGAATAAGGCGAAAACTATCGCTACACATCGCCTCAGCGATACTTTCCCGCAAAGGCGAAAGCGAAAATGAACCTTTTTTTCTAAATAAGGTGAAAATAGCGCTATATGTCATTGCGATGTCCTGCGATAGCGAAATGGTGAAAATAGCGAACTTTTATAAATATGCCCCTTAATGCTGAGGAAATCAGGAAGTACCTGGGGGGAAAATTGACAGTTGAGAAGGGGAGCCTATTAATGCAGACAGAGGCTGGTCACATAAGTACAAGCCGGTCTCATGGCTGAAAACAGGAAGTGTTCAAGCAGGAAGTAATATTGCTGAACCTTTCCAGCAATAACTTCTGACAAATTTTATCTAGAGATGTGATTTAGGTTTATTTTGAAGGTGTGATGGAAGGCTTTTTATATAATTATTACTAGTTTGGAAGAATTGGAGACCACAGTTACAGTGCTGAAGAAAGTGTCCAGCACTGTATAAGAAAATAAATTCATACACAGGTTGTGTGCACAAATGCTTTAGCATGACATTCCTGCTGGCAGACCTATCTTATGATTGGTGGTCTGATGGTTGGGAATTTAATTGTTGGTGCTATTTCCCCTCAGTATTTATTGTCAGTATGGGCTGACTGATTTTGTCCTAAAAATCAGTAGGGAGGGATTGTTCCTGTTGGTTACAAGGGAAGATATGTTGGTCTGATTGGACAAAATAACTTTGTGTATACATCCCAAGAGAAAAAAAACCAAACAGGTTGCAAGTCAGACAGCTTGAGGCAAGGGGCATACTTCTTAGTATGTAGGATCTTTCTCCCTAGCAAATCAGAGTCCCCAGTAGTTTCCAGCAGCAGAAAACTTGCGAGCTAGACTGTTCATTCCTTCTAAAATACAAATGGAAAAAACAGGACAGTAATGAAAGTTGAATAATTAATAGAAGCACCATTTTAGAGGGTTCCATTCTCCTTTAAATGAATCCTGCAGTGAATCTTTATGAAGTGAATATGTCTTATCTGCCCAATAAATTAAGTCATTAACAAATACATTTATTTTGTAACACGTGAAAGAAAAGAAATAGGAAAGAAGTTCCTTAGAGTAGAATTTCTTTTATACTGTACCAGATTGCTTCTTTAGAAGGAAGATTGCTCTCACTGAGCTTTAATTATTTTTCTATAGAGTAAATTTCCCTCCTTGAATTAATAAAGCCCTCATTAAAGTTACATTAATCACATCTACGTGTCAATTCAGCTTGATGTGTGTGCAATAGACAAAATGTTTGCAGAACAAACAGACAGATACATTTCTCTATAGTATAAAAAATATTGAATTATAGCGATTAAATAAAGTAACTTAGATGGAAACCAGTCTATTATTAACATAGGTTTGTTTAATTTCCCATTGTACTGCTATGGTTTTATTTATGAAGCACTAATACCAGGGATGCTGCACCAATGAGGCAGGTTGTAAATATAGTTTAGGGTGCAGCATTCCCATACAATAGTTCTTTATGGTGGCATACTCCTGCAGTCAGGAACGTCCCCCCATAGAGACATATTGAGAGGGGAGCGGCACCAGTGGCGATTTACTCCAGATGCCACTCCCCTAATCGGCACTACTACTACTACATATATAAAATAATACAAGTATTAAAGCTGCTTATATTTCATTTTCCTTTTCCATAGCTGGTGATGTTAGTCAAGTCTATTGGGCTGAAAGCTGAAGATGGGTGGATGTAAGGTGGTACCGGATTTTACCTAAAGATAGAAAGAATAAGTAGCCCTCTTGATGTTGCTCTCAATATATTGTCATTCTCATACAAGCCTTGTATGAGGTTTTTAGCTACTGTGAATCCAAAGTTATAGGCATGTAAATTTGCCAATCCTTGTTTATTCCTCTGCTGTGACAGACAAATCATCATCAGTGTCATAAGCTCCAAATAAATCTTTTTTTTATAAAACTTCCTCTTCCTCTTAGGGAGAGACATTTTTTTCCTTTTCATGCTAGTCATAAAACAGATGATAAATTTGTGTGTGTGTGTGGGGGGGTATATGATATGGCTGATGATGTAATACTATGTTAAGTGACATGTTAATTCTCCCCTTCACAGCAGATGAATACAAGAGGACATCATCTAGCCTCCTGCAATGGTGCTGGTGATGTCATATTTCACAGCGTAAGCTGGAAGTACCACCCCTTATTCGATCCTTATTTATTTAAAGGTAGAGGGCAACCCAAAATCACTGTGATCGTGTGTAACATCCTGATAAAAACCTTTCTTTGGATTCATTAATAAAGTGAATTAAAGATTTTTTTTTCTCATATACAGCATACTCAGCCATATTTATTTTCTTCATTCAAGATTATTTTGCAGCAATTTCAATTTTAGAGAATTTTGATACTGTAGAATGGATGGTTTTTTTCTTATTGCACAGAAAGGCCATTTAATAATAATAAAATTAAAAAAATAATAATCCTGGCTTGACTGTATTAAACACATTTTAAGGGGAAATATGTTAGTAGAAATTGAAAATATTTTTTTTTATAATTGTTAAAAACACAGCTTCGCTTTGTCACTTTCTTTATAATTTGGATAGTAAAAAAATCTTTGGAAAATATTTATTTTACAATCTTTAAAGATTCTGATTATATGAACTGCAATGCAGAAAGAGAAAAATGGTTAATTATCATTATATAGAATGTATGAAATTAAAGGAATATACAAGACTAGTGATAGAAAGGTAAATTAGTTAATTAAAAGCCAGCAATTATGTTTCTCCTTCGTTAGTAAGTGTAATTACTATGGCATGGCATTGATAGGAGTTCATTTATTCTTGATAATTATATTTGCTTAATATATTTTAATTAACACAGATCCTGCATCCATTTAATATTGCCTTTAAAATTTCCACATGAGGGCCAATATATGGTGTATGAAAAAGCTGATGCAATTCCAATATTCAAAAAGGGTTGTCGTTCACAGCTGGGTAATTACAGGCCTGTAAGTTTTACTTCAGTGGTGGGGAAGATACTGGAAAGTTTAATAAGAGAACATATTGTAGAGTATGTTTCAAGGACTGACATTATAAGTAGTAACCAGCATGGATTTAGGAGCAATAGATCTTGTCAAACTAACTTGCTTGTATAGGGTCTGTTGGGCTGGGGTGGCACATTTGTATATGGATAGAAAATTGATTAATCAATAGGATGCAGAGCATAGTTGCTAATGGGGCTTTATCAATATGGACTAAAGTGCTAAGTGGGGTGCCACAGGGTTCTGTGTTGGGGCCGCATCTATTTAATTTGTTTATTAATGATTTGGAAGTGGGTATTGTCAGCAAGGTTTCTTTTGCTGATGACACTAAAATTTGGCGCATTGGGCTGATTGTCACAAGTGGCAGATGACATTCAATGTTAAAAAGGTGATGCATTTTGGACTTAAAAATCCCTGTGCTGCTTATACTATAAATGGCTCTGTGTTAAGTGAATCCCTGTTGGAAAGGGATCTTGGAGTTTAGATGGATAACAAACTTAAAGGTAGCAAGCAGTGCCAGGCAGCAACAGCTAGAGCCATAAGGATATTATCTTGTATAAATAGAGGTATGGATTCAAGAGAGAATAATGTTATTCTCCTTCTTTACAAAGCATTGGTAAGGCCTCATCTGGAATATGCAGTGCAATTTTGGAATCCTTTGTACAAAAAGGACATCTTGGAAATGGAATGGGGGAACGTGAACATGAAGACAGATTGGATAAGTTACAATTATGTACACTAGAGAAAAGGCGCTTGCATGGGCATATGATTATTATTATTATTGTGGATTTATATAGCGCCAGCATCTTCCGTAGCACTTTACAATTACATGTATACAATAACATCATGCCCTGCTCCGAAGAGCTTACAATCTAAGCACATTTATTTGAGTGCCCGGAAGAAACCCACGCAAGCACTGGGAGAACATACAAACTCCTTGCACATGTGTCCAAGGGTGGAATCGAACTCGGGACCTCAGTGCTGCAAGGTATCAGTGCTACCCACTGAGCCAGTTACTCAGTTTAAATACATAAAGGTTTATACAATAAACTGAGGCATTGTTCACCAATAGAACATGTCAGAGGACACCCTGACATCCCCCAAAACTTTAAGAGAAGAAGTTTATTCGTCAAGTTCAAAAAGGGTTTTTACTGCAAATGGTAAAACTATTGAACTGTCTGCCATTGGACTATGTGGTGGCAGGTTCATAGGATAGTTTTTAAAAATGAGCTAGTGTTTCTAAAAACAAGGAATGTTGCGGGTTACTGGTATTGATACATAAAGTAGAGTTGATCCTGTGATGTTTCCAATTGCCACTTGAAGGAATTCCCCCATTTATAATTCTGGTGGCCTTTTTTTTTTTTTGCCTTCCTCTGAATAAACAATTAGGCAGGAAATGTGAGTATTACTGAGTACATACAGTAGGTTGGACTGGATGGACATATGTCTTTATTCAACCTCAAATACTGTACTATACTATGATTGAGCTTATACTGAGAACTTTTTTAAAAGCACTATTTTAGATGTACTGTTAATAGTAGATATAATAATAATAATAATAGTAGTAGTAATAATCTGAAAAACAACAAAAAGTTTCAGGGTGCATTGTGTGCATGCACACACAATGTAAATGACTGTGGGTGCATGGGAGAATGCCAGTGGCGTCGGAGTCTGTCAGCAGCGCTGGAGTGATCCGTGGTAAGTTCTTCCTCCTCTCCTGCAAGTTTTACTGAAAAACAATAATTAAGTCATAGCCCATTAACCTTCCATTCTTCATTTAAAGGGGAAGTTCAGTGCAAATACATATGCTTTTAAGAAAAAAGAACAGTAACTTTCAATCCCAATGAGCTTAACTTGCCCATTCAACATTTTGTCTGTGCAAAAATAAATGCAACCGAAATACTGACTTTCTGTTTGCAGGACCCCTAATAGAGACCGTTATGGTTTTGCCCTTGGACCAGCGCCTGGGTGGATTCAGTTGCTCAGTAGAGATCTGAGCATGTTTGACCCATCCAACAGACAATCAGTAGAAATTACTGTTAGGAACATAGTAACGTAGTAGTAACAGTAATTGAGGTTGAATAAAGACAAAGTTCCATCAAGTCCAACCTATTCACTTTTTTTAAAACTCCTTCTAACAGTTGATCCAGAGGAAGGCAAAAAACCTAAGCTAAAAAAAAAAAGGGGGGGGGATTCCTTCCTGACTCCAAATGGAGTAGTGTGTAGGAAGTGGTGCATACTGGGAAGAAGAAGGACCGTTGGAACCTGAAATGGCAGCTCACTAATATTAACTGCAGTGAAAAGCAAAGGGTATGAAATTAACTGATTTTTCAAAACGGGAGAGAATATGTAGAATAACTAGGTATGCGTAATACAAACCAAGAATTTTTAAAATATTTATATTTTCCACTGAGCTTTCCCTTTAAACAGAAAAAAAGGAAGTTAGAAAATCATTGGACATACCCTTTAAAAACACAATTAATTTGAAAAATGTATATAGTTGAATAACTATTGTAATTAAATGCTGCAGTTGCATAAGTCAATAATAAACTGCATACTAAATTGTTTATATACTAAAAAATAAAGTTCTCTCCAGATCATCGACTGAACACAATATAGTCAGGCGATTCCTTTTTGACTGTTATTGCCACCCCTATTTAGCCTTACCATCCAGCTTTGCCTTTTCTGGATATCAAGACCCACGTAAGACCCATGTTATTTGCCTAATAAGGGAATAAAAATAATATTGATGGGAGCAGCTTTGTAACTACTTTGTGATGTCCGGGGAGAGGGAAGGGACTAAGAGGGCCCTCCGATCTACATTTAAGGTGCACACAATCAGCATGAGTGCATGACTATACATGATTAGGAACAAGTTATCTAAAAATATTACTGTACAATCAGTGAAATTCCTACAGTAAAAGAAAATAGAAATAGACAAATGCAGTCCAGAAAGTCCAGCAGCTTGCTTTACCATTGAGTGAACCCATGCACTGCACTTGCAATATCCAACAAAAAGTAGTAGAGAGCTAGGGAATCACTAGACGGCACTTCAGAAAGAACCCTGTGTCAGTCCGGAGTATGTTGTAGTGGCCAAATTCATCACTGTCGTTAATTGCTTTCATCTCTCTACTCCTTTTTGTTGAAAATCTCTGCAGAAAGCTTTAGTGACTTTCTCATTTAATTAAACTAAATGAAAGCAGTAGTATATCAATGTACTTGGAATTATTTTATTTGCATTTGTCCAATGGAAAGTACATCGCTATAATAAATATGAAGGGTTTTGCATTGTATCAGCATTTCATTTTTATCAACAACAAAAAAGTAAATTATATAGAATACTCGATATCTACGATCGAAAATGTAAAAATACCAATTCAGTTTTGTTCCAATTGGATTTTCCATCCTCAATAGATTCTGAGCAACCTACAGTTTTATTCCTCTCTAAGGGCTAGGCCACACTGCTGCGTTTTTTTTGCGTTTGCGCTTGCGTTTGCGATTGCGATTGTGCTTGCGATTTTTCAAAATTATTGAAAACGCGGCAACGCAAAAAAAATGCGCGTTTTTCGATGCGATTGCGATTGCGTTTTGCGTTCTGCAGGGCTAGGCCACACTGAAACGCAAACGCAAACGCAATAGCATGCGATTTCATGTGCGATTTTCGTTGCGTTTGCGATTTCTTCAATAAGTATAGGAAAACGCATGCGATTGCGATTAAAAATGCAGAACGCAAAACGCAATCGCATCGAAAAATGCACGTTTTTTTGCGTTGCCGCGTTTTCAATAATTTTGAAAAAGCGCAATCGCAAACGCAAACGCAAGCGCAAACGCAAAAAAACGCAGCAGTAAGGGCTAGGCATTTGCACTTGCGTTTTTTAAAAATCATTGAAAACGCGGCAACGCACCGAAAACACGCCTTTTCGGGTGCATTGCGATTGCGTTTTTTTTAAATCATGGGAATTTGTGGCAACGCACCAAACACGTGTTTTCGGGTGCAATGTGCTTGCGCTTGCGATTTGCGTTCCGCATTTTAAATCGCAATCGCATGCGTTTTCCAATACTTAATTTAAAAATGCATGCGCAAACGCAACGAAATAGCACATGAAATCACATGCGATTCCGTGTGCGATTGTGTTTGCCTTGCAGTGTGGCTGTGCCCTAAAGGAACTCAGATCCCTATACTTAGAAACTCATGTTGCAAATGAGCTGAATGTGAAGCAAGGGGGAGGGTGAGGAGTGAACAATTCAATGGAGAAGACATGGAAAGCAGGTACATACTGTATATCATGTCAATGCTGGCACTGAAGGGTTAAAGGCTCTGCTGGTGTGTTAAGTAAGTGTTAATGCCAATACTCTGCTGGCAATGAAGGGTTAATCTTCTGGCACAATATTCTGGGGAAGTCTGCTGGCACTGAAGGGTTAATGTCAATACTCTTGGAAAGTGCTGGCACTGAAAGTGTTGAGTCCAATACTCTTGGAGGGCTAGGCCCCTCTACTGCATGATGGGATTGCGATCTGATCACGCTAGGGCACCAAGATGGCTAAAAATGGCCCTGGCCAGACTAGAGGATGAGCAAGAAAGATGTGAGTTAAGAACCCCATACACGGCATCAACATTTGTAATGATTTGTCAAATTCTATCAATTTCAAAATATCAATAGGGTTTTTCACACAGACCTCTTTACAATAAAAAGTGGTTTATCGGAAAAAAAACAAGACCTGGCCAGATGTCCAGAAGGTGAAATCTGTGGACTTCGATTGGATTTCTGATTGGTTCAGATAAACATCTTCCCTTGCATGGGTACCTTACTATACTGAGTATAGTTTTCCTTTAAAGAAATCACTTGATTGTAAAACAAATAAAATTAAAAAAAAGTGAGAGGTTAATTTGCATAGGAATAAAGAAATGTATTTTGTACATTTTGCTTAAACTTTTTTCCAGTTGAACTTTTTTTGTATAGCAAAAACAAATCCTGTGAATATGTGTGATAAGCAGATAATAATTGGTCTACTATATTTACATATTGTCATAAAAGTCACAAAAAAACAAATAAAATAACATTCCTCATACCAAAATTACGATAGTTCATTTCCCTATATTGTTCATTATTAACCATATAATTGTCTGTCTGGAATAATTTGCACTTACTGGAACTGAGAATACATTAATCCAAGACAATGTGCAGAGTGTCCATGGCACCTTACACTAAATCACACTATGGCAGATTATAGAGGACACTAATATGTAGAAGCCATTCTTGTACAAGAATCTGTGGCAATTATGTACCCTGGAAAATCCCAATTAGCATATCACAGCCAGGTGTTAAGGGTGTGATTAGATAGTGGCTAAGAGGTGTTATAGGAACGCCCAGAGTAAGGTGTTAAAACAGCATTGTACATGGCAGACAGATGGTGTCGAACCCCCCCACCTCTATTTAGGGTTGGTTTCCATGACCTGGGTGAATGAGAACCTTCATAAGCATGTAGAAGCCAAAGCTGTTTTACTGCAGCTCCCATCCTATTACTGTGCTTTTGGCTGGGTATGTATACAGTTATAGATCATCAACATGGCTAATGCCATTGGAATCTTATGCATGATGGCACTGGAGAAAACACACATGCTATGTTGAACTATAACTCTTATAGTAATTATACAAATACTGAACAACAGGTAAAGATAAAGAGTTAAGACCTTAATGGGGATCAGATGAAATTGTAATATACAATTAGAATTATATATCTTATGTCTCCATAATGCTCTTCTCCAGGACTTGCTAATTGTAACTTTGAATGCAGCTCTAACTGCTCCTAACCCATAATGCTCTGCTCTGGTACCTGCTCATTGTAACTTTCACTGCCTCCCATAAAGCAACTTTAGAAAGTGGGTGAACATTATAATGCATATTCTGCAGGACATACGGATAGGCAACTTATAGATCTCCAGATGTTTGAAAACTGTATCTCCCAGCATTCCCTGGCTTGTAGAGGAGTGCTGGGAGTTGTAGTTTTAGAATATCTGGATATCTACTGGTTGTCTATCACTGTTATAGCTTAACAAGAAGTTGCAGATTAATATTTAAAATGAGCTGATACCGGAACAAAGGTCCATGGGTATATAGAGTTTGGAGCAGAGGCCCATGGGTGGGTAGAGGTTGGAGCAGAGGCCTATGGATAGGTAGAGGTTGGAGCAGAGGCCTATTGGTAAGTTTAGATTGTACCAGAGGCTCATGGGTAGGAAGAGGTTGGAGCAGAGACCTATTGGTAATTATAGATTGTACCAGAGGCCCATGGGTAGGAAGAGGTTGGGGCAGAGGCCCATTGGAAAGTAGTGGTTAGGGACTGTAGTGGTCCATTTCTGATAGTTTTCTTTACATGCTTTAGAAAACTTTGGTTTTTAGGCAGTGCCCTGTCTACTCTTTACTCTTTTTTCCCAGGGAAATACAGTTCCTAGGGGAACCTGTAGAGCCAGCATTCCACTACAGCACTTTGCAATATCCGAAGGCACCCAGGGAATGCTGGGAGGTGTAGATTTTATACATTAGGAGGTCCTACTAGATATATTAAAGGGCATGTCCATCCCCAAAACTATAATTCCCCCCACTACTGGACCCATTATGTAGTGTAATAAAAGCCATACCTCACATCCCAGCTCCAAATGGTTCTCCAGTAATCCTCCCCCCCAAAGTCTGAAAAACTGGCCACCAGAAGGATAGCAGAGTCCATATAGGACTCCTTCCCTCCCACCCGATTTGGTCTCCCTCCTCCTAGTGTAAAATCCTTTTAGTATATGGTAGGACTAGTTCCCCCAGCCCCAACCGCTATAATGTTATATCCAGAAACTCCCCCGATAGTTACTTACCTTCCCTCTATCCTCAGCCATGGTGAACTGCCGGTTGCCGCGTCCGTGATTGGCTGCCTCTCTGCCAATCACAGACGCGGCTGCCGGTCCCATCCCTTGCTTGCAGTTCTGTGCAAGCAGAGGGCAGGGATTGTGCGGCGAAGGATAGAGGGAAGGTAAGTAAATATCGGAGGAGTTTCTGGGTATAACATTATAGCGGTTGGGGTTGGGGGAACTAGCCCTACCACATACTAAATGTTTTTTAAACAGGTGGACATGCCCTTTAATGGTATAGTGTTTTATGTACTTTTTTGAGTGTTTATAAATTCAGATATCCCACCCAATCAAAAAGAAAAAATAAAGCCAGTTATTTAAGAAATTACCTATATATTAGATTAATTACAGGGAGTCAGAGATCTGCTATTAATATCAAGGTCTTTATGGTAAAGAACATCTTCATTGGTTGATACTTTTCTCCTATTTTTAGGAAGGGTGGGGGAAGGGTATTGTTCGACGGGGGGTGCACAGGGAAGAAAACCATGCAAACAGGGCGATGGAAGAAAACCATGCAAACAGGGCGATGGAAGAAAACCATGCAAACAGGGCGATGGAAGAAAACCATGCAAACAGGGCGATGGAAGAAAACCATGCAAACAGGGCGATGGAAGAAAACCATGCAAACAGGGCGATGGAAGAAAACCATGCAAACAGGGCGATGGTCCAACAGCCAAGAGTTCTCAGCTGATTGGGAAGCACTGTTAACCATTGCAACAATTTTAATGCCAGCCATTAGTTGGGGTTAAAATTGCTGCAATCAGCATATAATTATCATCACTTACAGTGGCTACGTGGTTAACTTCCCAATTATTCACCGCACCAAAGGATCTAGAACATAACTCCACACAGGAGGGTTGTACTTCTCTGTGCATTTCCCTGAATGTATCTTAAAGATGAATGAATCTAAAAAGGATATGGCCTTTGTGTCTCAGACCCCAGGCCACAGATGTCTTAAGTAGTCTCTCTCCCACCAGCCAAGCCAACCACAACACGAAAGTAGCAAACAGGCCACAACAATATCAGGTATCCCACCCCTCCCTCATTCCAGCGTGGTCTCCCGCATTCCCGCGAGGCCACCCCAGACTCCCGGAATTGAGAGATTTGAGTCTCCTCCCAAGTCGCGCCTACTTTTCAACTCCATGCCCCCGGAACGCCCCGGGAACGCTCCTAAACCCTCCCTAACCCTTCCTCCCACCACCCCTTGAACACCACCCTGCCCCTTTCCCCACCCTGCCCGGAAGCCTGAAGGGGCAGGGTGGGATGTTTGCAATATTAGATAATTAACCTACCTAACATTCTTAGTCAATTTCCATAGTAGCTATATAAAATACTTGCATATAATGCAATCTAGGCATGTTAAGTTTGACTTTTACAGGTTTACCACATCAGAAGATGTGTCTGGTAGAAGCAATCCACCAGAGACTGTTTACCAATCTGCTTCATAGCAAAGTTTAATTTCGCCTTCATACAGCTAATATAGACCTTACACTGGCTGCAGCTGCTGTAGTCATAAAACTGACAATAAATGGCATGTACACTGCATCAGGCGCTGAAACTAACTAAGTATGAATAATCTCATAAACAAGACAAAAAAAAAAGAAACAAAACAAACATTCAGTGTTATTTACAGTATACACTACCAGTCAAACAACGGCAAAAATCTATCAAGCGAAATAAAATATATCAACTGCTATGTCTGACCATGAAATTGTTTATAAAAAGAAAATTCATAACACTAATCTAATGGGGCATCAGGAAAAATATAGTTTAATGCAGAACAAAACTGCTTGAATGGAAATGTATTCATGTGACTTCCCTTATGCAATCAGGTCCTGGCTATAATTTTTATTTATATACATTCTAAAGGATCATTTGCAGACAGTTACATTTCATTGTTAACTAGGCCAGAATTATGATACCCAAACCATTTTAAAAACCTGCCGATTAGCATGGCAAAGGCATTTTTTTGGAATGCTATATTTATTAAGCTTTGCTATCGTAAAATAACAATACTGCGTGCTTTCAAGGGCGTTATTGCTAGTTCACAATTACAAACGTACAATAACGACTGGTACCGCTGTATATCGATGTAAAATAACAATACTGCGTGCTTTCAAGGGCGTTATTGCTAGTTCACAATTACAAATGTACAATAACGACTGTTACCGATGTATATCAATGTAAAAAAGGGGCAAAACAGAAAAAAGAAATATAAAATAAATAATAACAACTGGTAAGGGGATAGGATGTGAAAAGTAAATTATTGATAATGTGAAAGGAATCCCATGTCCTGGTTCAAACCATTGTTTTTAGAGTCAAATAATAAGATCATTTTAGCTTCAGATGCTTTTCTTTCCTGAGTGTTGCTAAAATGTCCCTTTAAGATTTGGACAGGAAAGTTTTTCATATTGTGTCCAGGCTGTGAAAAATGATGTAAATCAACTCTTAGCGTATGTTACAGCTTGGTCAGAGTTTAATGCAGCTTATTGTATGTTAAACTGTATGTTATGCCAACTACTGGCCCCACCATGTAGTGTAGTTTAATCCTTACCTCACATCCCAACTCCATATGGTTCTCCTGTAGTCCCCCCCCAAAGTTCCAAAAACTGCCCACCAGGAGGCTAGCAGGTCCATATAGGACACTGCCTGCTACCTGGCCTCCCGGAGATTCCTGCCATGCGTGCTGCAGCCCTTCTCCCCCCTCCCTCCCCCTCCCTCTCCCTCCCTCTCCCTCCCGTTCTACTATCCCTCCCCCTAGCATTAAACCCCCTTAATATTCTGCTCCCCCATGTCCCCCAGCCCCAACCGCATGTTTGTTTTTTTTAAAAATATATAAGATCAATTATATTTGTTATAATATATCCACATTCAGGTGTTGAGATCTATATAGGGATATTTTCCCTCACATATATTTTTTAAGGTAATACCTATTTTAAAAAGAGTACACATTTACAACCAGCTAGACCTTAAGCTTAACTTCAGTGATTGTGAATACTGGAAAGTTTGTAATTGACTTTTTATGTGGTAGTGAACAAGAATTTAAACTCATAGCAGTATATAGTACTAAGATTTTTCTAAGGCTTTGTAGAATGTGCTGGCTGCTTTTATTTAATCTGTTCATCAGTGATTTAGAATTGGGTATTATAAGGGATGTTTCTGTGTTTAATTATAATGCAAAATTATGTAGTGCATTGAAACTACAGATGATTTGTAATTGTTGCAGGCAAATCTAGATAGGTGGTATCCAAGCCAAGTTGTCAGCAGTTTCTGGCACAATAGCCACCCTACGGTACAGGTCATTGGAAGCTCCTACAATAGGGTACCATTGAATTTCGCTTGTGTTTGCCATTAATCTAAGTAATGAGAATAGGACATTGTCCTTTCATGGCCCTTTCTTGCCATGCATCACAAACCAGCCCAAAATGTTTTATTTACAGAAAACAAGGCATTTAGCCACAATTTACTGTTGATGATAATTACATGAATGTCTGTAGTTTAATCTTTAATTATTCATTATATAATAATAAGATACTAAAAATCAATATGCTAGTTGTTTTTTTATCAAATGTTCACTAATAAGTTACTTATAATTTAGCAATGTGTTAGGGAAACATCAAACAGTGCACTACCAAAGAAAGGTGAACAACAAGATTTAATTAAAGGGACACAGGCATTGGTGAAATGACTGCAATGGTTTAAAGGATATATACACTGGTAAATTTGTTTTTTTTAATTGCCCATTACTGGAAACTATAATATTTCCCAACTATCACTGAACTGTTTATTTGTTAATCTGTCCCTTATTTCTTTAGATATCCAGTCTAAAGCATCTTACATATCAGCTGTCAATCAAGTGCCTCAATATAATCAACTGTACTGTTATGTATAGTTTTGCTGTGGCTGGAATGGTGGCAGTTAGTATATGAACTGCATGGTGGGAAATTCCCTCTCCCAATGCTGCCTCGTAGGGATTACTGAGCATGCCTAACCTCACAGACAGTAAGATAGTCTGGCTGAGGGACTGAGCTTGAGTTAAAACAAGTTCTAGATTGAAGTCATGCAGCAACACAAACACATCAGAGTAAGTGCTGCTTACATTTATTGAATTATAGATTGAAAAAAGGCAAAGTCATTTTTCAGTGTACAATTCCTTTAAGTTAATGCCAGAAAACAAAGTAAATTATTTGTCCCAGCTCTTGCAGAAATCCCTCAGTCTCCTGCTTGCTTGTCACTAGGGGGAGTTGGCAAGTGCAAGGGAATCTCCCCCGTTGACTGGTAAGCAGGGAACAGAGGGATGTTCAATAGATCTTGTTAATATAAACAGATCTTATTGAGATCAGTAACCTTTTGCTCAGCTAGAAAAGTTTTTCATTTGAATGCCCTTTTAATTTAAAAACATGAAAGTAATTTTGTTCACATCCAAATCAACATTTCTTAATGTATTATCAAAAATTTCTATGGTTAGACATTTCAGATGAAAGGTTAAATCTAAAAAAAATTGAAAATAAAAAAAGGTCCCTCAGTGCTAAAATGTGCTAACATGTTTTTTGCATTGGGTATGTTTGACATTTATTCTAATAATTTTTTAAATATTTGCTCCTTTCCAATTTTCAGAATAATCCCAATGTTTTAAACATGGTGAGAATTTGGGGCGATGAATAGAACCCAAACAACAATCTAGTTCTAGAAATGTATGAACTCTTGTTTTGGCAGTAATCCAACTGAAGTTACAGACCACTATAACCAGTAGATGTCACTCTTATGTTGTCTATTAAAATACTTTCAGACACAGGCAAGCTCCTATGGTCATAAATAACCATTCTTACTACCCAATAGGATCCAACCCGCCTTTCACACTCCACTGCCAATCAATTGATTCCCGTCACCTCATGTCTCACCCCCATTTCCTCTTTGGCCAGGGTCCTCTCTCCTATTGTATCACGGTATTGCTGTAAGAAACTCATCACTCTTTACTTATATTATGTATTACCTGTGTATGTAATATGTATGAATTTGTATAATATGTATTACCCTGTATGTAATGTATGACTATGTAATTGTAAAGCGCCACGGAAGATGTTGGTGCTATATAAATCCATAATAATAATAATAAAGATAAACCTGTTCTGTTAGTAGAACAGAAACCTACACAGACTAATAAACATCGAGTGGCGTAACTAGGAATTACTGGGGCCCCCAGAGAACTATGAGGGGCCCCTATTTGTGCTTCATCCACAGTGGTTTTCTGTAAGGAACCTATTTCTGTCATAAGAAAAAGAAAATAAGGAACGGAGGCTTCTGGGTAATTTCCATGTTTAATTAGCCTTTGCAGCTTAATTAGCCTTTGCAGCTTCCCTTCAGTATAGGAAAAAGAAGATGGGACCCCCTTGGCATCCAGGTCCCCCTGTGGGCTGGTAGTTATGCCCCTATGTAGTGGGAACAGTTAGCAGTTAATATTAAAATGTAGTTTACAGGCAACAGATACAGTATGATACAGATGCACAGCAGCCTTTAAAGGGCATGTCCACCCCCAAAACTATAATCCCCCCAACTACTGGCCCCACCATGTAGTGTAGTTTAATCCTTACCTCACATCCCAGCTCCATAGGGTTCTCCTGTAAACCCGCCCCCAAAGTCTCAAAACTAACCACCAGGAGGATAGCAGGTCTCTGCCTGCTATCTAGCCTCCGGTAGATATTTGCCATGTGCACTGCAGCCCTTCTCCCCCCCCCCCCTCCCTCCCTCTCCCTCCCTCAAATGTGATATTGAATAGCGTAAGGAGCATTTACCCAGAGCGATAGTGGCTCTGGGTAATGAGCTTGATACTGTTTTAAAGATTGGAACCGAACTGGAAGAAGTTCTGGTTCGGTTCTAGTCTTTTAAACAGCTGATCATGTGTATATTTACTGCATACATGTGATCAGCTGTTTAAAACAAGCTCCCTCTTACTCTTGGGCCCTCCTACCATTACCCTATAGTTACGCCACTGATAATGAGGATTACTATAATATAAATAACACCCTACAATTTGTACAATATACTATGGGGGTTATTCAATAAATGTTCTTATCGTTTAAAATGGTGATAATTTCGCCCCAACCAATCAGATATTAGCTTTCAAATGTTACATAAGTTTTGATTGGTTGGGGCAAAATTAGCACCGTTTTAAACAATAAGAACTTTTATTGAATCTCCCTGTATGTATGTTGGGATCTGTTTACCAATGTGCTGTTTGCATGTTACTTTTAATTCATTGATTCAGCGTGTATATTTATCCTGTAATAAACCTGAAAGAGACAATGATCATTTAATTGCATTCAAAACAATAGAATAAACTATTATAATATAGTTAGATGCTTTAAAAAACTTCCAATTAAGTTTATTCATTTTTACATAACCTTAAGAAACAGATGATCCATCGAGCTGAACTAAATAAATATTACCCACAGTTCAGCAATTTAATTACAGACAGAAGGAAACCAAGTGCTCTGCAACATTTCTAAGAGGCCCTGGGAGAACATCAGAATGCTGAAGCAATTACAAAGTAGTTGGAATATTATTTACAAGTCAGACAGAAATTATAAAGTTAGAATCCATTCAAAGGTATGAAGGGACCTTTAAAAACAAAAAAACCAAGAGGGAAAATAAAATTGACTCTCACAATGTCACGTAAGGACAGAACAAACAATATAGAAACGCAAATTTAAAGGACAAATCAAATTTCTTCTTTCGTTGGCATTTTTAAAACGATGAAACAACCAGATCCTTGCAAAACTTTGGCTCACGGCATGAAAAATAAATGTTTTTATTATATAAATCTGAAATTGATTTTCTCTTATAGGAATACATAAAAGAAAATATAAACAAAAAATATGTGGAACAGTACAACTGAATTGTGACGGAAATTAAATGGCTACCGGTAAGATTATTGACAGCGCACACACTGTTTTTATGGTGCCGTGTATCACTGGCAACTAAATTGAGGCTCTATTTATAAACTAAATAGATTGTGGTTACCGGTACTTACATTTGCTAAAATATTCAGTATTCCTTCCACCCTTTCTTAACCCACTCCTCTTTTATCATATCTGACTATCTGTGAGGGTAAGCATGTTCAGTAATCACTGTGAGGCACCACTTTAAGAGAGAATTTCCCACCATGGAATTTACACACACCAACTGTCACCATTCCAGTTTCAGCAAAATTGCAAACAACAAAAGAATATATGATAATATGGCAACTTGTTTCTTGGGAAATCTCTGCCTGTCTCTGTTATTGTCGGCCTTGTTGACAGCTAAAGCTGTTCAGAGGAGAAAACAAAAGAAACTAGGATGTGGTTAAAGGATATGTACACTTGGAAATTAGTTTTTTTTAAAATTGCCTTTTACTGGAAACTATCATTCTTCCCAACTATCACTGTAACGGGGGGGGGGGGGGGGTGTTTTGTTTTTTTTTTTTTTGGTTGTTCCGGCCCCTATTTCTTTAGATATCCAGTCTGAAACATCTTACATTTCAGTTGTCAATCAAGTGCCTTAGCATCATAAACTTTTCTGTTATGTATAGTTTTGCTGTAGCTGGAATGGTAATAGTTGGTATGTGAACTGCATGGTGGGAAATTTCCTCTCACACTGCTGCCTCATAGGGATTACTGAGCATGCTTGCCCTCAGAGAAATTCAGATAGTCTGGTAGGGGGCTGAGGAACTAAGGGACTGAGCTTGAGCAAATCAAGTACTGGATTGAAGACACGCAGCAATACAAACAGATCAGAGTAAGTGCTGCCTACATGTATTCATTTACAGATTGAAATGAAATTGAAAATAATTTTTTCAGTGTACTATTCCTTTGAATATATATTTATTATATTTAAATGACCGCACTTTACATTATCAGCAACTGTTAACTTGAATGTAGAGTCACTTTTATAAGCACACAAGAGATTTTTAAAGTGCAGTTGTTAACATAAATGAAACAAAATAAGCAATTTATTTAAAACATTGTGATTATATTATGCATTAAAGGATAAATGTGTTAAGAAAGATACAGTGTATCTCTTGAACAAATGTTATTACAGCACCGGAGGGTCAGAGCAGCCCTAATGTATGTCAGTGAGAATCAATCACTCTGATACTGTCCTTAAAGTGTCCTAAACTTTTCATCTTCAATGTTCTCTATGTCTATGACATTTTTCAAATCTCAGTATGGTCTTGGTTGCTATAGGAGCTAAATATAGGGCATGTGATAAAGCAAACTTTCAATGAGCCTTTTCCTATTCAGGTTAGTTCAAAAAGTCTACATGTGTTACCTTTATATAGTGACAAAATGACTGATCTACATATACTGATAAAACATTGACTAGAAATAAAATATAAGCAGGGTTATTCAATAAAAGTTCTTATCGTTAAAAATGGTGCTATTTTTCCCCAGCCAATCAGATGTTAGCTTTCAAATGTTAAATAAGTTCTGGTTGGTTGGTGCAAAATTAGCACCATTTTTAACGATAAGAACTTTTATTGAATCTCCCTGCAGTTGCATAACGTTTACTGTTCAATAGAGATGGGATCCGGGTCCGACACAGAACCCCTCGGTTCCGAAATCCGAAAGCTCTGTCCGAATCAGGACAGATCCTCTGAATTTCGGGACTTGGGAACAAATTTTCAAAGATTTTCGAATGTATGGAGCTATTTTCGATAATTTTCAAAAATATTTTTGAACGTTCGAAAATCCTCCAAAATACGACTGGAGACCACTTTCGAGTTTCCGATCACATTTTCTAAAATCGAATATTCAAGGCTATTTTCGAAAATTTTTGAAAATAGCCTCAAACGTTCGGAAAACTTCCAAAATACGATTGAAAACTCGAAAGTGGCCTCCGATCGTATTTTCGAGGATGTTCGACCGTTTCGAAGATATTTTAGAAAATAATCGAAAATAGCTCCGTACATTCGAAAATCTTCAAAAAAAATTCCGTTTTTGGATCTTTGGGATTTTCCCGAGATCCGGGAATACGAAAACAGAACGAAACTATGTAGTTTCGGCCATCTCTACACATCTGCCATGTGAAAGATCCATACTTTGTACATCAAGGGTCGCCATATTAATATTATTTGAAAATCTTCTCATATTTAGTGACTACGCACATGAAATAAGCTTAGAGCTATGTTACATTCCCTGCTAGTAATAGTCTTTCCTTTTATGAATGTAAATTCTCAAACATAGTTTCCTATTGTTTTTACCGGACTGAGCTTGTTATCTGTGATGTCTATGGCTCTGTCATGTCTATGGCCTCTTGGACACTTGGGGAGAGATTTCCCCAGAGCTGCTATAGCTCCAGGTAAATCTCCCTCCACAGATTTAAAATCCATTTTGCAGCTGTGAGTAAATCCTGATATTAAATTGGTTAGGGCGACTTTAACTCCAGCTACTTGGGAGAGACGAGTGAGAGTGTTTACAGCTGCTTTGTTTCAGCAGAATTTAAAACTGGATAGGAGTTTGGGACAGGCAGTGGAGAACAGCTGCAGAGTATGCCTGTTTTTGAGGCCACAAGGATTCTTAGGCCCGGTAAAGGAGTACCTTCTGTAACCCCTGATTGCAGTCCTGATTGGCAAGGGTGTGTCAACTGTCACATTCCTGGCTGGCAGGAAGGACCAGGAAGCAGAAAGAGGGTTAACAGAACATATGGGCATTTTAGGTTAGTCTAGTGCAGTTTTGGGATTAGGGCTGATTTACCTTTATACAATTTATTATTTGAGGGTTAGATTTGCCTTTTAATCTCTCCTGATGATTTGCCTTTAAAGGAGAACTGTGGTCCAAAAATGACTTTAGGTAAATTGAGGTAAATTGATAGGAATTGCTCCCCTGAGAATTTTTGCAATTTATTTCCAGTGTTTATTTGGCATAGTTTTGAAGATATTAACATTTTTGTGTGTGATATGGCAGCAGCATCACCAGGTTCCCTGCACTTCCTGCTTCCTGCTCTGAAACTGTCAGTCAATCTGTCCTGCGACTCCTCCTCCCCTTTGGATGTCTAAGTCTCACCCACTCGCAGGTGTCTAAGCCCCGCCCACTTACGAGTGCCATGGGTTACTCAGACCCCCCCTACAGAAAACTCAGTGGAATCAGCTCAGCCTCCCACCCATTAACTTTCTGGTCAGTCATTTCTGTATATCTTGGGCTGTGGAGAATGTAGAGAGGTGGTTGATGGCTCGTTTTAAATGTATCAAACTGGCCTTTCATTAACTTGTTTGGAGACCACAGTTCCCCTTTTAAGTGTCCTGGCTGCATTTGCCTTTTTTTATTCATTATCTATTAGCAATACACCTACGTTTCACCAATGCTATGTTCTGTTTAGCAACATAATCTGGACAGTTGCTTTGCTAGATAAGAAGGATACCTTCATAAGCTTGAAGAACCTTTTGGCCATTCCAGTAATGATGTGGCAGTTTTCCAGAAGATGCCTGCATCAACCCTTGGGGTGACAGCTGTGGACATGGCCTCTTTTATGGGATGGTGTAAAGAAGGAGAAGCAATTGTTTAAATAAACACCCCGAGATGCAACTAAACTACCAACCAATGAGATTATGTATATTTTTTATTATATAAAAGTAGTTTTTAAAGGAGAATGAAATAATATTAATATATGTAATGAGGGTCTATAGTTTTAATGTTTCTATAGTTTTAACTTTCCAAATGTTATTAGTTGGCAAAAAAATGTATTGTTGGTGCTGTTTCTCCTCTTGTTCCCAAGCAACTCTGCTTCTAGTAACACCTACCTGTGAGCCAATTCCTCTATATGATAAGAGTATGCTAATTTTCAAATATGAAAATATAAAGCAGATAAGGTCCTAATTACATGGGGGATCACCAGAACTTACTGATTATTACACTTTCATTCTCCTTTAATTAGATGCCCTTGGAGGTTATTGCTTCTGATCAGGGCCATTTCCTTTGTGTTGAAGCAACTGGATATAAAATCACTCTAAATACCCATGTAGCTGGCAGAGACAACGGCCATTAACTAATTAGTCCAGGTAAGAAAAGAAACATTATCAAAGGTTTGGCACCTTCTAGATAAGAAAAAAAAAAGCAGACACAATATGCAAATGTCTCTATTTATTTCCTGGGTTCTTTTTATCTTTCTTTGGCATTCAGATTTTTAATACATTTTTAATAACCCTATTCAATTCATTCCAGTTTGGTAGAGGAAAAGTTCACTGTAAAATGAAAAAGGAACGAAAAACGAGATTGGCTTAGATCACTGATCTGCAATGCTGCTTGTAACATTACATCCCTCTACAATTATTGGCGAACAGAATCTGAATTCCTTAAATTAAATTTCTTTCTGTTGCCTTGGCATTTTATGCTCACACTATTCACTATAAAAACACAAATCGATTGTATTTGATTGTGTTCATAATTGGAAATACTTGTTTTGGCTAAAAAGGTTTAGGGAGTGGAACTAAGGTACCGCAAGGTGCACAGACACCTCTGACTTTCTATCTGCTTAAATGGAACAAAAAAGAGAAACTCAAATGGGATTCAGAATGAGCTGACCAAAAAAGCTGCATTTACCTTTTACTTCTTAAAACAATCAAGTTCAATTAATGTTTTGGAGTCTATTTAACAGCACTTCTCCACCTCCCTCCCTCACCCACCCGCTCTGGTAGCATAAATCCCTTTATTTACATAATAGTAAATGTGCCCCCAGCCCCAACCGCTAAAATAATTTTCTTAGAAAGTCCGCAGATAGTTACTTATCATGCCTCGCTCCTTCGCCGCACTGAGAAGCCGGCAGCCGCGTCCATGATTGGCTGCCTCGCGGTGAAGGAGCGAGGCATGGTAAGTAACTATCTGAGGACTTTCTAAGAAAATTATTTGTATGACACTTGTGAAGTTTCTCATTCATCCAGGCCATGGTATATCTGTTGTATTTAGTTAGATCAACTGGACTTAAAGTTTAATTCTTGAAGACGTTTCCCTAGTCATCCGACTGGCTTTCTCAATTCTGAATGACTTGTACAAGAATCTGTTGGCAATAAATAACCTGGAAAGTCCCAATTAGCATATAACAGCCAGGTGTTAGGGACCTTCTGATGCAAGGTGTTGTTGTTTAATGCATTGGAGCAAAGAGGTGTTATCAAAACTGCACCGGGTAAGGCATCAAAACAGATTTGTACATGGCAGACAAATGCCAAATAAATAGATATCTGTGGCCAGATGGAAAAGATTGGTAGTCAGTTCACTAGGTTGAAGTTTTTGGTGGACTTTGTGTCTAGCCAGGTTGAATGGCAAATGTCTAACTAAGGCAGAAAAGGAAAAAGCTTGGGCAGACACTTGCCCTCTAGTGTAGTTGATCTTCAGCTTGGTGTCCATCTACCTGCTATTGTTTGTTTCAGTTTACAGGGAGCACACTACATAAACTCCTACCACTATTTGATGATAATTCTCAGAGTAAATAATAGAGGTCTGTAGAGAAAAAAGACATAGGTTGTATCTAATGCCCATATCACCCACAAACAGACAGATAGATAGAATTGTATATATTAAAGTTAAGATTTGTATTGTAGAGCCAGAAAGGAAGTGGTGATAGTACAGTTTGTATAACTTGCCATAATATAGCTAATTTACTTTTAATGAGAATTTAATGCATCTGTTTATTTTTTGTTGACAGTAGAATGATCTGCTTAGAACCAACAGACTATAATATGTGAAATACAACAATTTATTTCATTTCATTTCCAAAATCAGTTTATACCACAGACAGTACAAATATATATATATATATATATCTCTTTCAAGTATAACTAAAGCTGTGGAACAGATCAAGTCAATAGAAATGCTCTTCAAGTAACCTTTTACAGTAACATTAAGTGCACCATCGAGGAGTTTTCTTATAGCTGTTGACCCAATAGATTAATTCTTTGTATTAGTACACATTGAATGGAATAGCCTCAGCTGGATAGCTCTTTTACTAACAATCCCATAGGTGCCAGTTCTTCATTATACTCTTTCCTGGGGAATAACTGTCATTGGGCGGTATTTTACTGTATTGGATGGTATTTAAAGTCAGCTGTCACAACAGCCTTTCTGCCCCATCATTTAGGTGAATTTCATGAAATTTGTGTTGGACTCTTGCAGATCGAAATCCTAAATTCTATGGTGATATTTATTAAGAAATCCCATAAATATGAATTGGAGATTTATTTTTTACTCAGAGCTCCAGTGTAAAGCAGTTTTCCTGACTTACAGTGCAGAAACTGTGAAACTAGAATGATATATCAATTGCCTTTCTACACAATTCCTAACCATAGATATTCCTGTGTGGTATAATTATAAACTTCCATTCTTGGCACTACAGGTTTAGATGGACCTTTTCTCTGCAGCATCTTCCGTGCCTGTTACAGCTCTGGGTCTTTTCTCACCTTCCTACCCAACACTTTTCTATTTCAGTTGCAATATGAACAATTTTCATTTTCATATCATGGTGCTTCTCCACTTCCCCAGTGAAAATATTGATTTTCTTTCTTTTAAAGCAGCATTTCACACACATACTTAGCTTCTAGAGCTGTGTAAGTGCCCCCAGGCAATTCATAGGCGGCACAGTGCTTAAACAATACTGCCCTGAAACCCCTACTAATAGCTCGGGAACTGCCGTGTGCAAAAGCAGTGTAGAATCTGGAACATTGCATGAAGTTAACAAGGGATTTCTATACCTGAACACTAGGCGAAACGTATTTAAGATTCCATATTAAATAACAAATTTTATCAAATTGGACTAAAATCCCTTGGACTTGTTCCATCACACAATGTCAAGGAAAGCTTGTCATTTCCCATAATGTATACTGTCACACCTCCGTGCTAAGCCTTGTATGTATAGGAGATATTAATTCAATGGAGAAGAAAACTCATTTTTAAAGAATTAGCAATTCTGTCATTTTGTTAAATGAAGTGCATCATTAAGCCCAGTGAACCCTAAGGAAATCATAAACGGATCAGGACTTTAATAATGAAAAATTAGGAAGAATATGGCTTACTTCTTAAATAATTTAACATCACGTGGATCAGCCAGATATTAAAAATTCACTGAGAAATTGTTCTAAGCTCTATAAAAAGGGAACAACTATCGAAAGGGGAATGTGATCTGCATAATAGGGATTTATTCGAGTGACATCACCTAAAGTTTATTCGGGCTGGAAGTGTTTTGACTTTATCCCACAGACAGACTTGCCTAATGTGCAGATGTGGGGGCATTGTATAGGGCTTTACTATGCAGATCAGCGTCGAGTCTTAAATACTGCAAACAACATTATTATGACATTCTTTATGTAAGGGTTGTAGGACACTGATATCCAGTGATTACAACACCACAAGTAGCCATGTTTGCCATTGGTTAATAACATTCAACTGCACAATTCACAATTAGGTTCCAGTTTATCTTCTATGTTAGAACTAAGCAGCATGGTTTATGCATTAGTTAAAGGGTTAGTTCACTGGGAAACAAAGCAACGTTCTAACAGCATTAAATGAAGAATGGGAGGTAAACTAGCTCTGTCTTCCCTCCTGTTCTTAACCTAATGTACCAGGACAGAGAAGCGAACTTATCCACAGCGCGATCCACCGCTGGAACACCTCTGAAGGGTAACGACTGCTTCCGGCTGTAAGTAAACTATAGCACGCGTTCACACATATGCACTATAGTTTACTTACAGCCGGAAGCGGTCGGGACCTGTCAAGAGCAAGTGCTGCAGTGTAAGTTGGCTAGCCTCTTCTGGTATATTACGTGAAGAACGGGAGTTAAGACAGAGCTAGTTTACCTCCTGTTCTTCACCTAATGCTGCTAAAGGAGAGTACTTTTTACCAGTGAACTAATCCTTTAATGTCAATAGGTATAGCATAGTAGACAAGAAACTGTACAAAGGAATGTATATTAAAGTCAATATATACTGGAAACCAAATCAATCAAAGTAAAAAGTTACTTTTTAAAAATAAAAAGTACATGGGGCAGGTAGGTAGGATTGACTACTCCTACCTCCCAATATAATTTATTTGAGAAGCTACATCATTTACAGTTTTCATCTGCAAAGTTAGTGTTCTGGACTCTCCTGTGTTAAAGATAGTGCTGAAGCCAGGAGGAAACCTGTCGCTCCTCACAGAAACTATTTTGAGAGGTAGGAATTACCAATTCTCATTGTCTCTGTGCAGCCTTTACTGCTTTCTTTCCGCTGCATTTACTTTCCCCTCTCCTACCTTAGTAAGACTGTTTCTAACATGTTCAAACTACTGTAGCATGTAAGCAATTGGTAAGCAAATTTTACAGATTCCTTTCATGGCTACGATAACAGACAGGAACTGGGATATGTATTCATTCATGTTTGGTATGTATACTGGAATCTGCAAAACTTGTTTCGGATCAAAATTTTTATCACCTGTGGTCAGCTTCCAGTACTGTGGCACAAGAAGTTAACCATGATTGTTAGGGATGTGGCAGCTCCGAACGATCATTCCAGGGGTGTGACGACCAGGGGGCATTGGACCCAAAGGGCGGCCAATCTCCTTACTTTCCCTATGACAGATGCAGTCTTCCCCCAGAAAACCACTGATGATAAAGCAGCGAGGGACCTTATTATTGTTTTGCTTGGAGGCCCAGTGATTACTAGTTACATCACTGGATCTTCCATACTGTATACTACACTATATGAAGACCAATCAGGACTGTGTGTAGCCGCATCTGTTAAAGATTGTTTTTTTATTTAAATATAACCAGGATGATGTAGGGACAATTTCTTCTTATCTTTTGCTTTACTTTAAGGCCAACATTTTATTACACTATAAGGGCCAGGCCACACTACAGCACTTTTACATGCGATCTGATAGGGTGGTAAAAAGTGCACAACAGTGTTGGCCAATTCCCTTTAGGCCATACTAGAAGCACTAGGTTGTGCTGCAATCTGATTTTCAGAGCGTATGTGATAATCATTTTTTGAGGATTGCATGTGATCCGATTGTGTATCATTGCACGTATTACATAGTAACATAGTAACATAGTAATTAAGGTTGAATAAAGACACTCGTCCATCAAGTCCAACCTATTCCCTTTTTTTTTTTTTTTAACCCTACCTAACAGTTGATCCAGAGGAAGGCAAAAAACCCCAGCTAAAAAAGGGGGGGAAAAATTCCTTCCTGACTCCAAACGGCAATCGGAAAGTATCCCGGGACAACCAGGATCTATATGCATTAATACCAGTATTCCATATTTTTTAGTTTTAGAAACTTATCCAGGCCTTTTTTAAAGTTATTCAATAACTTGCCATTACCACCTCTGCTGGAAGACAGTTCCACAGTTCACCGTTCTCACTGTAAAGAAACCTCTCCTAACCTGAAGATGGAAACTTCTTTTCTTCCAACCTTAAAGGATGTCCACGAGTCCTCTGATATGACCTATTAGTGAACAATGCACCAGAGAGTTCACTGTATGGGCCATTAATATATTTGTATAAGGTTATCATGTCCCCCGCAACCGCCGCTTTCTCAATGTAAACAGCCCTACTGTCTAATCTGCCTGCATATTCAAGCCCCTCCATTCCCCTTATTAATTTAGTTGCCCTTCTCTGAACTGCCTCAATTTCCAAGATGTCCCTTTTGTATATGGGATTCCAAAACTGCACCGCATTCCAAATGTGGCCTTACCAGTGCCTTGTAAAGAGGGAGAATAATATTTTTCTCTTTGATTCCATTCCCCTCTTTATACAAGACAATATCTTGCTAGCTCTAGCTGTTGCTACCTGGCATTGTTTGCTACAGCTAAGTCTGTTATCTACCAGAACCCCCAAATCTTTTTCCATTTCAGATGCACTTAACACAGAGTTATTTATGGTGTAGGTGGCACAGGGATTATTAAATCCCAAATGCATCACCTTACTTTATCAACATTGAATCTCATCTCCATTGCCATGCTGCCCTTTTGATAATCTCTCTAAGGCTGCTTGCAGCACTTGCACATCATTGGAAGTTTCCAAAGCTCTGCATAATTTAGTGTCATCAGCAAACACAGAGACCTTGCTCTCAATGCCCCCTTCTAAGTCATTTATAAACAGATTAAACAGAAGCGGCCCCAGTACAGAACCCTGAGGAACTCCGCTTAGAACTTTAGCCCACATAGATGTAACTCCATTAACCACCACTCTCTGTTTGCGGTCCAATAACCAGTTCTCTATCCATGAACAAATGTTTTCTTCAAGGCCAACAGTCCTCAGTTTATACATTAGTCGCCTATGTGGCACAGTATCAAGGCTTTTGCAAATCCAAATATACCACATCCACAGCTGTGCCTGAATCTAACTTCTTACTCACTTCTTCATAAAAACCAATTAAATTTGTCTGGCATGATCTATTTCTCATAAATCCATGCTGACTACTACTAATAAGATGATCTCTGGAGACAAAGTCAAGGATATGATCCCTAAACAAGTTTCCATCACCTTCCCTACCACTGATGTTAGGCTTACAGGTCTATAGTTACCAGGCTGTGAACGACTACCTTTTTTGAATATTGGTATTACATTGCTTTTTTCCAATCCAGCGGCACATCCCCAGACAAAAGCGAATCTGCGTATTGCAGCGCAAGCAGACAGTAACTCCAAGTATGGTGCAAAATTCAAAAACATCCTTCACAAGTCTTAAACCCATGCTAACCGCTTACTACATAGCTACAAAAAGGTTAGCATATGTCAAAACCGCAGATACAGTAGTTACCCATATTGCTTTTCTGTGAATATTTTTTTGTATAGTTAAGGTTCCTGGAAGACTGGGGTAGTTAAACTACTGAAAAAATGATTTTGCATCTCTGAATCTATAAATACATATGTGTAAGTAGCACTTACTCTGAGGTGTGTGTGTTGCTGCATGCCTTCAATTTAGTGCTTGTTTAGCTCAGGCTCTGACTACTGACCTGACTATTTTCCCACAGACCAACTTTTTATAGCACACCCACTGTCAAATCATTCCAGCTACAGCAAATCAGACTGGACATCTAAAGAAATAGTGGGCAGATGAACAATAAAAAGGTACAGTGATAATTGGGCTAAATTATAGTTTCCACTAATGGGCAATTTAAAAAAAAAATCCAGTGTACATACACTTTAAGTTCTCCTGTAGAACTACTAATTTGGCAAAATTGATAGTGAGGAAATGTCATATTTAAAAGCACTAAGTAAAACAAAAAGGTCCATATATGCTAAGTACATTTTTAACATGTTGCTGCAGCTTTACAAGGTTCTGAGATGATTCATATCTATCTAAGTATCATAATATTCCAATTGGAGACACAGATCCATTAAAATAGGCAAAACTTTTAAAGAGCTTCCAATAAATGTAAAACAGGGGAAGTCACTTTAGAGACAAACAGGGAGATTCAATAAAAGTTTCTTATTGTTAAAAATTGTGCTAATTTTGCATTTGAAAGCTAACATCTGATTGGTTGGGGCAAAATTAGCACTATTTGAAACAATGAGAACTTTTATTGAATAACCCTGAAAGTGTGTTACTAAATCCTTTGAGACTATAATGACTGTTTACTTTGCAACAAATACATCTCTTGAGATCATATACAAAAGGAAACAAAAAAAAAACACCCTAAAAAACCCTTAAAAGCTTTGATTTTCAATTTTATTTGAACATATAAAGCAATGGGTACACAATACAACTTGTAAAACTTTTACTCTATTTAATATTGTTTGTGATGTTGTGTAGTTCAACAAAAACTGACACGTGAAACTTCAAGACACATGGTTTAAACTGGAAATTATCAAGGTACATTACCAACCAAGTGATGTTTATGAACTTCACTGAAATCAGCTGATAACCCATATAGTATTGAACAGAAAAATATTAGTTATTTAAAACAGAATGGTAAAATGTTAAAATAGAATGGTAAACAGAATGGTAAAATAGATAAAGTAACCAGCAGTTTCCTGGTATAACCCCCAGGTTGGACATACTGTAGTAGGATTGATTGTTCCCACCTTCGAATAATGCTTTATTGAGGAGCTACTGTACATACAGTTTTCATTTGCCAGGTTAATGCCCTGGGCCTTCCTGTATTAAAGATAGTGCTGAAGCACCCAGCCTGGCAGAAGCAATTTTCTTGTGCTGCCGCTACTCATAGAAATGATATTGGGAGGTCGAAAGTACCAATCCTACCTCCATGCCCCAGGTACTTTTCATTTTAACTTTTTTTTTAGAAAATGGTTCTCCTTTAATCTTGTCAGATGTCATAAAGGTATAAACAGAATTGAAATGTAACATGGGACAAAATGGAATCTCTGTGGGGTTTGCACGGTAAAAAAAAAATGTGCCAGAATAGCTCTGAAAAAAAAATATATTCTATGAATATGCCATTTAGGATCTTTGTTTGCTACTAATGCTCAGGATCAGTGTGATTGGCTTCTTCTGAAACCACTCTCAGTGGCGTAACTTAGAATCACTGGGCCCCCCAGCAAAGCTTTGATAGGGCCCATATCCGTGCTTCATCCACAGTGGTTTTCTGGGAGTAGGGCTATATCTGTCATAGGGAAAATAAGAAGACAGGGCCCCCTTGGCTCCCTGGCCCCCCTGCAACTGCTCTTCCATCTCCCCTGGTAGTTACGCCTCTGGTTGCTCTCATTCGATTAACAATGCACTGAAACTGTGTCAAACCCTCTACTAGAGATTAATAACCCACTGCCATTTCTCCAAAGGCATTGATTCCATGGTGCTGACAACAAAATTACTATTCACATATACTGTACTATATGTAAGATACCAATCGCAAAGTAACTGATTCACAAGATCTTGTGCCCCAAATTTGTTAATATCTTTCAAATGTTCATAAAATTCCTATTGGGCATAACCGGTGATCATTTTTGGTTCAGTCACTTGTTCTAATTAGCCCTACTTGAAATATGAAACAGCTATGTATTAAGTAATCATAATCTGACACCTGAATTACAATCTATTTCAGCATGTTGAGTATAATCATTTGCTGGAATTGAATTTCCTAGAAGCAATTCTTCATTCATTCTTCCTTCCTTCACAAGTAGTATCGCACGATGAAGGACGTTTCTTATACTGTAGATGGCATCCTGTAAAAATCTGGCTTTTATTGGAGAAGCTTCTGTATTAAAAGGTTTCTTATGTTCATTAAGGGGTTTCTTTGTGGTTTGAAAGAGAAACTTTGGTCCTGGTATGGAATAAATGTAGGTTGGTTAAACTCTGGTTGTGGCCTTCACATAGTTTGTAGGAATGTGTTTCAGAAGAAGCAGCCACAAGACTGCTGACAGTTTTCTGTAACACTTCTGTTTGGTGGCCTCATTTAGGGGCATAACTAAAAGGGGAGCAACCGCAGGGGGGCCCGGAAGCCAAAGGGGGCCGCATCATCTAATTTTTCCTGTGACAGATATAGCCTCCTCCCAAAAAAACGCTGTGGATGAAGCACTGATAAGGGCCCCATTGAAGTTATGCTGGGGGGCCCAGTGATTGCTAGTTAAGCCGCTGGCCTCATGTTATAGTTTAAAATATTGTAATAATGCAAGGTCCCCTTATGCTTCCATTCCACTTATGTAAAATGTACCAGAATAAGCCAGTGGAATTTTCATGACCGAATTCCTGGTGTTATGCTTTTTGATTTAAAGCCGGGATTTGTACCAGCTGTAATGATAGCACTAGGTTATGATAGTAAAGGGCTGTAATAATAAACATAACACAAGAATTTTACACAATTGGCACCTTTTCTTTAAAGATATCATTACAACACTCATCGTTGTTGATGCTTATACCCAATTACACACAAAATTTGCCTTAAATTACTAAAGTGCATCATTACTAGACACAAAATTCACCCTCTCATATATTTCCTTTGGATTCTTCCCTGTAAGAATGAACTCACTTGTTGGAACCTACCTCCAACTCTATGCATGGTATGTGATAAGTTCAGATGTATCACAAATACATGGCACCATAAATTAAACATACATTAGTATTAAACATTTATTGCATACAAAATTAATCTCAACATATATTGAGGGAGATTCAAATAAAGTCATTATCGTTTAAAATGGTGCTAATTTTGCCCCAACCAATCAGATCATATTTAACATTTGAATGCTAACATCTGATTGGTTTGGGCAACATTAGCACCATTTTTAACGATAAGACCTTTTATTGAATAACCCTGACAGTTTATATTAAATAAAGTAACTTTGAATAGATTACTTCAGTTTACTGTTTTTACATCATTTTACAACACTCCTCCTACGGGTTTATTAAATAAACATACAATAGAAAGGTACCTCAGATAGCAGGTATTGTGCAAGCAATGTGATAGCTCAGTCATTTGTATAAAGGGATCTACCAGTCAGTGGCGTAACTACCACCCCCGCCACCCCTACCACTGCAGGGGGGCCCGGATGGTAAGAGGGTCCACCACAACCTCCATGATCAGCTGTTTTTAAACAGCTGATCATGAGTTTGAAGGAAACATGCTTGCGATCAGCTGTTTAAAAGACCGGACCCAAACTTCCCAAATTTGTGGAAGAAGGAACTGGATGCCCTTTGGTCCCTGGGTCCAGGAGTTAAACTTTTTGCTTGATTCCAAAACTTCTTGCAGCCCTTAAGTTTGATGGCATATTGGGTTTGTCCTCTGCATTTAAATGAAACGTTACTTTCATATTAAGTACAATAATGTATTTCCATTACTCTTTATCTAAAATGCTTTTTATAATAAATCAAATTTTATAAAACTGTACATGAAGAGGAGAATGGCATGGGAGCTCAATCCTAGTGTAAAGAAAACTGCAAAGTCAAGTGTTAGTAAAATCAACACTTTTTAAATTTATATTAAAATCAGAACATATTGGAGGGAACCAGCAGATGCTTTACAAAATATTTTTCCAGTACACACACACACATTATACTATGGAATATGATTATTAAAGTGTCAAAAGCTAGATGATAACTAGGCTCTGTAGAAAATTTTACTTTCACCGTGTGATAAACCTTTGCCACTTGGGCTTAGAAGACAGCTTCTCTTCCTTTTTGCCTTGACTCAATATATATTTGATCACAAAGTTCTAGCAGTGAATGTATTTTCAATGAGTCTTTCCTGGCAGTATTAAAGCCCCCATCATACATAATATTTTAATAATATGCTGACAAAAGAAACTATAGAGTTGTATTATGTTCCTGTCCTTGATAATTTCACATATAATGTTCAGTAGTGAAGCTAGAAAAAGTCATGCATCATTTCTGCTTTCGTTCAAAAGATGAAAGCCAGAGAAACTGTTGAAATATTTCTACATTCCATTTCATTATTCTGCTAAGACATTCAATGGGAGAGATCTGCATTATTTATTGTATTCATGTTCTATTGTACATTATGGAGATTGAGCAAAGAACAATTTAGTTGTAATGCAATTTTCAATGTGATAGTACCGTACTTTTCCCAAAAATGTCAAATGATGTTTGTACAGTTCAACCCTGACACTTAACGAGTATTTAAAGGGCAGAGACTTGGTGGTAAAATCTTATATCTTAGCAACATAAATGTGTTTGATTCCTGTAATTTTTATGTCGACACAGTAATAATTATTACATATCACACACTTCCAGCAACACGTTTGTAAATGTATTGATTTATAACTGAAAGCAGAAACCTACACTGGAGAAAAGTAACTATCGCTTGAATACTACCTTCTTTCTTTGATCATGTTAGTATATAATATAGAAACTCTAACGGACATTAAAATGTACTTATATGGCTAGACCTATTTAATAATCAACAGTTAACTATAAAATCAAGTTTGTGGGTAGAAATCCCAGCTGTACCTTGTAGGGTACCAATGATTTAAAGTTGTAGGTATACAGTTTCTTGGTTTTGCCCCACCCAATCTATGAGTGCCTAAGATAATATTTGGGGATGTGGTAAAACACCTTACACTTTGAAGAAAACTGAAAATAATTTTGTTAGCGGGATTTATCTTCTGGGAGTCAATGTGATTCACTTACAATACTATCGATTACACACAGGCTTCCTGTCCAGCATTCAGCTTTTACACTTCAGCTGCAAAAAATATTTTGGGCATTGATCCTCTATTTCTTTTCCCAGCTTTCTATGCAATCTTATTATAAGGTATTCGCCTTTGAAATGCAGCAATCAAGGGTGCAGCAGATGCAACTGCTAGTGTTCCATAACCCTCTAATGTGGCATTCTGTAACCCACAAAAACAGTGATAACCCCCGATTGTGGCATTCGGTAACTCTCCAAACTTCAATGTTGAAGCTGGAAAATAGCTTGATCGTGGGGAAACATGTTCCGGATATTTGTACGTGTTCCAGACCATTTTCTAGGTCCCAGAGCCAGGTAACAGAAGGGAGGAGGAAGGGGGGAGTGCTGCAGAGAGATCTGACACCATGAAAAAGTCACTGGAGAAAGGCAGCACAGAGTACACAAATTTAACTTTGCAATGGGCCAATGTGGTTTTTTTTTACTATAGATGCCCTTAAATTACTCATAATGTGAAAGGAATCCCATGTCCTGGTTTAAACCATTGTTTTTAAGAGTCAAATAGTAAGTCCATTTTATATTACATATTCTTATTTTTTATTATATTTTTTTATTTATTTTTTCAATGTTATTTATATATAATTCACATATTTTATGAATAGATGATATGTATTAATAAATTAAAGGACAACTCCACCCTCATAAGAACATCTTTTAGAAAGAATGGCCTCTTTAAAACATGTTGATATATCATAGCTTGTCCTATAAATTCATTACTGTATGCCTGCTATGCTTCTGGATGCCTCATGGAAACTGAGCAATTTAGAAACCTGTACTGAGCCTGGGCATGCTCAGAAGAGGCAGATAGGAGATTAACATTCAGTCACTGGCTGTGATGTCAAATGTCAAATCCATAACTGACAGTTACTAACTGGAAGAACCAGGAAGCAGAAACAGGGGCAACAGGACATTGTGCAGGATTTCAGGTTAGACTTATATATTTCAGATTTCAAACTATTACCGTTTAGGTGGAGTTGCCTTTTAAAGCTATATTCACTTTGATAAACTGTCATACACAAATGATTGACTATAGTATTGCTTTGTATAAAACCACATGTGATGTATAATGGCGGATATCCCTATGGCAGTGGGCCCCAAACTGGACAGGGACCGCAGGAGTTTGAAATGTTTAATTCACATAATTAAAGTTAGCTTTTTCCACGTTGGATCATTGTGTGCAGTAATTCCGGAGTGCATCTAAGTCCCCAACTCCAGCAGATATTCTTACTCTTCTCCTTTGGGGTAGTGAGCAATGAGCATGCTCAGTAAAGTTGGCCACTCCTTCTAGGATCTCTTTGGTTAGTTCTGATGCCAGACTGTGTTGTACAATAACTTGTACAAGGCAACAACAATACATCCAGCTACTTGTTGTCTTTCAGTAGTGTCCCTAACCATGAAAATAACATTGTAAAAAATATATATATTTTTTTTACTTTTTTCAATACTTTAACATAAGTCAGACAGTTGGTAACATTTGTTTCTGTGTAAAAAAAAATCTTAATGGAATATTCCCATTAAACTAAGAAGATGTATTGAATTGTGAATAGAATCTGTAAAAATAAAATCATTGGAAGAATTAAAGGTCAGGGTGTTTCTATAGTAACAATCATAGCTGTAGAATTTATATACCAAAAAATCTTCACAGAGGAAAACAAATCTATAAAGCTTGATCACCATTTTTGTTCGCTTTTATTAATAATCAGCATTGAATAATAAGTTAGAATAACTATACATTTGTTGATGTCTATTAAAATATCTAAGCAATATATAAATAGGGTGTGACGGGACACACTGGTGTGCCTCAGAATTTATGTAGTGCAAATATTTTCAACATTAGAACTTTTTCTTTTTTTGTATTTTATGATAACATTTCAACACACTATTGGGTTTAAGTCCAACATTTAAGAACATAAGTGTGCCTCGAGAAGAATTTGCATTGTCAAGTCTGCCACTATCCTAAGAAAGTTTGAGAACCGCTGCTAACCAATGTTCAAATATGTTACGACAGCATGAATCACCTGTAAATGAACTGTCACTTTGTGGGTGTGGAGTCTACGGGGCTGATACAAAAATGGTGCATATGTTAGATTGATCTAATAATCTGCAGCAACCAATCAGATATTTGGTATTAACTGGGTTACTGCAGTTAGATAACTTCTGATTAGTTGCTGAAGATAAGATAAGATAGGGAAACTTTGGCACCTCTTACTGCTTCAGGCCATAAGTGTACCTTGGTCTTCAAAAAAGACCCTGCTGGAGTGATGGTGGTAATGTCACTGAAGAGATACTGGAATACACAAAGGACAGGCAAAAGTATACAATTGGTACCCAAGCCAAGACCTGTGGGACCGCCAAATGGGTGTGTAGTTGTGTCTGGTTATATTGTGGAAGGAGTTTTGACGGTCTGGATGAAGGACGTGAGTGTTTCAGAAGCTGGGCCAAAGATGTCTACTTAAAAACATATATATATAAATCTAAATTCAAAATATTTTAGAACTTAGCAAAGATATTTGCGTTGTTTAGCGTTTGCCAATAATCTGATGTGTACACACATCAGCTGACATTGTTAATCGATTTGTCCAGCTGGATTACTCAACAAAGACATGAGGGACAGGCATTGCTATTCTGCAATATGGAAGGTAATAATAATTGGAATAATAATTGGAATGTCAATAATACATCAATAATAATGTATAAAAAAAACCTATGCAATGATTGCACTTGTTTCATCTCTTCTGCGCATTTTCTTCTCTATTGTTTACCTTTTATGTTAATTTGCCACTTTATTCCTGCATTGCATTAACGTAATTCCGTAGACATTTTTACCAAATGTAGACATAAAAGCACTTGTTAAACATATATTAATTATTGTTAAAGTATCCACCGCATTACGGTCAATGATTGTTTTTATACTTGACATTTAGAATTTTTGCATGTAAAAAGCCCCAATGCCGTTGAAAGGCGGACACAGCAGCAAGAATAATAATTCCCCCCACACAAAGAGAGATGCAGATAATACGCTGTAATGTGATGCTCTCGGAAACTATTCACTGCTCAACATGTACTGGAATACAATACAAACATTTCAATGCAAGGAAGTTGAACTATGTTATTAAAATATGTCTGTAATCCATTTTTATTGTTGAACTTCAGCTGGGCTACAACGACTAAAAAATGCTAGAAAATTCCTATTGAAAAGAACACTGTTAGATGATGTTTGAGGTTTTGTTTCTCACTGGGTTTCATTTTCTAAAGAATAGGGAGACGAGTAATTGCGGAATATAATGGGAATAGCCACAATAGGAGACAACTGGAGAATGTTTTGTGAGAAACAAATATTATTGTGTGTTTGTAGGCCACAAAAATCTGCATGTGTTACTAAAACGTGAACGCTATTCGAATACAGATGTATTATGTTTATCTGGGCTTCCCAATGGCAATTGTGGGAAATATATTACAGAAGGATGTATCAGCAAAGGTTTTTAATATTAATATTATTGATATGACTTGGCTCTAACTTGACCCACATTGGCTCTTTACTTTTTAAAGGGAATCTCCACCCCTCCCACAAATATCCACCATTGCACTTATAATGGGCGATAACCTAGACCTCGCTAGGTCTATTTCCCCCAATTAGCAATGTTAAAACTACTTACCTTCCCCTGTTCCATCGCCGGCCTTCTGACGCTTTTCTCTATCGCAAAATCAGCAGAATGGGCCAGACCAGCAGTTGCTCAGTGATTGGTTGTGTCTCAATCACTGAGCAGTTGCCGGTTTGGCCCCTTCTGTTGCTTTCGTGATCGGGGAAAGGCAGCAGAAGGAGAGCAATGGAAAAAGGCAGGTAAGTAAGTTTACATTGCAAATAGGGGGGGAATAGATCTAGCGAGGTTTAGGTTATCGCCCATTAGAAGTGCAATAGTGGATTGTAGCCTGTCACGAACGCCAGTTCGCTGGGTATGTGATCTGACCAATCAATCAGTACAAGCTGCCACCACTTTAAGTTATGGCCTTAAAGACGCACCCAAAAAACACTCTTGACTCTCACTGACTATGCACACCCCTGTCCTGGCAGCTAAATGGTTAATACCACACCATTCACTCCAGCAACTAACTGGTTATTAGAATCAGTCCTTCAAAAGCAGTCACAGAGTTAATTAGCATTTACACTGCAAAACATTCAATTCAACCACATACAAACTTATCAGAGGCTTACTGAGTTCTTTTAGAGCATCAAAGACAAAACTTATTAAATTTTAGATTTAATATTCCAAAAGGTGGCCAGTGCATATAATACAAAAATAAAAGAAAATGGTGTTATAATAAAATGACATACAATAGGTACAACAGTTATATAAAATAAAAAGGCTAAAAATATTCACAGACCCTACTCACTAGAAGAAGTCCTGTGTCCTGGGGCGGGAAGGGATATGGTCTATACACATTTAGCATGTCCCCTCAGTATGAACACAGTTATAGGGGCTACAAGGATTTTTAAACCCCTTGTTGAACCACCCCCCTCCTGGGCTATGCATGAAGTGGGAGTGTCTAGGAATGTCCAAATTTACGACTAGCCAAAAGCATTCATTCCCCCTCAGTTAGGCAGATTCCATATAACTTAAGATATGTACGTTGAACTGGGATATTGACCACATATTCCTCTCCTGTATTAATTATCAATTCCTACAATACCAAACATGACCTGTGTGTAATACATATTTCCCAAGATATCAATAACTCGCCTTGGCAAGGGAATAAGGTCTCCATGTTGGGTATCATTTTAATGGGCCTACCTTCCCATTCACAAACATAATATTGGTTTCTGTCTCACATATTCCAATACTGAAATACATTTATTTTACATGTATGACTGTCCTTAAAATAGCCCTGTTGTAATTAACAGGCCTCTAGTTGTAGAGAATTCCAGATACACGGTACGGCTCCACATTGTCTGGAAAAGAAGATCTGGTTCCATGCTTTACTAATCGTAATATAAACAATAGGGACTGTTTACAGGGTGGAATGGCATTTTATCAGTCCTTTGCAAGAACTAATACCAATAGTTAACTCATTCTTGCCAAGTCTCTACACACTTTCCTGACATAGCCAAATTAAACCTTAGTGCAGCACTCTCCGTATTGCATCTTCCCCTAAATTTCACAGGTTCATGGGATCATTTTAATAGAGGGCTGGATTTTTACAAAGTAAATTAAGTGTTAGGATAGGCACACATTGGTGGATATTAATGCTTGATATTTTATTCTATTGCTCCGAATTTTCACCACAATCCCTATTATTCTTTGCAAAAATCGTTTAAAAAACTGATTGGACAGTTCTGTAAATTTTTCCTGACTGGGACATTACAGTTTGTTTTTTTTCTTCTGACAGGTCTTCCGAGCAAAATATTAACTGAAATCGCTTTCTACTGTGCTCCCTGTACTATTTTAAATCTGCAAAAAATGTGTTACCAAGGGAAACAGCGTTACCTTATACGCCAGCTATAAAATGAATGGAATATTAAAACAATTTGGTAACTAAAACAATTTGTTAGGTTTAAGATGGAATTTCTGCATTGTAACGCTTTGTGAATGAGACAGTAGGGGCCATATTAAAGTACTTGCGGTATTGCAATTTAGCGATACTTTGCATTACGGCCGTAAAGTAAACTACTGCAATACTATTCTATGGGGATCGTGTTATCGTAGTTTTACGATCGTTATCAACCATTTACAATCGATATCATTAATTAAATTAATTAACGATAACGAACGTAAATTAACGATCGTTAAACCGATAAAAAATTAACGATTGGTTTAACGATCAGTAAAAGAGTGTTATCGCTAAAATCAGGGCTGAATTAGATGGACATATAGCTACTGTCACTATGTACATGCAATATGCTTCTCTAAGTCTTCAGTGTACTGTATGTGTCCATATTCCAGTTACAGTGTCGACAATGATTGTTATTTACTTGGTTATTCATTGGATAACCATTCATTACAACACATAATTTATTTTTGCAAACCTTTACCTTTTGCCCTCATATTACCTTCATTCTGCTAATCGAAGTAGCATGTCGCTTTGAAACGTTCCAGATGGGAAAGTAAAAAAACATACTGTATTTAGCAGATACAATAAGACTGCAAAACGAGTTTAAAAACTATTAAAATTCAAATGCAAAATCCTTTTACGTTGAATTATTTTTAAAAAAATGCTTCAAAATAAAGTCCTTGAACATTAGGAACAAGAACATTATGGTTCTGATAGAAGGCTCTATTTAACTAGAAATTATTCATGCCCAATTCAGATGACATTTTAGTTTCAGGCTGCCAAAGGGAAGCTTTATTAGTATATCATTAATCAGTGCCTTGGTGGTGTCACCTGGTGAAAATGATTTAGAAGAGATTAGAGCACTCAAATGAAACACAGAAAATATAAAATTTATTTCCTGCATTAATCAGTCAATGAAGTACATTTTAGCAGAGAATGACATTTATATTCATTTATTTCTGACAGCACTGCAGCGCCTTACACACTTAGCTAATATTACCTTCTCGCAATTCAATTTTACATTTTCATATTGTTCCATAATGTTTTCTGTACTCATCAGATATATGGCAACAATGTAGATGTACGGTACAATGATAAGAGGCGCAGAGCAAAAAAGGATTAGACAATTAATGAAAAAGGAAAGAAGAATTCAATAGAAGCCTGATCTACAATTACTGGAAAACTATTAATATGCCATCCTAAGGAAAGCTGGACATCTGGTAGCCAACATTGCTCCTTGCTTATTGAAACCGGAATAGGATAAGACATAAGATGTTAATAATTGGCAGAATAATAGCCAATTAAAGGCAAGGTTCTGCACTGTTATTAATTTAATTTAAAATAGAATTAGAGCCAGTCCTGAAGGAGCTTAAAGGGTAACTGTGGTCTCGAATTCTTCCAAACTAGTAATAATTATATAAAAAGCCTTCCATCGTACCTTTAAAATAAAACCTAAATCACATCTCTAGTTAAAATTTGTGAGAAGTTATTGCTGGAAAGGTTCAGCAATATTACTTCCTGCTTGAACACTTCCTGTTTTCAGCCATGTGACCAGCTTGTACTTATGTGACCAGCCTCAGCCTGCATTAATAGGCTCTTCTTCTCAACTGTCAAATTTTTCCTTAGGTACTTCCTGATTTCCTCAGCATTAAGTCCTAACTTAGCATGCTTCTCCCCCGGGGCGGACGGGCGGGACAGAGGTCAGGTGATGTCACTCAACCTACTCGAAGCAGGAAGTTTGAACATTCACCCCAATATAATGTCTTACAGGCTCCAGCCAGAGATGTGATTGTTGGCTCATATTAAAAGAAATACTGCAGGCTTTCATTGAACCCTAACTTGTTTTGAGACCACAGTTGCCCTTTAACTAGTTTCCTTTTACTTAGTACTGTGCTTATAAAAACAACTGTGCTACTGTATCTAGTGGTGCAGATGTATTGGGTTGGAAATTGATTTTTTTTTCATGGCAATAGCTAATGGGTTCTATTTAATATTTGTATGCCTCAATTGTTTTCATTTTAAATTAAAAAAAAAATAAATAAGGATGTTTTTTGTCTAAACTGAATTAGTCCATAAAAGGTAAACTAATTTAATTTATAATTAATTTACAGGAATAAGATTACACTGTGAAGCCTGACTTGCAAGGTTAAAAGGGCACTATACTGGTAGAGTAACTGATGGCTTTCTGGTCCCCCCCCCCAGTCTTCCCTTCATTAACATAAGCTTGCAGCATTTCAGACATAAAGGGGAGGGGCAGAGACAGTGATTGTGGGAAGAGAAAAAAAATGGAAAAAATTGTTTTTTCACAATCCGGTTAAATTATATGATAGAGAATCATTCTGCTTAATTGTTGGGATAACAGTACATAAAATGGAAATTAAATTAAATATCTATTAAATTTATATCTTTCCACTAGACAAAAATCTGTTTTTGGGATTTGCCTATTGATGTCTGACAGGTATCTGATGAATCGAGGGGCAAGGGGTGTGAGGATAATAGGCAGGAGACAAGTATTATCCTTATAACTATGGACTTAGAGTTTTCCCACTCAGCATGTTATATTTACTTACTCTTGTGTACAGTCAAACTAAAAATATTGCATTTTATTACTCAATCTCAACACTGGGAAATCATGGCCTGCTGAAAAGGCCTTAAAGGGTAAGTTTAGAGCAAATACATATACTTTTAACAAAGTACAGCAGTATTTTTGCCCTTAACCTGCCCATTCAGTATTTTGTCTGTATGAAAATAAATGTTTCTGAAATATTGACTTCCTGTTTGCGGGACGTCTAATAGAGACCGTTATGGTCTTGCCCTTGACCAAACACCAGGGTTCATTCAGTTGCTCAGTAGAGATCTGAGCATGTTTGACCCATCCAACAGCCAATCAGTAGAAATAACTGTTAGGAACATTCCAAGGAAGTGGTGAATCCTGGTAAGAAGAAGGACTGTTAGAACCTGAAATGTCAGCTCACTAATATCAAAAGGAGGGAATAGCAAGGGACATAAATTCAACTGATTTTTCAAAATGAAATATGTAGAATAACTAGGTATAAATATTAAAAAACATACAGGCCTATGTAATAAAAGTTCTTACTGTTACAAATAAACTTATATTTGTTTTTTAGTACTCTGTGTGTATGCAAAATCTAATATAAAACCCTATTACAAAGAGCGGGAAAAGGATAGTGGGTAGTACGGTGGCTCAGTGGTTAGCACTGATCCCTTGCAGCGCTGAAATCCTGAGTTCGAATCCACCCTTGGACACCTCTGGACACATAAAGACATACTGATAGGTTGTATGCATCAAATAAATGTGCTTAGATTGTAAGCTGTTCGGGGTAGGGCCTAAAGTGAATGTATCCATGTAACTGTAAAGCGCTATGGAGCATGTTAGCACTATATAAATCCACAATAATAATAATAATAGTGAAACATGGACTTAAACTGTGATCACGCTAGCAACTTACAGGGACACACGTGAAAAAAGTGATCGTAATGCAGTATGTTTAACACTAGTTACTGTGCATTTTTGCTGTGATTTCCCCAATATTCTGTGGTGGTTTGCTGTGCTCCGATCAGCACATTACACACGGTGTGGCATGTCCCATTAGAATGCACCGGCATGCAAATCTCGTGTGTAATGCATTGTTCTAAAATTGTAAGACAAATACAATTCAAACAAACAAATGCACATTATTCTTTTCTTCCTAACATGCTATTTTTTAAAGAATGTTTTAAGTGCTAAATGTTCAGTGTTCTTTGACAGATTAACGTGAAATGAAATAGAAATGTACATTGCCTTCTGTTTTCCTTCACGCACTAGTCAGTGTTTCCATCCATGGTATTTTTTCTACTGTTATATGGTCCATTTACCTCTTCATTAACATTACCTCCGTGTGGAGGAAAAACACAAAATGTAATATCTCCGAACAGAGAAATATGAATTCTTAGGTAATTGTTGTATAGTAGCAAAACATTCCTTCATCTTCAAGCTTTAATTCATCTGCTGCATAGTTGATAACATTCCAAGAAATTCCTAGGGAACTTTTTGATGAGACAGTGACGTGCGGTGCTGCATGTTTTAGCCACATCTGATTTTCCAATCCTCACACTCACCTGTAAGTTACCTTTAAGGGGTCATTCTGGGTAGGTCAGGGTGAAAAGGGGCAGATCCAAGGATAGGCCCCACCCATGTCCTGGGTTTGACTAGGAAAAAGTTGGGGCATTTCCTCAATGCTATATTTACCTACCCTCCTACATTCACCTTTAAAATGTACACTATTGAGAAGTGCTAAGATCAGGCTCACTACATAGAATATATAAATCCACAATAATAATAATAAAGTAATGTATTATTATTATTGTGGATTTATATAGTGCCAACATCTTCTGTAGCGCTTTACAATTACATGTATACATACACATCAGGCCCTGCCCCGAAGAGCTTACAATCTAAGCACATTTATTTGTCACACACAAACTGTCAGTATGTCTTTATGATTGTGGGGGAAACCGGAGTGCCCGGAGGAAACCCACGCAAGCACGGGGAGAACATACAAACTCCTTGCAGATGTGTCCAAGGGTGGATTCGAACTCAGGACTTCAATGCTGCAAGGCACCAGTACTAACCTCTTCTCTTTATACAAATACTATGACAGTTTCAGCACAATTAGGGAAAATATCCGACATCCTGATTTTCATTTTTCTCCAGGCATCCTGCAGATACAATATATTTTTTAATTATACAGTATGTATTCTTTATCTCACCACTTCCACTATATTACTTTGGTCATTGACAAATGCTGATTTTATTTCTTAAGGGGGGTTAATTGTCAAAATGAGCAAGACCTTCACTATCTTGGTAACTTGGCTATATTAACAGAACTCAGAATAAAGCAGTATAAAGTAAATTATATATTACATGCAAACAGTAAATGTTTATCTGCACAGAGCATTATGGAGTCCAGGAAATCAAAAAGAGTAAAGGGAATTGCAGGGAGAGGTGGAAGAGAACAGACATGGAAAGCAATAATGCCTCTTTGCTCCAGCAGTTAACTATTAAAGTACTGGGATAACACTCAGCTTGAAGATTATTACACAAGATGTGGGTTCTTAATCAGTTCTTCAATTCATTTTCTAGGTAGTAGTTTGATCGTGTGTCTGCAACTGTTATCTATGTTGAGCAGTACTGCAGTTCAATTATCCTTTAATCTTTAGAGTATCTCAATAGGTGATATTTCACAGATGCTTCATTTTCAGTTTTTGCTTAAGCTGGGTACACACATGAAAAATCTTTAAAAGATGAAAGACAGAATCAGTTATGCCTGGGACAGTCAAAGGGACACTGGTGGATAACAGTCAAAGGGACACTGGTGGATAACAGTCAAAGTGATACTGGTGGATAACCGTCAAAGGGACACTGGTGGAAAACAGTCAAAGGGACACTGGTGGATAATAGTCAAAGGTACACTGGTGGATAACAGTC
>CM033474.1:235486527-235637719 GCA_019447015.1 Hymenochirus boettgeri
TCAAAGGGACACTGTAAATAACAGTCAAAGTGACACTGATGGATAACAGTCAAAGGGACATGGGGATAATATTCAAAGGGTGCTGGTGGATATTCAAAGGACACTGGTGGATAACAGTCAATGGACACTGGTGGATAATATTCAAAGGGACACTGATTGATAACAATCAAGGGACACTGTTAAATAACAGTCAAAGTGATACTGGTGGATAACAGTCAAAGGGACACTGGTGACTAACAGTCAAAGGGAAAACTGGTGGATAACAGTCAAAGGGACAATGGTGGATAACAGTCAAATGGACACTGGTGGATAACAATCAAAGGGACACTGATTGATAACAATCAAAGGGACACTGTTAAATAACAGTCAAAGTGATACTGGTGGATAACAGCAAAGGGACACTGGTGGAAACAGTCAAAGGGACACTGTGAATACAGTCAAAAGTGATACTGGTGGATAACCGTCAAGGGGACACTGGTGGATAACAGTCAAAGGGACACTGGTGGATAACAGTCAAAGGGACACTGGTGGATAACAGTCAAAAGGACACTGGTGGATAACAGTCAAAGTGACACTGGTGGATAACAATCAAAGGGACACTGTTAAATAACAGTCAAAGGGACACTGGTGGATAACAATCAAAGGGACACTGTTAAATAACAGTCAAAGTGACACTGGTAGATAACAGTCAAAGGGATACTGGTGGATAACAGTCAAAGTGAAACTGGTGAATAACAGTCAAAGTGACACTGGTGGATAAAAGACAAAGGGACACTGGTGGATAACAGTCAAAGGGACACTGGTGGATAACAGTCAAAGGGACATTGGTTTAAAGCTAGCTCTAGGGAGTGGGACATTTTCATATTATTAGTAATATCAATACGTCATATTTGCTTTAGTCCAAAGCAAAAAAAAAAAATTAATTAAAAAACCCAAAATCCCTTGTTAAACAATTTGGTATTGGTTTAGGAAAATTTCAGGAGCTAATTTTCCCCCGGCATTTTTGTAAGGTGAAATATAGCAATAAATAAATACCACAAGGCACCATCTTTAGTTATATTCAGTGGTACTGACAAACAAGTTTTTGCACACTTGCTGATCCTAAAAAAATACATTTAAGCAAAAAGAGAGGCTTAATTTTCCTTGAAATTGTTGGGCTACTTATCTGAGGGCAGTAGCTTGGAATACTGATTGAAAAGTGTGTTTTTTATCATTCTCAAAGATTATCAAGAGATAATTGTGGGGAATGATAACGATCTTGGAATACAGACATAAATGCGGTTTTCTCCGGCAGAAATCTGATTGAAAAAATCACTTACTACAAGATCTCTATTTCTGAATAAATCTCAGATTTACAAATAATACAGTAAGCAGATATTAAATATAGCAACTTACTATAGCAGGTACTGAACTCCCCTAGACCAGTGGTTAAGAAAGCGGTATTTGTGAATTAATCTCTACAAATTCTATAGTAAGCACTATAAATAGTAAATCAGACTTTTCTTCTTTTGACACAAATGTTTTAGCACCTTAACCTTATGGTCAGATATGCTGTAAATAGGTGCTTGATGCTTGGCAGTGATAGTATCAATAAAACTCCCCACATCTTTTACCCTTTAACCTTATACTTCCCTTCCCACCCAAAAATGACTCGGACCACCTTCTTGGAACAAAAGGCCACAGCAGGTTTCTTTATTGTATAATTTACATATTTAAAGTGCAACATTTTCATATTTAAATAATTAAGTGGCAAACATAAACAACCATATAAACATTAACCTTAACACTCCTCATATACTTGTTAACAATATTAATAAACATAGCAATAGAACATAGTCCATAGAGGCCTGCCCCCCTTTTTTCCTTCAGTCTTGCGTTGCTCATCAGCCGCACCACACCGGCACAATGAGTGCCCTCCTTTTACCCTCCGATCACCCCTCACTAGCCAAAGGACCTATCCAACCTGTAACCAAAACTGCTTTCTCACCTATTCGACTCCGCCTGTCCTCTATGGACCACCGGCAGCTGCTGTGACAAAAGGAACCGACCCCCTTTTTTGCCCTATAGCCCTACCAATCTGTCGCCTTCAGTTACACCTTTACTTTGCCTATCCAACTACAGGGCGGGAGGGCGGGCCACTCTTCAGTCTTCTCTGTTGTAAAGAGGCCTTACCTTGTCCTATGCCCCCCTCTTTATCCCCTTCTGCTGCCTAGCTCCCCCCTCCCTTTTACCTTCCTGACCACTTACCTACCTGCTTTCACTCCTCCCTGACCAATCACCTACCTGCTTTCACTTCCAGCTCTTCCCTATCTCCAGAACCTGTTCCCAACTTAACCCTTTAGCTTCCGTTTTCTGTCACATCCCTGCCATGCCCTCCTGTTCCTATGGTCCTCCCGGGTCTATCCTGTAATATGTGGACACTTTTCTGTCCTATTGACTTCTATGGGTCTGAAATTCTAAAAAATCCTAAAAGAGAACAGAGCTTGCCAGTATTGAACATCCTTAGTCTCCCCATGCCACCAATCAATGATCCCTCAATCAATGATCTAGTAAGGAATAATAGATAAAATGATTTTGAAATAAAAGTCCATGCAGACAGTTTTATGTGTCTTTGCATTATTTAGCCTTTGTAATGCAAGCTTACAGAGCAGATTCTCAATTACCAAAAGAAACATCTGTCAAGTCTTCATAGATATATAAATCACCAAGAACCAGTCCATACATACAGCATCCAGAAAAATCATTTAAAAAAAATTCTCTTCTTGGAAAAACTGCACATTTCTCCTTATTATCTCTCTATATCTTCCTTTGTAAACCGTCTTATTCTGTTTAAACTACAGATACGCTAGCCAGTCTGTGTCCGCTATATGTATATGTAAAACTGGGGGCAATGTAATGAATACAATGAACATACTGGATCTATTACTAGCCCCTGCACTGTAAATGAGCCATCAAAGGCTACAAATGAAGACGGATTAAACCTTACTGCAAAATACTGCTTCAGAAAAATGACTATTGGTAATCTGAACTTTCTGCTTAACACAGTTATTTTCTTTATCACGGCATTTTGCTGCTTTATTAGGCGAATATTTCTTACTGTTATTGCAAAGCAAACCTTTTTGTTACGAATTTTACTCTCATAGAAAGGTATCCGTGGCAGTAAATTGCTTTCTTTGTCCACACAGAAGTTTACAATGTCCGTACGCCATCACAGTGACATTCTCTTTTGTAGGTATAATTCCAATAATAAAATAAGCAGAATTTCTTACACTCAAATAAAAGTGTAGATTCTGTAGCATTGTATAGCTCACAGTTAAGGCACTGTACATAAATTCAAGGATGCCTTTATATGGAACTTATTATGCTTCTCCAGTTTTTAAAGGGGAACTAAACTCTTTTTATTCTTTATTTGTAAAGTTGTAAACAAAATATATATTTCCTAGGGAGGTGGGAGAAATTACTCCGACATCCCTTCTGCTGCCCCCTCCCTTCTCACCTAAGGGCCCATACATTACTGATAGGAAGTATATCATGAAAAGGAGGTGTGTCTCCGGGAGGAGCTGGCAGGCAAACCTGTTGCTGTATTAACTGTGGCTTGTAAGTAGATGTGGGAAGTAGGTGTAATTTCTCCCACCTGCACAGGAAATAAACATATTGCAGAATGTTAAAAATTAGGATTTAGTGATTTTTTAAAGTAATTATGTAATTTCTACTTATTTAATTTATAACCACGAATCCCTAGTATTTAAACAAACCCCTTAATTTATTTACATAATTATCTAACACTAAACCACAGAGAATGTGCATGCTTTCTCAGATGGATGAAAACAGAGAAGATGTATTTGGATTTTTGTAACTTGAAAGCCATTTGCAAGTTTCTGAATATGTTTTTCAGTAGATGATGCAGCCTGGAATGAGGGGAAAGGATCATAGAAGATAAAACAAGAGAATGACAAATGTAGAATTTTTGAGATTAGTATTAACAAGGCATATGGCAAGGTAAAAGGCTCAGAAGCCATGGAAGAATAGAATGGTCCGTATAAGGGGAGCAATGCATAGATAGGAGCAGTGATCAGGATCAAGTCATCATTTTATGAGTGGGAGAGGCAAAAGAAGTTAAAAGAATTGTGTCCTATAGAGGCAAGTTTTTTCCCTTGAGATAAAAGAATTTGTTCAGGGGAACTGTGGTCTCCATACAAGTGTCCTTTATTAAAAAGAGCACATTCATACCTTTAAAATGACTCCAGGATCATGCTAATAACCGCAGTCTATCCATAGTTACAGCAGTATAAAGGGTGGTGTTTCCAGCTAGCACATCACCAGCACCATTACTTCTCCCCCCATGACAGAGGAACTGAACATGCCCAGTTGCATCCTCTGCTGCATCATAAGTCCTGTCCCCAAACGTCTTAATTAATTTTACACCTAGCCACAAGCCTCATAAGAAAACTAGGTAGTGAAATGGACAGGGAATAGTTACAGGTCTATATCCTGTCTGGCTCTGAGTATAACAGCCAGAGAAGCTACATCTTCCTAGTCTTGTTCTAAAGGTATCAGAGATCTCTTTTAAATAGATGACACTTGTATGGAGACCATGTGATATAACAATTATAATGAGACACAAATTCATAAAACTTAAACCAATTCAGTTGGTTTTACTTTTACTGAATAAAGTCCCCACTATCCCTATAATATAACTATTGATATGATTATAATATGACTATTGATATGATTATAATACGACTATTGATATGATTATAATACATAGTAATTATTTTAATTAAGGTTGAATAAAGACATACGTCCATCAAGTCCAACCTATTCACCCTCTTTATATATATATATATATTTTTTTAACCCTACCTAACAGTTGATCCAGAGGAAGGCAAAAAAAAAACAGCTAAAAAGGGGGAAAAAATTCCATCCTGACTCCAAACTGCAATCGGAATGAATCCCTGGATCAACCAGATCTATATGCATTAATACCAGTAATTCTCAATATTTTTTAGTTTTAGAAACTTATCCAGGCCTTTTTTAAAGCTATTCAATGAACTTGCCATTACCACATCTGCCGGAAGACAGTTCCACAATTTCACCGTTCTCACTGTAAAGAAACCTTTCCTAATCTGAAGATGAAACTTCTTTTCTTCCAACCTTAGAGGATGTCCACGAGTCCTCTGATATGACCTATTAGTGAACAATGCACCAGAGAGTTTATTGTATGGCCCATTAATATATTTGTATAAGGTTATCATGTCCCCACACAAACGTCGCTTCTCCAATGTAAACAGCCCTATCTTGTCTAATCTGCCTGCATATTCGAGCCCCTCCATTCCCCTTATTAATTTAGTTGCCCTTCTCTGAAACTGCTCATTTCCAAGATGTCCCTTTTGTATATGGGATTCCAAAACTGCACCGCATATTCCAAATGTGGCCTTACCAGTGCCTTGTAAAGAGGGAGATAAATATTTTCTCTCTTGAATCTATTCCCCCTTTATACAAGACAATATCTTGCTAGCTCTAGCCGTTGCTACCTGGCAGTTTGCTATGGCTAAGTCTGTTATCTACCAGAACCCCCAAATCTTTTTCCATTACAATGCACTTAACACAGAGTTATTTATGGTGTAGGTGGCACAGGGATTATTAAATCCCAAATGCATCACCTTACATTTATCAACATTGAATCTCATCTGCCATTCTGCTGCCCATTTTGATAATCTATCTAGGTCTGCTTGCAGCACTTGCACAAAGTTGCAAGTTTCCAAAGCTCTGCATAGTTTAGTGTCATCAGCAAATACTGAGACCTTGCTCTCAATGCCCTCTTCTAAGTCATTGATAAACAGATTAAACAGAAGCGGCCCCAGTACAGAACCCTGAGGCACTCCGCTTAGAACTTTAGCCCACATAGATGTAGCTCCATTAACCACCACTCTCTGTTTGCGGTCCAATAACCAGTTCTCTATCCATGAACAAATGTTTTCTTCAAGGCCAACAGTCCTCAGTTTATACATTAGTCGCTTATGTGGCACAGTAATACGACTATTGATATGATTATAACATGACTATTGATATGATTATAATACGACTATTGATATGATTATAATACGACTATTGATATGATTATAATAAGATTATTGACATGATTGCCACTCTTTGATTTCACTGAGGGACTGTCTAAATCTTCCCTTCTCCACTGATGTGGCATGGATTGCTGTAATTATCCTACTGCCTGTGGCGTTCCATACAGAAAAATCCTCATTAGGGTTAAAGAAGCAATTATTTATGTAACATCCTGTATTTAATCCTGTTAGCAAACAGGCTTATAATAAATGGTATTTTCCATAAAGTATTAATTCATTTGATCGAACCAAATTACATTCAGATGTTGAGAATTCTAAGTAAGCAATTGTTTTTGTTTGGGAAAAACTGAATGTGCCATTTTACTGTTTGTCTCAATAGATACAATGCAATTCAGTAGTATAGATGTACTAGTATCTGTTACCTTGCTCTGTGTACACAAACTGTACCATATTAGTTATTTCCTTCCTTATGTAAGCCTTATGGTTTTGCTCTAGCTGCCAAAATTGAATTTGTCAGCTATTCTGTCACCTTACCAATAGGTGTCACGGTTTCTTTAATGGATATTTATAAATTCCCCCTATCTAGAAAAAAAAAACTTCTGGCACCCCCAGTTTTCTAGGAGGATAGTGCATTCCAAGGTCATGTGTGAGAAAAAAAGTGAATTTCCTGTCTCTGGAGAGGGAAGGAGAGCTACAAAGAGGAGCCTGAGACTTCTAGGAGGGGTAAGACCCTGGGGGAATCCTCTCATAGTGTCCAGCCAGTGTAGCTTAGCTTGTGTTATAGGGGTGGGTGAGCACCCACTTAGTGCCAGTTAGGATAGCTGAGCAGCCCAAAGCTCCAACAGGAGGTCAGTGGGTTAGTACCCTGGTTGTACCCAGGTAGATGCCTGGCAGCCAAGCACAGGGCTCTGAGAGCTAAGAAGGGTTTGTTTCTTTCAGAGAGGAATCCCCAATCCCACTGATAGTGTTCAGCAGCCCATTTGGTTGGTGAGATCTATAATTATTTTGTTATACGTTTATAATTGTTTCTGCAAATAATTCATGTTTCACTTTGTTTGGTGACACTGTGATATTATAACAATATATTAGTCCTGCTACATCTCTGCTCTGTCATAAATAAATATCCCATCTAAAGAATTCCTGGCGCCCATTTATTATTCTCTTATACAGCACCATTTATACATTCTGTGTGATCCTCTCACATAAAATAGAGGGCCCTGCCCTGAGTGTGAGTCCTAGGTGTAGCCCATGCTGTAGACTAGCCTGGCATACCGAGAGTTATATAACCCATCCTGGTACTTAACTGTAACTAAAGTGCTACACTTATTTTTATTTAGTCTCCGTTGACATTCATGTAATTTGTAGTGTAAATGATGCCTCAGTCCGCATTGGCTTGGAAACACACTTGCTATGCATGCTTCCTATCTTTTATTAAGCCCCAATGGTTCCTATTTGTTTCTACTATAATTGTTTCTCAAAGTGTATTTGTTAGACGTTTAAGCCCAATTCTTTCTGTTTATTGTGGATCGCGTATGTGTAAATAAATCCTCTAAATACCAGTCTAGTGTGGCTTTCATTCCTAGTTTTAAGACCAGGATTTACTTTTATGTAATTTTAATGTGCCTGTTTGGGAAAGTCTATATACTGGTAACCACCGTTAGATCATTTTTATTTTTATTGCCAAGGCTGGAACAAGGAAAGGTTTTCCAAACGCACTTAGAGACCTATTTAGAAAGCTGCAGCATTGGGAAATACAAATACCATGGATTATTACTGGCTACAGAATTTTACATTGCAGTTGTAAAATAACAATTTGGTTGTAAATTACAAATCAGGAATTTAAGACCACATTGTCGGATTACCACAGTGTCATAAAGTACTGCAATGCTCCTCTTTTGGGAAATACCACATGGCTGCCAAATATTATTTTGCTGGTGCAATAACTAATTAAAACTATTATAACTTGTTATGTATTATACTTATATATAGGTCCATTAAACTGACAGTCATCAGCATATAGTTTGTGTCCAAAAAAAGATTAGTATACCATTTAGTGTCAACAAACTTTCCTATTAATATTAATACCAGCACTTTCCTAGAGTATTGCCATTAACCCTTCAGTGCCAGCACTTTCCCAGAGTATTGCCATTAACCCTTCAGTGCCAGCACTTTCCCAGAGTATTGCTATTAACACTTTCAGTGCCAGCAGAGTATTACCTTTAACCTTTCCAGCTGCCAGCATTGACATGATATACAGTATGTACCTGCTTTCCATGTCTCCTCCATTGAATTGTTCACTCCTCACCCACTCTAAGTTGTGATTGGAGAGTTGGGTGGAAGGAAGAAAGAGGCAGGGACAGGAATCTCATGGCTGCTAGTCACAGGGGCCACTGTTATAAAGTCTGCAGCAGCTTTTACCTGGCATTTTAGAACTGCTGATCCTCCTCCCTCCTACCTTCACTTCATTTGCAACATTTGTTGCTGAGTGTGTGGAGTGTGAGTTATTCAATAAAAGTTCTTATCGTTAAAAATGGTGCTAATAGTGCGCCAACCAATCAGATGTTAGCTTTCAAATGTTAAACAATATCTGATTGGTTGGCACACAATTAGCACCATTTTTAACAGTAAGAACTTTTATTGAATCTCCCTGAATGTTTCCAATTACAGCAGAACAAGGAGAGCAGTTCTAACACTGAAAGTAAAAGGTGACAGGGAGATGCCAGGGAGAAGAATAGGCGCCCTGGTTTACTAGTTCACACTGGGCACCCTGGCTCTTTGCCTATGTGGCCTATGCCTAAAAATGGCGCTGCCTGCAGTGTTCACATCGTGCAATTCCTGTTCCTTATGCTGTAAGGTTTTGTTTTAAAATCTTGATCTAAGTCACATGAAATCCCAATGCACCAAAAATTATTCCCATTTTATTTTCATGCTGCTGGAAATTCAGTAGATGAAAATCCTCAAAGCACAAATGTATTCTGTTTGTTTTCGGAAGTTCTGTAAAGCCAATCTGACCTGTTAGATCCCTTGTATATAAATTCATCACCTGAATTCTATTAAAGTTAAAACTATGAGAAATTCTGGTTGTATCCTTTTACATCAACGGGAAAAGCTCAGTAGGTCTCCTCTGTCATATTGTAGTTGGACAATCAAATGAGAGGAAATTGCCTGAATTGTATAGAAAATCATATTCTCAAAACAGAATTTAACAAGATGCAGCTGACAAGAAAATTGCTGCATTAACAATGGAACCTGATCTAACACATTTCCGTCTAGTTGCGTCAAGGGGTGCAGCAGTCATGCAGAGACACATGATTCATCGCTGCAGCTTTTAAAATCACTGGGCTGCTTTTGTGACAGTGGGAACCAGAACATGGCACAGCTGTGAACTCAAAAACGATATCCATCTTCCACTAAAGGCGAAAGATGTAGACACAAGCACCTGGATCTAATTTTCCATGTGAACAGTCACCCTAAATGAATTTGAATGAAGCTTTACTGTCATTATAAGACATTTGGGCTATTTATAAAGAGCTACTGCATTTGACCAGAGCATAAAAGCCCTTTGGCATTAGTAGAGTAGAATATTCCCAGAAGTTTTTTATTTTCTACAACATGATAAAGTACAATTAAACTATTGTATTATAAGTGTATTGTAACATAGCTATCGCACAGCATGAAGGAAGTAGTGAGGATTATTCCAGTATAATAGAGGATGAGGCTTAATTAATAGAAGGTGTAACATTTTGTGTGTGCTCTTAATGTGAATCAACCAATTAGTTGCTATCAAATGTTTTTTAATGGGAAAGTTCAGTGGAAAATATCATTGTTTTTTAAATACAGGGAGGTTCAATAAAAATCTTCAGGGAGATTTAGTAAAAGTTCTTATCGTTTAAAATGGTGCTAATTTTGCCACAACCAATCAGATGTTAGATTTCAAATGTTGAATAAGATCTGATTGGTTGGGGCAAAACTAGCACCATTTTTAACGATAAGAACTTTTATTGAATCTCCCTGTTAGTTTATATTACGTATAACTAGTTATTTCAAGTATTATTTTCCTATTTTGAAAAATCATTTGATTTCAGACCATTTGCTGTTCCCTGCTATTGACATTAGTGAGCTGACATTTCAGGTTCTGTAACTGTCCTTTATCTTCCCAGAATGTACACTGATGTGGAATGTTCCTAACAGTAACTTCTACTGATTGGCTGTTGGATGGGTCACACATGCTCAGATCTCTACTGAGCAACTTAATCAACCCAGGCGCTGGGTCAAGGGCAAAACCATAACTGTCTCTATTAGGGGCCCTGCAAACAGGAAGTCAGTATTTCGTAAGCATTTATTTATACACAGACAAAATGCTGAATGGGCAGGTTAATGTCATGCTTTTTTTCCTTAAAAGCATAAGTATTTGCACTGAACTTCCCCTTTCAGAGAGCAGTTCAGAGAAGGGCAACTAAAATAATAAAGGGAATGGAGGGGCTTGACTATGCAGGCAGGTTAGACAAGTTAGGGCTGTTTACATTAGAGAAGCGACGTTTGCGTGGGGATATGATCACTTTATACAAATATATTAATGGGCCATAAACAATCTGATGCATTGTTTATTAATAGGTCATATCAGAGGACTCGTGGACATCCAGGACTCGTGGATTAGAAGAAAAGAAGTTTCATCTTCATGTTAGGAAATGTTTTTTTTACAGTGAGAATGGTGAAACTGTGAAACTGTCTTGCAGCAGATGTGGTAATGGCAAGTTCATTAAATAGCTTTAAAAGTGGGCTGGATAAGTTACTAAAACTTAATAATATTGAGAATGACTGGTATTAATACATATATATATATATATATATATATATATATATATATATATATACTGTATTATATAAATTATATATATATATGTATGAGTCAGGAAGGAATTCCCCCCCCCCCCCTTTCAGTTTTTTTTTTTTTTGCCTTCCTCTGGATCAACTGTTAGGTAGGGTTAAAAAGGAGGATGAAAATGCCAAATGGACATATGGCTTTATTCAACCTCAATTACTATATTACTGTATTTACTCTCCTCTGATACAGCATATTTAAGAAGACTCTTAGGCCAACCTGTCTAAAAGTTGGATATTCAGTGAATATCCAAAATTCACTGTGAACCCAACTTAGTGTCAAACTTTGGCCCGACCCAAATATAGAATTTAGAGCCTAAATCTTTCCTTCATGTTTTTCCTTTTTTAAAGTTTCTTTTCATTCTTTCACAAATTATTTGTTTATTGCTTTGTTTCTTTTGAAACCATACTGAAATAACTCCTGCTATCACGTTTAGGTCTTGTTATGAGAACAAGGATTAGATTGGATTCTTATTGCATTATCTCTTTTTTTCTACTTTATATATATGTATGCCCCTGTGTACAATTTGAAGACTCAGATAATCTGCCGTTATATGGTAGGTTTTTCTCTAACCAGATACATAATTTGATTATTTTGTAAATTGGAATATTTAATGGCTGCTAAACTCATTCAATTCACAAAAGAAACATTATTAAGCTATTATAGGCTTTCCAACAAATATCAAATAACTATCCATGGTGAATCTTTTCTTTTAAAGGCTAATATATTAAATGAGGATTGAGTAGAATTAATTTATGAACATTTCATCTCAATTAGACTTATTGTATGTTCTTTTTTATTTATAATTCAATATAGGTAATAACATGGATTGCTCACTATTTCAGACATTGAAAATAAGAGCAACTAATTGCAGTGTGAAAACATTAAAGGACAACTCCAATCTCATAAGAGCATCTTTTAGAAAGAATGGCCTCTTTAAAATATGTTGATATATCATACTTTGTCCTATGAATTCATTACTGTATGCCTGCTATGCTTCTGGATGCCTCATGGAAACTGAGCAATTTAGAAACCTGTACTGAGCAGGTACTTAGCCTGGGCATGCTCAGAAGAGGCAGACAGTGGATAAACCTTTAGTCATTGGCTGTGATGTCAGCTGTCAAATCCATAACTGACAGTTGCTAACTGGAAGAACCAGGAAGCAGAAACAGGGGAAACAGGAAATTGTGCAGGATTTTAGGTTAGACTTACCGGTATATATTTCACACTTCAAACTATTACCGTTTAGGGTTTTGGGGGGTGATTTGTAATTTGTAATTTTGATATGTAAGTTTTCATTTTGGGGCTGGAATTGCCCTTTAAGGGACATGTTTATATTTAGAGATAATAATCTCTGCCAGTGGTTCTGCAGCACCTATTGCAGTTCCAAAAATCTATTTAGAACCCAACTGAATCAGAATTTTTTTTTAATATTTGATCACAATTTTTGATTTATAAACACAAGTTTTAGATTTTTCAATAGTAATTTCCCAACATTCCATGTTTGACTGTTCAGCCATAAGTTCCAATAGTTTCTAAGTTTCAAAAACTTGTGAAAAGTGTTTAAAAATTAAACACAAAATAGTGGTGAAATGTCATTGTTTTTATATTGTATAACTTCTTAGTGGAAGTTTGCTTTACTTTTCAAGGATTTCATGTCACAATATCATTGTTAATATTCATATGTTAAAATGTTAAAGGGCATGTCCAGTAAAAAAAAAACTTAAGCTGTAAATGTAGAGGACCCCGCCAAACCTAAGTTTTGCATAATTAAAATTTTACCAAATATGCCCCTGAAGTTCCTAACACAGTCCCTTGCTGCTCCTCCTCTGCTCTGCGGCTGACAGTTGCTCCACTTTCTGGTTGCAGCTCTCATGAAAGGCGCAACATCATGCCCAATCGCCTGACAGCCGTGACCAGGAAGAAGAGCATCTGTCACTGCAGAAGCCCTCTACCCCCCATTTTTGCCTGAAACAAGCTCAAAACAGGAGCAGAGAGCAGTGGCTTGGTGGCGAGGGACCAGGTCAGGTAAGGAACTTGAGGGCAATATTTGGTAAATTTTGTTAATGCGAAACCTAGGTCTAGGGAGGTCCACTAAATTTATAGCTAAAGTTTTTTTTTACTGGACATGCCCTTTAATGAACTTATTTTGGAAATGTTTAAAATTTTAAGCAATATATTATAACATTAAAGTGTATCTCCACTCCTAAAAACAACATAGCTTGAATGGATTCCCACAAGTATGAGACAACTGTACCTGGAAAATGAAGCAATTCTGTGCAGTGTTGTGGAATTAATGGCTGCTCCTGTGTTCTGATCACTCAGGAAGTTAAACTCGGCCCCTGTGTTCATGCCTGCCCGACGGGCGTTCACCCTTAGCCCATGTGCAGATATTTGTAGGATCCGTCGGGAAGCTCCAACTCGGCTACTGCTTTGCTGGCCTCTTCACACACACACACTTTCCTGCATGTCTACACTTTATTTAATCACAAAACCTTCCCCCCCATGGTCAAGTGGGCATGCCAGCATCATGATGATGCACATTGACTGACAGCCTGCCCAGCACAGAAGGAGACACGCCCCCAGGAACTAGCACAACTTCCCCAGGCTTCTGCAAAGGAAAAGATGGGATTTTTAACAAAAAAAGGTAAGAAGACGGTTTGGGAATGATGCACTTTCCATCAGTGGAGATACCCTTTAATATTTCAAAATGCCAAAACACTGTAACACAGAGAATCCTGTGAGAGACAGAGGAATTACCCATCATGCTATTTACATATAGCAAATCATTTTGCGCTTTTATCCTGCCAGATGGATAAAATGGCATGAAGCAGAAGAGTTCTTGAAATCTAATGTTTCAAATTAAATGTTATAGGTACTATGATTATAGGGGACAATAATAGTTTTCAATAAAGACCAATTCAAATAAAAAATATTTCCCAGTTTAGAGACCATTGAAAAGGTAAAAGATGCCATTGGTCATTTGTGTGCCCTGGTTACAGCATACCCTTATTTGCTGAATTTGGCTAAACCTTTTGTAACCTCGTGTTTCTAATTCTTGCACTCACTAAATGATATTGCAGGGTTAAAGAGATAACACCTAATGTAACAAACCCCAATGTGCAGGTGATCAAAAAGCTGTAGGGCTTCCACATATTCCCTTTAAAATTATCATTAACTCACCAGAACAAGTCTTGTAAAATATGTCTTACCAGGCATTAAGGTTTGAATGTTTCCCTGTAGGGTTTATTTTTAGGTGTAAGGGATGAATCATACCTACTAGGTGTTTAATGTTTTGAAAAGATATACAGAGTGCAGGGTCTGTTAAAATTAGAATGTTGGAATGTCACTAACACATTTAATACAGATCTAGATAGACTTCTCTTGAAATATCAGCCGGTGCATTTCTTTAATCTAATTTTCTATGAGAAGGTAGAGCCGCAGCTATTTTATACTTTGCTGCATAATATAGGTTTCACAAATATCCCTTCCAGGCATTGAGGGGATACTGAATCCCAAATTGCCATCACGAAGTATCATCAAATACTGATACCAAGAGGTATTGGTCCATTGATTGCCATCATGGGTGTTAATTTGCAATGCAGGTGTAAAATAATATAATAATAAGAATAATATAATAATGTTATGGTTGTAAATGGAGTGATATGGGAAAACTTTAATATCATTTGTTTATAAATAGCACTCTATATTTGATTGGTTAAGGAAAAGGTTTTAACTTTATATCTGTCTTAGGTTAAAGGGGTAGATTGTTTGATACAAATAATTTAGCCATTTAGCAAGTGAATTTTCAGTGATTCCGTTGATTAAAGGGGAACTGTGGTCTCCAAACAGGTTTATTTTAAATGAAAGGCCAGGTTCATACCTTTAAAATGAGCCATCAACCACCTCTTTACGTGCTGCACAGCCCAAAATATGAAGAAATCACTGATCAGAAAGTTAGGGGGTGGGAGGTTCTGAATCTGCAGTCAGAAATACTATTTCCTCCTCTAATTTGCGGTTGGCACATGCTCAGTTCATCACTGAAAGGTAGGAGGGGGATGGGGAGAACAGCACAGCCCACAGCACTGCTTTTTTAATGCCTCCCACTTGCTGGCCCTTCCCAATTGTGGGCCCTGTGTCCCCTCCCCTTGCAGCCCCCTGTGGCCCCTCCCACTCACGGACTCTGTGGCTCCGCACACTAGCGGGTCCTGTGGCCCCTCCCCCACTTGCCACAGGGCCCCCGAGTGGGAGGGGCCCACAAGAGGGAGGGGCCCCAGAGCCATGAGTGGGAGGGGCCATGGAGGCCTACGAGGAGGAGGAAACACGGAAGAGGGACGGTCAAATGGTTTCAGTGCAGGAAGTGCAGGGGATCTGGTGATGCTGCAACCATATCACACATATAAATGTAAATAAATTCAAAACGATGTAAAATAAATAATGAAAGTAAATTGCAAAAATCATCAGGAAAGCAATTCCTGTCAATTTACCTAAAGTCATTTTTGGACCACAGTTACCCTTTAAGCTTTTATAGAGGTTTAAATATGTAAGGGTACAGTAAGTCTATGTTCATAAAGGTGTATGTTATAATTACCACACCCAGAGTTACTATATAAAACATACAACATTAAATGTCTGTTTGAATCTCAGGTTTAATTAACGATTGCCCCAGACTGGCCAGATAAATTCAACTAGAAATTAATCTACAGTACATAATGTCATTTTACTGGAAAAACTTAAACTTCAATGTAAGGTATTTTGGAACTGTCCCTAAACTTGGCTTACAAATCACAGTGAGCATGTGCAGAAGTCAGAGGGTTGTCAAAAATATAAGGATATAATATCTAGACTATACTTCCAACTACATACTCGAAGAAACACCTCAGGATATTCCCACTTTGGATAAAGGCGCAAGTATAGATTAATCTTCCCTTGGGCTATAATAAACACATTGCATTTTTTATAGTACATTAAGCATACCTTGCTTCGGGGACTATATTACATTTCTGAAGGTTAAACTTTACTTCTTTGGTACAGGTGATGAAGAACAGTGAGCCAAATACTTGTGGTTCCCCTTAAACTGCACTCTATTCTAAGCTAAAATAATTGAGTTAATCTGTGTTGGAAGTAAAAGATTGCCTTGTGATGATCAATAAAGGCCTACCATATTATAAAATGCTATATCCATAGAAAGTGTCCTGAAAGCACTATAAGGTATATTCGGATATGATATCAGCTATGACCCGCTTGACTAAATAGCTTAACATTCTACCTCATGAATATGCACTATTAATTCAATTGGTAGCCATTCTTGTGGCAAGGTGAAACAATGTGGTGGGGAAAAATAAATACTCTGACTGACTGATTACTGTATTACTTTTTAATAAACTGTGATTACAGATTTTTTTTTTTATTGGTTTTGTCATTTTTAATATGTTAACTATTATTCACAGCTGTGAGGCACGAGTTACATTTGGGGAGATTTGCCCAAATGTAAATGGATTCATCTCCCAAATAATATTCCACAGAGACTGTGCGGCTCTGGGTAAATCTCACTCCACGTAAGTATTTATTGCCAGCTATCAGCAGAAAGAGCAGTGCAGCCACTGGTGAATAGGCTGTGGTTAAAGTGAGAGTGCTTTTTGTGATACTCCTGCAGCCGTCACAACATAATGTGATTATAACTGTTACCTTTAAAATGTGTTTTTCATTCTGTGGCTTTAGTTTTTTTAATGATGGCAATTGGTTCAAGCCTTTAAGATTTGTATGCATGTTTGACCAAGCACATATATATTTTCATACGTGATAGCTGTAGCCATTTTACAGCATTAGGGTCTCGTACTATTAATTGGCCGCAACAAACCAATCAGATGTTGGCTATTTAATGGGTAACTGCAGTTAAGCAAGGTACACACCATGCAATGGTTCCTCCTGACCGACCGTTTCGGCTCTTCTGACCGGTCAGCCAGGAGGAAGGACTGTTGGTCGTGGCAACAGTGCCCACAGCCAACAGTTTACCGCAATGGAGTGTGTAGTCCATAGAGGACTGCATGATCGGACTTGGTTTTCCGCTGTGTCCGCTCTTACTTTTGGCTGAAAACCCATGTGATTATTTCGGCCCGATCGACTGATACACTATCAGTGGATCGGGCTGAAATATTGCATGGTGTGTACATAGCTTTACAGAACATCTGATTGGATGCTGCAAAGTAATATCACAGGCAAACATTTGCACCTTTTATTGCATCAGTTTCTTACCCCATCATAATGTTTGGTATTCAAACTGTTCAATAGTCTTTATCTTATCTCCTCAAATAAATTCCCAGGAAATGGACAGTCAGTTATGGATAGAGGAACAATCATGACTTTTGCAATATGTGGCTGGAGGAATTACAGAACAACATTTAGTACAGACTTGATATATCTTGCATTCTTGGTGTCATAACTATAATAAAGACTCTTGTGATATGCAAGTTACTGCAATAAAATAGATAGACAGTCATATATTTGGGTTTTTATGGGTGTATTAGTCTGTTCACTGACAAGCAGAATATTGATAATTCAACTATTAGAAGCTTTGATAGAAAATATTTGACAGTTTTCAGTACATAGATGACTTGGGGAATTTCAGATCTTATATAAATTCAGGGATGGTGAGATGTTATATTCCATGCAACTGGAACAAAAGTTCATATTCTGATCCACTAATAATGAGAATCACACCAAAAAAATAACTATATGTGGAATAACTATCAATGGATAAAAATGGTTGTTTCTCCTTTACAGAAACAACTCAGATGTCCGTGTTACAATTACTTTGCTTGGCAGGCAGATTCTCCAATAAACTGTAAAATACACTACAGTAAATAGCATTAAAGTCAATGTTACCACTGAGTATACGTACAGTGACTGGCCACACCTCTGATCTCAGTTACATATTTCCTTGCCTATTCTGTCCAGTAAAAGGATTGGCTAGAAGCTACTAGTGGGTGTGACCAACTGTAACAACTTCCTGCAATAGGACTGAGCATGTGTAAAGAACATAATGGTCAGTGACCACACTGTGTGATACTGGAACAATCGGAAATAAGAGACAAACCTCATGTGAGAAAGTTGCATTTCTTAACAACCATATTAAAATGAGAGGTGAGACATTGATTACTGCTTTTATAACAAGGAGATCTGCCTTCTAATTCAATGTTATTCTGATGCTTTAGTTGTCCTTTAAAATTTTGACCAAGATGATTATAATGGTTTAGTAAACTAAATGAATGACTGCAATAAAAAAAATTCAAAAGACATTACTGTAGGTGGAGAAAATTCTTTACAAAATAATCATAAATTCTGCCACAATGTCAATTCACCCTTTTAAAAATAGGTCCCGTTGTGGACAAATTAATCAAAAAAGGAAGTGTTTAAAAAAAGTTTTTTTGTGAATGAAATTCTATTGCCAGATTTGTTTCTGCAACTGGACATTATTAACAGAAATGTGTCATACTGTAGGACTCAAATGGCTAAACTATTTGTAAGTACAGAATGTACTACTTTACACAAAAATGCAAAATGAAAAAAATCTTCTAAAACGTGTCCAAGCTTTAATTGAATGTACTTTTGAGCTTTTAGATCATTTTTGCTACATATTTACAGTAGGTATCTCATTTTAATAATAAATAAATTTCCCATGGTACAGAAATATACAGTACAGTTAAATCCACTCATAGGGCATACTTCTCTTATCTAGCATTAGTACATACACTAACTATATAGGAGGGCATGTGTCTCTTAGAGTTTGAACCAAAAGGAATATACAGTGTCCAATGGCATGTTATCATTAGCCACTGATCAATTAAGCAACTTAAAAACTACTATGAATCCCATTCCTTAACAGTTCTTCACTATTTCAAAATGTGTTGGAACCTGCAATTATTAATTAGATACACTACATTGCAGGTGGACATGTCCATTGACATGATTGTTTTGACCTAATTAATTTATTGAAAACTAATATTTATCTGAATACATGGACAGCCCTATCTACCTATTTAACTAAAATGAACCCATTTTAAATGTGGCTGTAAAAAACTTAATACTGTATATTATATTTGTACAATCACACAATGTTTAATGGCAATTACCTGGGAAAATCCACCTCCCTCTAGGAGCCAGATAACTAATAATTTATGGTGAAAAGACTGGACTACTTGGCTAGAGGGCTAGTAGACAAGCAGATGTGGTTACTCCACATAAGAAATACGGAACCCTGAGGAGGATACAAGACAGATGGTTGATAGCTGGTGAATGGTGGTCTAGTATTCCAGCTATTGTAGCTGAATATAATAAGACAGTTAATTGAAATTACTGTTTGTAAAATAAGGAAAGGAATGGTACTAAGGAAATTAGCTTACAAACAATTTTATTCAGGAATTTTATCTTTAACATTCCTATGATATGTTACTAAAAGGTTCACATTTGGCTGAACTATTTTGCCATATTTTCGGCTTTCTTTAATTTGCATTGATATGTCAAAAAATCTTTTTGTTATGTTCTATTGTATAAATGTTGAATGGACGTCTCCAGGCTTTTTATTCATTACATTGGGCTAATAACTGTAAGGAGGAATATCCAGCATCTGAATACTACTTTTTTGTTTTCAATGTATTTTTTTATTATAATTTTCTATATAAGATGAAAAACATTATACAAATTAATAAGAAAATATATACCCTATATACTCGAGCATAAGCCAACCTGAGTATAACCCTAGGTACCTATTTTTGGCTCAAAACCTGAAAAATCTGATTCTGTATTGTTTTGATGATTTAGTATAATGCATTTTGCTATTACTGTATGGGACTACTGTATCGGAATTCTGCTGTCCATCAAAAGGGCAATTAAGACCTCAAAACAATACAGAATCAAAAGGCAATATTTTTAACAATATATTCCATCCTCCTCATTCTGTATTGTTTTTAGGCATTAGTTGCACTTCAAATGGACAGATCCTGTACAGTAACCCCCAATACCTTTCCACTGTAGATGTTTGGAAACTAGAACCCCCAGCATGCTTTAGTTGGGATTTAAAAATCCGCTGGGCCCACGGATTTATCAAAACTATCTGTTCTGAATCGAAATCAGATTTGTTTGCTTATGAATGAAAGATTTCATTTTCTCTGTGGATGTTGTCTAATCCTTAGATTGGCTTTGATAATGTCAGTCACGTTTCTTTTTCATAATCCTCATGCATTTCTTATGTCTGTGTTGTGTATCTTTAGTTTAGACTTACCTTCTGTGTTTATGAATGATACAGTTTGTCCCTAATTACTGTATATATATTATTGTAAATTTAAATGGCTTAATATTAATTGGATGATCAGAGATTCTTTTCTCTGCTAAAATAAGACAGATACAGATATTATTTCAATGAATCTATAGTTGTAACTGCTTGAAGGAGTGGACTTTAGTGCATAGCAATGTGTGTCCTTTTAACTTTCTCCCCTTTTTTATTTCTGTGCCTTATTCTTCATAAGATTCTGTGCACACAAGTAATATAATTCCCTGTTGTTTTATTCTGAGTTTTGTGTGAATATAACTAAGTTACCAACCCATTGACGGCTCTCACTGTGCAATCAGCATTTTTTTCTATTATATTCAACCTTTCAACATATTTCCTTTAAATATGTTACAGAAAATAGTTTGTCTGGTTTATAGATAAGATTTTTTTTACTAGCCAGCTTTAGAAAACAAATTATTCACAGAAGGCAGAAAAGAATCTGAAGGCCGTTGATATTTATTTTGGCCTAGAAGAAGCTTTGTAGTAATGAATGACTAATAGAGAAAAAAAACAGTAGCTCTGTAAATGATTACAAGATTAGATTCTAATCAAACACAAATAGTGAAATGCGAGAATCAAGACTATGAAAATTGCCGTCTCTTTCAGTTGTGGAATAATTTCACACTTTTGTCACAATTGAGGTATTTAAAGTAAAATTGGCAATTAATGTTTCTTTGTATGGCAAACAGTAGCGAGGTGTTAAAATTATAACTCAAAACTTGGAAACCATTGTAAATGGCAATGACTCGTGCTTTGTGGAACCAAGCTGTGCATCTGGAACATTTCAGTTTTCAAAAATGGATCATTTTCATAACTTTTTCTGTAACGTGCGAAATTCCTCCTGTTCGCTGATATAAATTCCTCCTTGCTGCGGTTGAGGTAGGTAAAGATACAGTAGGTATCAACATTACACCTTTGAGGATTGTAGCTAAGCATCTAATTGAATTCTTTCTTTTAGGAATTTTTACATTGGAATACTCAGTTTAGCTGTTATTTTTTACAAAGTAGAAGAGGCAAACCAATTAAAACTGTTAAAATATATATTTTTTAATTTTTGTTGCCCACAGCTGTTTTGAAAATCCATTTGGTGGCATATTGTCACAAACTTACCTGCTGCTCCGATCCAGCGCTGCTCTGGTCACAGCCGGGCGCTTCCGGTGTGATTACGTCACAGTGCCAACGCATCTCCCGGAGCGATTATTGAAAAGCCGGCGGCATCCTCCTCTTGGTGCCTGATTGTAGCTCCGCTACCCCTAGCTCCTGTACATATTCAGCTACTTACCTTACTTGTTCCAGAGATAATACCTACCTTGCCTGTTCCAGAGACAATACCTACCTTGCCTGTTCCAGAGACAATACCTACCTTGTAGAGATGTCCGAACTTCAAAAAATCCGGTCCGCGCGAGGATCCGCGATTTTCGAAAAATCCGTAAATTCGAAAATCCGCGAGCGGACCCGTTAAAACGTATTAAATGAAAGTTCGCAAAATCCGCATTAAAGTGTTCTAAATAGCCTTGGTAATGTTAACTTAATCACTCAGGGACGTGGTAATGTCCTTAGAAACACGTATCAATGCCTACAATACCTAAAAATTACAGTCCGCTAGCGAGAACAGTATTTTTCGAAAATACGAGGATTTCCGTAAAAACGAGGATCTCCGTAAAACCGAGGATTTCCGTAAGTCCGCGAATCTCCGTAAAAACGAGGATTTCCGTAAAAACGAGGATTCCCGTAAAAACGAGGATTTCTGTAAGTCCGCGAATCTCCGTAAAAACGAGGATTCCCGTAAAAACGAGGATTTCCGTAAAAACGAGGATTTTCGTAAAAACGAGGAACCGGAACTTCCTGCCTATCAAAATGGCCAGTGCTGCAAGGCAACTATATGCCCTGAACTACCTCCTGCTCAGGGGGTATGATGATTTCCCCCCTGGCACCCATCATGTGCGGCGCCGGAGGCGCAGAATAATGGAGGGGCTACAGCGCCGCATCCTGCGACGCTTCGGATACCAGACCACTGTCTCTACCCTCCAGAGACAGTGGTCAGACCTCAAGAGGCAGAGGCCTCAATATGTGGCTGCCGTTCGGCAAATGATAGAAGGCAAGTATACTTTTTATTATATTACTGTATTATAATACGTAGTAAAATATTTTAATTCACTTCTGACAAAAACATATTTATATATATATATGTTTTTAAAAACATCAATAATCCTTAAATTTGGCTTGAGAGAGAGAGATCCAAGTTCTTTGTATTTCTCATTCACTGGTTATTATTACATTATTATTATTCTTGTATTATTCAATATCAGCCCTATTTAAAGGGTAAGTAAAGTCAAAAAATAAATCACTGAAAAGTGACTTTATTTAACATAACACCTATAAATTTAAAATGATACCCACACATAGACACACTTGGTGGCCCACCCTTCCATTTCCATGGCAGCCTTATTTAAAGGCTAAGTAAAGTTAAAAATGAAATCGATCATTAAAAATTGATTTCTTTTTATCTTATAAATGCACACTGATACCCACACATAGACACAGTTAAACACACTTTACTGACCCACCCTTTTAGTTACATGGCAGCCCTATTTGAAGGGAAAGTAAAGTCAAAAATAAAATGTTGATCAATTATTAAAAATTGATTTATACACTCCAAAATTAAAAATGTTGTGTTACCCACAAAATCTATACAGATACAAGTACACACAGCTACTGATGCTCCCCTACACCCAACCAACTTTTCCCTTTCCGTGGCTACAATACACACAATAAAAATATAAGTACTTAGCCAGAATAAGGTATGAAATCATTGCCATAGAAATATGATTGACTTTTAAAGAAACTAAATATTGCCTTATTTAATCTGTATTTTCAAGCAGAATTCAAAGTATATAATTAAATATTTCCTTTAGATATATCATTCATTATGTATTTTTTTATTTTAATTTGCAGGGGAATCTTCCTCGGATACCCCACCCCCACCACCGTCCCCGCCAGAGGAAGAATTTTAAGTGCAGCCTATTGAAAAAAAAACATTTTTCTAAATCTTTCATTTGTCCAAGGCCACATTACAGCGCACACGAGCCCTCCAGAAACAAGCGCGTGTTTCCGGTGTGCTCATGTGTATTGCCATGTGAGTGCAGTACGATAGCATAATTGTGCAAAAATTGAGGATCACATTAATTGTGCCACACTATTGTGTGCTTTTTAACACGTTGATATGTCCAAGCCCTTTATCCAAATGTTTGCATAATTTTTGACAACTTCTCCGAGAATTGTTTTAGTAAATGTATTTGAACATTTAATGACAGTGAGAGTTAAAATAAATTTCCTTTTTTTTTTAGCACTACCACCAACTAGCCCTCAGGCTACGGGCAGCCCATTGCCCCCTCCGGGCAGTCCCTTGCCCCCTCCGGGCTCACCATCGCCCCCACCGGGCAGTCCACCGCCCCAAGAAGAGGAGGAACCGGGGACCAGCCAGACACGTAAGTGCATCCTAAGCAATTTTTTAATCTTTTTATTGACCTTGATTGTCAGCAAATAATTAGTGAAATTATCATTGATAATTAATTGAATTTTATTATTTCACTGATAAAAATTTTCGAAAATAAAAAAGGAAACAAATCTATTAATTTGGCTTGAGAGACAGAGCTTCTCATTTCTCATTCCCATTTATTGTCCCCAACTCCCCATTGTTTGGGCTGTATCTTGTCCCTCAGTTTTTAAGCTTAAGTCACGAAATTCGGTCCAAACGTCCAAAATTATCCAAGAAATGTTCACTACATAGCCTTTTAGGAAATGTTCTTATAATATATTACTAATGGATTGGACGGTGATTGTTGAAATAAAACATTTTTTTTTCTAGAAGCAGGACCAGCCTCTACAGGCGCTCCACCCTCTCCACCCCCTCCACCCTCTCCAGCCCCTCCAGGCCCTCCACCCTCTCCAGCCCCTCCAGCACCTCCTGCCTCTCCAGTCACTCTGGCGGCCATGCTTGAGAATCGTAAGTAAATCATATCTAACGTTAATGAAATGTTATATACAAGACTATTAATATCTGTATTTTCCCAGTGTAAAATCCACGCTACATGATGCAACATTGGGTACTGTGGGTTTGACAATGCTTTTATGGGGGCTGCACCACTTCCAAAAAATTTTGTATGTAGCACAGTCCTAGTGATACAAAACCAAGAATGTTCTGATACAATTTAGCAATAAACGTAATGTTTTAAGCCAGCATTACCTCCTGCTGTTTATCAGTGATCCCCCATGATGCAATAATATCGCTTTAAGTGGAAGTTCAGTGATAATATATATACTTTTAAGGAAAAAAGAGCAGTATTTATCCATCCCAATTACCTTAATCTGCCCATTCAGCAATCAGCATTGTGTCTGTGTATAAATAAATGCAACGGAAATAATGACTTCCTGTTTGCAGGACCCCTAATAGAGACCGTTATGGTCTTGCCCTTGACCCAGCGCCTGGGTTGATTCAGTTGCTCAGTAGAGATCTGAGCATGTGTGACCCATCCAACAGCCAATCAGTAGAAATCACTGTTACCATAACTAGGTATGCATAATATAAACTAAGAATTTTAGAAATAATGATATCTTATACTGAGCTTTCCTTTTTATGACATACCGCAACATTATAGCATTGCAGTACCATGTATGTGTAAGTAGTTATCAGGTGCAAAATTGCATCTACCGCATGGTGCTTTAGGAAATGTGCTCGAACATCTTCACCACAATTCTCTCAATATCTTCCTCCACAGAACTACAGAGCATGCGGCGGGAGATGCGCCACATGGTGCGGCGCCTGGACCGCCGCCTGACCAGACTGGAGAGGAGGGCACCCCAGTAACCCCCTTTTTTTTTGTTTGTTTATTTTTTGTAAATAGTTTTTTTTTTTAAATTTCATATATATATAAAAACAGTTCTGAAAAAAAAAATGTTTTTGGGCTTTATTTTTCGATATATCAAATTATTCAGATAGATTCATAATCAATTTTTATTTGAAAAATTACAATACACATATCTATTTAGCTAGCTATATGTCTGGTACTTATAATTGTATATAACTTACCATTAATGCCATTACACACACCACATTATATATATATATATACCTTACCATTAATACCATTACACACACCACATTATATATATATACCTTACCATTAATGCCATTACACACACCACATTATTATATTATATACCTTACCATTAATACCATTACACACACCACATTATATATATATACCTTACCATAATGTCATTACACCCACCACATTATAATTATACCTTACCATTAATGCCATTACACACACCACATTATTTATTATAACCCTTACATACATACCACACCACACATTATATATATAGACACTTACCATTAATGACTTCACACACATATATATATATTAAACCTTACCATTAATGTCATTACAACACACCACATTATATTATATATACCTACCATTAATGCCATTACACCCCCCATCGTGCTAGGGAAAGCAGGTGAAAGGGTAATGCTTCGTAGGAACAGCAGCATTGAGTTACAGCAGGCACACTGCAGTTTGCCACCATTGTTGAAGAGCCAGGCAAGCTTGGCCCCACTGGACATACCCCTCACCCATTGGCTACTCTCCCTCAAGGTATGCATCGTGCTAGGGAAAGCAGGTGAAAGGGTAATGCTTCGTAGGAACAGCACCATTGTGTTACAGCAGGCCCACTGCAGTTTGCCACCATTGTTGTGGGGCCAGGCAAGCTTGGCCCCACTGGACATACCCCTCACCCATTGGCTACTCTCCCTCAAGGTATGCATCGTGCAAGGGAAAGCAGGTGAAAGGGTAATGCTTCGTAGGAACAGCACCATATGCCACCATTGTTGTGGGGCCAGGCAAGCTTGGCCCCACTGGACATACCCCTCACCCATTGGCTACTCTCCCTCAAGGTATGCATCGTGCAATGGAAAGCAGGTGAAAGGGTAATGCTTCGTAGGAACAGCACCATTGAGAGGAAGCAGCTGATGGGGCCGGAGGGGGAGGAGGAGGAACGGTGGCTACCTGGGCACGAGGTAGGGAACGTGTGGGGGCCTGCACGTTCCCTGTCCGCTGCTCCCACCGGGCAAAGTGGTGCAGAATCATATGCCTCCTCATAGAGGAGGTGCCCAAATGTGATGTGGTCTTCCCACCGCTAACACGTTGCAGGCACAACTTGCACACTGCAACTGTGCTGTCACCGTAAAAAAAAAAAATCCGCGGTTCGGAAGTTCGGAAGGCGGAAAATCCGGAAAATCCGGAATAATCCGCCGTTCGCGGACGTGATAAATCCGCGGCGGATCCAGGTTCGGGTCCGCGAACCGGCCATCTCTACTACCTTGCCTGTTCCAGAGACAATACCTATCTTGCCTGTTCCAGAGACTATACTTACCTTGCCTGTTCCAGAGGCAATACCTACCTTGCCTGTTCCAGAGACTATACTTACCTTGCCTGTTCCAGAGACTATACTTACCTTGCCTGTTCCAGAGACTATTCTTACCTTGCCAGTTCCTGAGTCACTACTCACCTTGCCTGTTCCTATATCAGCTACCTACCTTGCCTGTTTCCTGTATCCTGCCTACAACTCCCAGTAGCACCTTGTCGCCATTCTCCAGCCTACAGTTCCTGCAGCACCTTGTCGCCATTCTCCAGCCTACAGTTCCTGCAGCACCTTGTCACCATTCTCCAGTCTACAACTCCAAGCAGCACCTTGTCGCCATTCTCCAGCCTTCTGTTCCCAGTAGCCATTGTCTCAAGTATCCAGCCTACCACTCCCAGCAGCCACCTGTGCTCCTATATCTTCCTGACTCCTCCTAAAGCGTACTCGTACGTACCCCAGCCATCTAGGCCATATTTATTATACATATAAGGCGAAAATGTTGCAGTTGTTGCCAGTTCTCTTTACAAAGCTTATTGTACATTTTTAGCGTTTAAGAAAATCTCTGTTTATTATTCTGCAATATTAACCCACTTTAGTGCCACCAATATTGTATTATTTCACTTATTTCACCTTACCATGGTTCAAGCACGCAGTATACATTTTGATGCACATACTTATTTATGTTTCGGGTTATTTATAGTTTTTGTCCCCATTGTATGGCTTTTTTGTATAATAATATTGTACAGCGCTGTGTCCCCAAGCGGCACTATATAAATAAACATATACATACATACATATAATACATCCCGTGTGACTTTTTTATTCTTATAATTCTTATCTACAATATAATATTGTATTATCCTTCTGCGTGACTTCAATTCATTCATTTAGTGTAGTGTTGAACATGCTATTCTATGGTTTACATTTGATTTCTCCATTCCCTTTAGGACCTCTCATAAGAGATTTAAATCAAAGTACCCAATCAAGCACATACTCTGTGGAAAACAGGAGTACACTGAGGGAAACCATTATAAGCACAAGGAAAACATACCAATTCCTTGCAGATGTAGGTGAGATTGGTTAGGAACCCAGGACTTGATGACTCATTACTAACACAAAATAAAAAGCTGTGCTAGTCACTGAGCCACCATACCTAGAATAAGGGACATTGCGGACATTGTTGATCAACACAAAAGATTCAGTATACATAGGGGGAAAAACTTTAATGGGTGACCTAATAAGTATTGGGAGAATTGCTTTAAAAAAGGATTTGGGTAGGTTTGTTTTACTCATAAGTAGTTTAATCTTGAGAGGTGATTCATTTAGAATTGCTGTCATTGTAGCTAAGAGGCGTTAAAAGAGCATTGTACATGGCAGACAACTGATGCCACCCCACCCCCATACACACATCTCTATTCAGGCTGGTTTTCTTTATTTTCGACATAAATGGCCTCCTTGACACCTCTTTTGAACCAATCCTGTCACTTGGCCAAGATTTTGACATTACAATCTACAAAGGTGTATCTTTTTTCCCTAAGATGCAGGTACACGGCTGAGACTTACTGTTTTGTCTCCCCCACATACAGTTCAGAGCACTCTTCACAGCACTGCATATATGATGTTGCTCTTCTTGTGTTTTGGTATTAGGTCTTTTGGATGCACCAGTTGCTGCCTTGGTCCCTGACACCTTGCTGTTAAATGTACAAATTACTAGCAAAAGGTATTCTGCAATTTTACTAAACTTCAAGCCTAGTTGATCTAACTGAATACCACAGAATACCTTGACCTGGGTGAATGAGAATCTTCTCAAGCTTAAGGTGGTCTTGCACTTTAAAATGGATACACATACTGTATATACTAGAGTATAAGATGAGGTTTTCAGACTTTAAAATAAGCATGAAAATTGAACCTCGGCTTATACGAGTCACTGACCTGAGGTGACCAGAGAGTCACCTCTCTGCCAGTTGCCACTCGCTCCTCTCATTTCACTGAGGCAGGCAGATGCAGAGGGAGCGGCAGTTGGAAGAGAGGTGAAGATGAAGCTTTATGACTGCCCAGGTAAGTGAACACTGAACTGGGGGGGCTCTGGGGGGGGCAGTATTTTCATACACAATCCCCATACACAAGAATGCTGGGAGTTGCAGTTTCCAAACATTTACAGTGGAAAGGTATTGGAGGTTACAGTATATGATTACTGTCCATTTAAAGGGCAACTAAGGCCTAATAGCAATACAGAATCAGGAGGATGATATACATAGATTTGAACAGTAAAACAAATTGTGCATTTTACTGCTTAAAAAAAAGTCCTTAAACAAAGATTAATAATGAAAATATCCAGATTTACGCTGTATAAATGATATTCTTATAATGTTTTGTGCAATTTGCAATATATATAAAATGATTGTGGATATTTCAGTTCCTAAAATGACACATTACATCATTTTTATTGGTTACAACTGATTTATAATTTACAATTTCAAGTTAACAAGCTACAGTTACTTCAAACTGATGTTTCTATTTGGCAGTTTTTTTTTATTGCTTTTACAGTTTGATTTTCTGTAAGAACACTTGATTCTGTTTTTAGCTTACTCAATACATGGATTAATGGAGATCAGAGGCTTTCAGCGGTGAACTCCTGTGACATGCCAGTCTTTTTTAACTTGCAGACAGCACATTACATTTTCCTACGTGCAAGCGAAATCATTTTGCAAAACTGAATTGATAGCAAAAAAAAAAAAAAAGTAATTTATTTCAAACAGAATTGTTGAAAATGTAACTACCGAATAGGGCAGCAGATAATAATAATGTCTGGCATGACAAAGCCACAATCAAATATCAGAGACTTTAATATACAGTGGTGACAATCCTATTAGTATGAGAGCCAAGCTTCAGATATTTTGCTAGGAACACAATCTTATTGTGAGTTTAACAAGCAACATGTCAAGCTGTAGAATTTGTTACTATAACTAAATGAATTTCTGAGAAATACAGCTGTGGATAAACTTTATTGTAAAGTCCATTGATATGTGTCCATACTAAAAGTGGGAATCATTTCAAGCTAGAGCAAATTCAATTTATCGGGCAATTAAAGGCATCATGAATACAATGTATATTTTGTGTTATATCAGTTAAGATCTACATCAGTCATGTCACAAAGCAGATTAAGGTCTGTCCCATCAAATGTACCTTTTGTCTAAACAATTGCACAGGATAAGTGTGCTTTAAAGTAAAATAATTTTAATACCCTTACACGTCATTACAACCCAAGAGACCCCCCTTACCCTTTGTTGTATTCTTGTTGCCCGAACAAATGAAATGCAATCCGGTCAGATGCTTTTGAAATTATTATACAGGGTAGTTTTTGTATTGCAGATTGCTTTAGTTTCAATTCAGCTACTATGTATACATCTGAGCCAATAACCAAAAATGTGTACATGCATTTGTCAGTGTTGGACATTTCTAACCTCTTTAAGTCCAGTGTTGGAAATTTATAGCCCCTTAAAAATGAAACACAAAATGTAATATACATGGTAGATATTTAGAAATTAACCCTGCAGTATAGATCCTCTGTAAATAGCATGAGAGGTTACCCAAAAGTTGCAGTAAAATTACTTAAAGGGCATGTCCACCCCCAAAACAGAAAAATAATCATTAATTGCCCACCTTGTGCTGATTCAAATCATTACTTTATCTCCTCTCAAAGCCTTATTGACAAAAAGTTTAAGTGCAGTGAACATAAAACAAATGAACACTAGGAGGCTCACATACCTTATTTTGTGTCTTCCTCCGTCTCTGCCTCCGGTAGAGAAATGTCCTGCGCAGTACTGATAATCTCCCTCAACATGGAAGCATCCGCTCCCCCCTCCTCACCTCCCTCTCCCTCCCATTCTGCTATCCCTCCCCCTAGCGTTAATCCCCTTTAATATCGCCTTCCCCCATGTCCCCCAGCCCCAACCGCATAATTTTTATTTTTATAAAGCTCCCCAAACTTTTACTTACCTCTCCGCTTTCCTACGCGGAAGTGAGCTGCCGGCAGCCGCGTCCGTGATTGGCTGCCGCTCAGGCAATCACAGACGCGGCTGCCGGTCCCGCCCCTCTGCTTGCATTTCCTCGCAAGCAGAGGGCCGGGAGTGCATCGGAGGAAAGAGGGGATGTAAGTAGAGTTTGGGGGGCTTTCTAAAAAAAAAAACAATGCGGTTGGGGCTGGGAGCCCAGGGGGAATCATATATAAAAAAATTTATTTTAGGGTGGACATACCCTTTAAACATATAAAATACTGACCCATTTTTAATCTAGATTATTAAAAATTAATTATTAGACCAAATAAGGTAAGACTGATAAAGACCTTTTGGAACTTCAGAGGAGTATATTTTTACTGCAATTGGACTGCTGGAACTGTCAGTGGCATAACTAGGAATCACTGGGGCCCCCTGCAAAACTATGATGGCATGGTTTTCTGGAAGGAGGCTGTACAGTATAAAATAAGTATGAAAAATAAGAAGATGGGGCCCCTTGGCTCCTGGGCCCCCTGTGGTTGCTCCCCCTGCTCCTCGTGTAGTTATGGGAGCTGTGGGCTGTTGTGTTAAGCTCTGTGCATCTAGTTATTGACTTTTAACACTTATTTTAATTTTAGGCCTTTTTAGCATTTTGGACATTATGTTACATTGATATGAATACTTTACGATGGGTTATCTGATAATTTATGTCTATTATATACAACCAAACCAAGTAAAAAAGGTTATCCCATATTAAAGGAAGATCAAATTACTTTCTCATTTATATCTTGTCTGTTCCTCCACACCTGAGGACATTTAACCATTAGCCCACTGAACAATGCACCATTAGGACAATAATCGGCTTTCCCAAAGGCAACAAATAATTTTAGACACATTACCGTATGCTATGTTTCCTACACCTTTGCCTTTGGTCTGTGAGGTGAATTTCTGCTAGGTGGAAAATGTGCATGCACTTTAGATACAGGTATAAATTCTAGCCTATATTGCAAATCCAGAAGATAAGCTTTACTTCCTGAACACTTTTAATTAGGCCTACAGAAAGATTTCTCAAGCCAAATACCATTGTTCTTTCTAGAATAATTTAATAATATATCTTTTTTAACATTTTTTTATTAACACAGGGACCATCTCTATGAATCTCTATGTTGACTATACTAATCCACTGGGTGAAAGATTTTCTTCTAAATCATTAGCAAATCAATCATTTGCCTGATCAAAGTAGTGAATGAGACTACCGTATATACTCGAGTATAAGTCGATCTGAGTTTAAGTCATGGTACCTATTTTTACCTGAATTTTTTTTTAAATGATTGACACGAGTATAAGCCGAGGGTAGAAATTATGACCACTACTGCCTTCTGATTTAGTACTGTTTTGTGCCTTAAAATGCCCTTTAAATGGACAGCAGAATTCCCATACAGTAGTCCCAAACAGTAATATCCAAATCCAGTACCAGTAACCCCCAATTCCTTGGCACTCCAGTTGTTTGGAAACTACAACTCCCAACATGCTTTGGTTGCTGGGAATTGTAGTTTCTAAACATGTGGAGTGGCAAGGTTCAATAAACCTTTAATTAAGATTAATTAAGATCAGATTTACAGCATCCAGATGAGCAGTGACAGCGCTGAGTGAGTCTAGCAGCCTGACTACAGGAAGCAGGAAGGAGTGTAAAGGCAGATCAGCTCCTGTAACTTTCTATGCGGGTGAAGGATTTATTAACACAGAGCTACCTACTGGTTACTATCCGCAATTGCAGCATTGGGATTTAAATTAGGACTTGACCCGAGTATAAGCCAAGGTTAGGCTACTTTTAAAGCCTGAAAATCTTGACTTATATTCGAGTATATACAGTAAGTCATGAAGCCACTTTTCATTCTGCCAGTTGTCTCCCTAAAACCACACCTTCTACTATCTCTCAACTGCTGCAACCTAGGGATTAAAGTCATGCAAAGCAATATTAGAACAGTTTTTAGACCCCAAAAATAAGCACTGTGGCAGCCTGCAAATCAACCAGACTTAATGTACAGCAACCATTCAGATGTAATTAAAGGGCATCTCTGGGGGTTGGGGGAAATTATAAAACACATAGAAAGAAACAAACAAACAAAAATGTTCCCACTATAGATGCCCTTTAAATGTATTCTAACTAAGTAGACCAGTTAAAAGGTAACATCTGATTGGTTGAGGCACATTTGCAGCTCAGGCAATTTTTGCACCTCTTAGTGAATACGCCTGATTGAATATGATCAAACTACCTTTACAGCTGTGTGGGAACAAATTAACTTATTTCACACAAGGCAGAGATGCCCTAAATTAGTTTTGTGTAAAAAGAATTACCATTATCAACTGTGCATTGATTTTTAATAACCCTGATTTGTAATTATTTCATCACATTCACAATCACATTCCATTACTATATGTAAACCTTATAAGAAAGTAAATAACACTCAGAAAGACGGAAGAAGTTATGGCCTTGGCTACGATTAGTAAAACTGTGACAAAGTCATTTTTCTCAGGGGAATAGATTCAAGGGAGGAAAATATTACTCTCCCCCTTTATAAGGCATTGGTAAGGCCTCATTTGGAATATGTGGTGCAGTTTTGGAATCCCATATACAAAAGGGACATCTTGGAAATGGAAGCAGTTCAGAGAAGGGCAACTAAAAGGAAATGGAGGGGCTTGACTATGCAGGCAGATTAGAAAAGTTAGGGCTGGTTGATCCAGGGATACTTTTTCGATTAGGATTCTCCCCCCCCCCGTGACTGTGCTGTACATGTCGGTTCAACTGTTAAAATACATTAGACATTCCATACTTTCTGTAGTATAAAAGATTTTTTCCATCACTGCCTGTCTGCAGCCTTTCTTCTTCAATGCAGGGGTGCGGCCTGAGACAAATATCTCACTCTGCCTCATGGTAGATGTGGCCCTGCCCCCCCATTTATAGCTGTTTTTTTCCCCTTCTTCTGGATATACTATTAGGTAGGGTTAAAGAGGAGCGTGTAAAGATTGGACTAGATGGACGTATGTCTTTATTCAACCTTAATTACTATGTTACTATGTTTTTATGTCAGTGTAGTGTTCCTTTAAGGCACACATATTTTCTAATATTAAACAATAATTTAAAGATTTTGTTATGTAACTTGTTACCTTTTAGGACATTTTATTACAGCTTCAAATATTTTCCATCTTAAATTTTTTTTAAAAAGCTACATGTTTTCTAAAAATATCATGTTGGTGTTAGAGATGGCCAAACTCACTGAAATTTGTTTCGGAAAATTTGAAAAAAACGCAAGCAGACTGATTGAAGTGATTGGGAGTTCTGCCTAAAATTAAGATATAAATAGAAATGTTAACTTCTTCTAAATGGCTCAGGGAACTGGGAAATGTGGAAATTCATGTGGAATTTTTCTAAATTTTTAGAAATTTCAAATTTACAAAATAACTAAATAAAGTTGAATAAATCCAAAAAAGTCAGAAGTCCGCAGTCCCGGCAGATCTGTTAAATTCGCTTTGGAACCGGGTTTGGATTTGGCTCCATCTCTAGTTGGTATTACTTTTAGTGTAGGTGTAGTAATATGAAATTCACTGTAGGAAAGCATGTTTAGTGCGCTTCTATCAAAGGATTCTAATTTGAACTGCAGTCCCTATTTAAAAAGCACAGTTTACCATTAAATTCCTTTACAACATCCAAGACATGAGGGCATAGTCATATTGATATCTTTTGTTCCCGGCTTTTGGCAGAACAGATTATCTAAGATTTCTTAGGGTTTTTTTTTTACTGTTTCTTTGACAAGGAAAAGACATACATCAGAATTTAAACCTCTTTGGTGTTATTTCTATGAATATTTATGAAATGAAAATAAAGAAAAGCCCTTACAATCTTGAAGAGCATCAGTTTACTGCTGAAAATGTAGAGTGGGTTTTCAACAGAAGAAAATAATAGTAAACAATAATTGTACTTAGGGACATGATTGACTTCTTCGGTTGGTGCAATTTATTCTAAGGCTTAGTCCACAGAGTCTCAGGCTTATTGAATAAGAGGTGCAAACATTTGCCTATGCTGTTAATTTTCCTCAACCAATCAGATAATTAATTTTTCCTGGTCTACTACAGTTAAAAAACATTTTATAACATCTGACATTAAGAACACAGGCAAAGTTTTGCACTTCCTATTGAATAAGACTTACAATCTTTTATACTTATATATATCTTTTATATCTTTTATACATACAGTATATTATATAACTAAAATACAATTATTGATCAGCCATATTGAGTTAGAGAGAGAGAGAGAGAGAGAGAGAGAGAGAGAGAGAGAGAGAGTAATATATCAGCACTCAACTCTTTCCTTTCTAATCAATGGGTACTCCTCACTGGTCAGGTGCACGCCACATAGGGGAGATCCACAGCCATTTCCTATACAAAAGAACAGATGTCCAATGCAGCACTCCTATTCTTAGAATTCAATTTTACATGTGCTCATTTAGCAGCCCCTTTTCGGGAACTTTCCTGTTACTTTATCAAGCTGAGTAACAAGTACAATTTTCCAAGCACATGGTTTTAACAACTCATCCAATCACATGATCAGACTAATTAATCACATGGTATCAACCACAAATTCAATGTATCTAAAATCAACAGGTCTAACTGCTCTTAAAGGCATACTTTTAACCCTTTCATTGCCAGGAGATTTTCATTTTTTTTTGCGTTAACTGCCAGAAGAATTTTCAGGATTTTGCCCTCAATCGCTTTAGACTAATTTTACAGTAGCAAACCTTGCAGTAAATCAGGAATATTATACATTGTTTTTTTCAGCACAAAGTCTACTTTAACATGGTAACAGAATTTTGTAACTTTTCTGGAAATTTTACTGGAATTATGGGTAAAATATGTAAAACAAAAATGAAAAATTTGCAAATTTTCATGGATTTTTCCCATTTTTACTTATAGTTATCTTAAGGTTACACACAAAAATCTTACTGTTTCTAAAAGCTCTGATACTCCCGAGTACAACGATACCAGATATATGTAGGTACCCGACTTTTCCTGTACAGGAGACCCCCCCAAACTAAAACTGCACCTTCAAGAATATTACACCAAATTAAAATGTATAACCACTACTGACAGTTAACATAGAATATCTTCCAAATTAACTAAAATATCCCCACAAGTGAGATATTTTTAGAAACTACACACCCACAAGATTTTATGAGTGAGGTTAGTTTTGATCAAAATGCAGATACCCGGACGCAGCTCTTCGTCCAATTGTAAGTTATTTTCTCACATTTTCCTTTTTTCCTCAACTGTAAAATCAGAGACAAAATCAAATGCAAATTTCAGCTAAAAACTGTGGAGGAAAGTTCAAACGCATCTCAAATATGAAAGCCTAACCCCTCCCGAATAAAACGATATGCCACATTCATGGGTGTACCCAGAGACATGGCTACCAACTAACCCAGAGCGTGACCAGTGCCAAATGTCAGTAGCAGCAAAAAAAAATTAGCCAGTTTTGTATTTGAACAGTCTGCAGTTTTTCCACAAAACACCCCCCCAACTCAGAAATACCCCCCACAAACTATATATTCCTGAAATCTACACACCTTCAGCTATGTAACGCTGTAGTTCGTTCATTCCTACCCATCATGTGTGGGGCGCAGTTCTTCGTAGAAGTTTGCACTTTTACCAGATTTTCCAAAAAAATGAACAAAAACAACTTCAAAAGGTAGAAATCATGCCAAAACCTCATGGAATCTAAAAAAGTTACTAAATATCAATCTCCCAAATGTCCTGAATCAAACGGTATGCCATATGTGTGGTACACACGCGGACGTGGAAGCGAAAAGCCACAAAGGGAGACAATGCACGATGGCTCAGAAACAGCGAAAATATTTAGCCAACTCCGAATTTGGACAGTCTACAGTTTTTTCCACAAAACACCCCCGTAACTTAGAAATAACCCCCACAAACTGTATATTCCTGCAATGTACACACCTTCAGCTATGTAACACTGTAGTTTTTTCATTCATACCATCAATGGTGTGGGCGCAATTCTTCGTAGAAGTTCGCATTTGTCTGAAAAAATGAACAAAAAACAACTTCAAAAGGTAGAAATCATGCCAAAACCTCATGGAATGTAAAAAAAAGTTACTAAATATCAATCTCCCAAATGTCCTGAATCAAACGGTATGCCATATGTGTGGTTACACACGGGGACGAAATCCGATCGGAAAAATCACTTCCCGGAAATAATTTTCCAGGAAGTGATTTTTCATTCATTGTCAAAGATCAATAATTTGGTGATCAGAAGTGATCACCAAATTTTGATCTCTGTCCCCATTTTTTTTCTAAGTCTTCGCTAAGTAGCAAAGACTTAGAAAAAATACTATTTGTGAATGGAACTTTGAGTTCCATTCACAAAATGTATAGTACAGCTGTCAGCATGACAGCTTGTGCTATACAGGTACTGCAGCATGATCTGAATGGAGATCACACTGCAGTACCTCCACTAGACCACCAGGGGCAGCCTCTTACCACATTCAAGGAAGACCCCGGTGAAGGAGGAAGTTTCGCGAAGTCACCGGGGTCTTCCTTTCTGGATCCGGACGAGCTCCACGTGGGACCGGCTTCCTCCCTATACGGTCACGGCTTGAAGGTAGGATATCTCCCGATCCCCCCCTCGGATTTGGACGCAACCGAGGGGGGGATCGAGGGGGCTAGGGGGCAGTTGAATGCTGCTCCCCGATCGCCCCTAGTGGTGGCCAAATTTTTTTTTGGAGCAGGGAGCCACAGATCGTATATTCACGATCTCTGGCAGTTTGGTCATTCACTGCACAGATCGTGAATATACGATCTGTGGCAGGGAAAGGGTTAAAGGCATATCATAGATATATATATATATACGGTAAATCATAATCTTTATTTAGGCCTTTTGGTCACAAGTACATTTTGGTTACAATGTATCAAGTCTGTGTATCAAGTCACACTGGCTTCATTTTTACCCCCTCTTGGCAATTTGCCTATTTGTTCAAATACACAAAATTTTATATAATCCAGGGAAAATTTTTTATCCTGAAAAAGTTTATTCACAAGCAGGGTCGTCTGTAGACATAGGGGCATATTTATAGAGGGTCGTTAAACTTTTCGCCTCCTTTAATGCAGCATTTTCGCCTAATTTGGCCTTTTTGCTATTTATAAAGCAGTGATAACCAGTGACGAAAGTTCATTACCGCTACATTTCGCTTTTCGCCATACATCGCTGCGGTAACCTCTCAAGCATATTTATAAAATGACGAAAAGTGTATTTTTGCGTTAAGTTCAGCCATTCCAATTCGCCAAGTCTGTGGTGGCGAAAACGCATAAGTGGCCATTTATTTAGCCTGCCAATGGAGGTGTCAGTACATTGAGTGTTTCTCAATACTAATAAGTACTCAGGGGGGTGTTAGACTATTTTCTAGCATTTACTGTAATTGTTTGAACTTTCATCTTTTCCTTTCATCAGTTATTAAAAAGGCGAATGTTCATCAAAAGCGAAAATTATCTAGCAAAATGTAGCACTAATAATGCTGGAAAAGCTCAGCACATATGATGGTAAATAGGTAATACTCCCTGGAGGGTTTTCAAAGTAGTATTAAATTGGTTAATACACACTGAACACCTATCTTTGTTATTTAAAATATAAATTTGGTGTTTTTTTCATCCAAAGATATAAATAGTATAAAACTCAAAAGGAGAATTTTCTCTATTTCATTAATAGGATGATAAATAGTATAAAACTCAAAAGGAGAATTTTCTCTATTTTATTAATAGGACATTTTTTAGCATTGCTTATTTTTAGCAAACTGCATCTAAGTATCCAACCAGTTCCATTAATATGGGAACACACCATAGTGCTGGGTAAGAAATAGTCATGTTAATGGAACATTCCAGTAAGTAATGATGTTTGGTGAAAATCCTGTTAAAACTGCAAAAAATGCAACAAAAGGGAGAAAAGGGGAAAAAAGGCGAACCCCCTATTTATAAATGGCTGGAAATAAAAAAGTGACAAAGATAACTCTGAAATTACACTAGAGATCAATCTCTCTTTTCGCAGTGATACCACACTTAACGCAATGAATAAGGCAAAAACTATCGCCACACATCGCCTCAGCGATACTTTTCCGCAAAGGCGAAAGCGAAAATGAGTGGTTTTATAAATAAAATAGCGCTATTTGTCATTGCGATGCCCTGCGATAGCGAAATGGCGAAAATAGTGAACTTTTATAAATATGCCCCCTTAGTATAGATGTTGTGAGATGCGAAGTTTGACCTTTTGCATAGTCTCACTGACATATAAAAGTTTCATAGGCATTGCAAAACATAAAGGAAAAAAATGAAGGATGACAGCTCCGTTAATATCCATTTCACAGGACACAGCCGCTTCCTCAGTAGAGATGGCTTACAACTCGAACTTGAACCCGAGTTTGAGCCGAACTTTCGAGTTCCGAAATGGACCCGGACTTCTCGAACTATCCCGGACTTGGACTTTCGATGATTTAATTCGATGATAAATCATCGAATTAAAAAAATTAAAAAAAGGTTCCCACTTGTCCAAAGTCATCCAATGGCAGCTAATTTGAGCATTTCCAGCCCCCTGGGTATAAAAGGCAATAATGTTGTCAAACTGAAGTGAATCTACTGTTACTCAATGGTGCTGTTCCTACGAAGCGTAACCCCTTCTCCGCTTTCCCTTGCACAAAGCATACTCTGAGGGGGAGAAGCCAATGGGGTATGGGGTCTGTCCGGTGGGGCCAAGCCTGCCTGGCTCCGCAATAATATTTCAAATTGCAGTGGGTCTACTGTTACTCAATGGTGCTGTTCCTACAAAGCATATCCCCTTCCACGCTTTCCCTTGCACGAAGTGGAATATATGCTAGCATATATATATATATATATATATATATGCTAGCAAAATTGTGCCCGTTGGTGCACAATGGAAATTATGTGTGTGTATGTTTTGCTATGTGTGGATATAGTGGATATGGAATCTTTACACATGTATATTTTAAACTGTTACTTAGACAGTCACCAGCTTCCACAGGAACCAAATAGGATAGTCCTGCAGGTCTGAGAGTAGACCCAGGCAATCCTGCCACACTGTGTGGTTAAAACTAACAGGGTTATTCAATAAAAGTTCTTATCGTTTAAAATGGTGATAATTTAGCCCCAACCAATCAGATCTTATTTAACATTTGAAAGATAACATCTAATTGGTTGGGGCAAAATTAGCACCATTTTAAACGATAAGAACTTTTATTGAATCTCCCTGTATATATGCTAGGTTAATACATATTAGTATTAACCATGGCAAGTGGTGATGGTACCTCATATATTATAACAGAAAGTACCTTACAGCATCATGTTATTATAATAGCATTGCCCTAATAATCTAACATATAAATAAACATTTCTCATTCCCAGTTTACCTAAAGAAATGGATTTATCCTTTACTCTTTTATACAGATCTAATTGAAAAAAATAGCTTCAGAGCAATTTTTATTAACTGCTTTTTATTTCAGTATTACAATAAATCCTTGGTATACATGCTTGGCTTTACCACTTGCAAGCGAGCACCTTCATCCCAACCATTAATAGTGGCTGCAAATTCAAATTGTTCTAGCCAATCATTCCACTCCCTAGTTACCCTATCAAATGGATCAGATTTAAAAATAGGTTTGGCAATTGGGCCTGGTAGAGCTACTGAGTCTAATTGGGGGATTTCATCTGCAGGTACACGGACAGGAGGATTTAAATCAATACTATCACTAGCAGCCTCCATAGCTTAATACAGAGAACAACTATACAGAGAAAACAAGGAGAATAAATGGTATTACCAGCACCGCTGCCACCAATTTGTACCAGATCACTGCTTTATGGAAGGATTATGGGTAGCATGGCACACAGTGGGTTACTCTGATGGTCTGGCACAAAGCAGACAGTGCACATAAACAGGTTCCCATATAACATGTGCAGTAATCAGGGGTGTCCCTGTCTATGGTGCACCACTTTGAATATTGACCAGGCCTATATATTGTGTGTCCTTTTAAGTAGGTGTACACTTATCTGTTGCCTCAGAATTTGTATCCCATAAGGTAAACTGTCTGTCCAATAATCTGTCCTCCCAACAGGTGGTAACAGGATCTTATACACAGGATCTTGTGTTGCAGTCAATATCACACACACCACAATCCACTTTCACCTTCTCTCCTCCTACCATAGAGAGCAGGGATGTCTTGTCTTTTATTACTCACTGACACTACCTGCAGGCTGGAGGTGGTATATAAGGAGCTTTGGTGTATATGTCCATTACAATACACATCATATCCTGTGTAGCAGACAGAAAGTTTTTTTGGATTACACTTCCTTTCACATGGAGCAGACACAGGGGTGTGGTTTAAGCTGCCATTTGATCATTCCATTTTAAAATAGGGATTTCAGCTCTGTAAGTAAGTTTATGTATTTTGTATATTTAGTGTTGTACCTAATATAAGTCAGTGCTAAATTTTATATACATTTACTGATGGTCATTTAAATGGTAACAGCAAGATAGTAAACACATACATACACATATGCACATACATGTATACCTTTCCTATATGTAATATCATATACCCCCACCACATTGGTAGCTCCTAAAAACTCAATGCAATCTCCTATGGAAATATAAATATATTTATATAATATAAGGGATATATATATATATATATATATATATATATACACACACACACAAAATGGAGGTTGTGGAAGCACTCCTGTGGCAAAATTACTTTATAACAAATAGTGGAAGTGCTACTGATCTGACCAAAACATTAGAACAAACAAGAAAAGAGATGATCAATGCACATTCCTTGGCCCCATATATCATAATATCTATGCTAGTGCAAACAGTAAAAACATGGGGGTTTTATGCATAAAAGTGAAAAGCCTTCCAACCAAGTAAAGGTAACCCCAGTATGGAAGGTCCTAACAATTTACCTTGGGTCATTTATCTGGGCAAATATATATTTGCAAAAATGTGCCCATTGGTGCACAGTAAGAATTATGTGTGTGTTAGGCTGTGTGTGGATAGCCTAATACAAGGCTATGCTTTTTTATAAATGTCATTACTAGAGATTATGGTTTGAGGTTGTGTTTGTATAACTGAACTGGACGGAGCATTTTATTACAGTTACATACCATTACAGAGAGCCACAGTAGTGGTTGGTGCATGCAAGTTGCCCACATTTGTAAATGCAAATTTCTCACAGTTTTCTCGTGGTTACACACATGCTGGTTTTGGCCCCACCCCTCTGCCTATGGAGAGGTTGCTCCATCCTCTGCAATAATTCTATTATATATAATAGAATGATATATTATATAATTCTATAATTATAATTATATTATTATATAATTCAATGATAATTTTATTCAACCTCCTCAGTGCGCAGGACTTGGTGCTTACCTGCTCCTTGTTCCTGCTGTGCCTGTCTGCACATTTATTTTTTAGACATTTTTTGCCCGTACATTTAAAATGCTTTCTGATTACATGAGCCTTTGCTATGTGTTCAGGACACGTTTGTTTATTTATGAAAGGCAGGATCAATGCAGAAGGAGCCGTTTGATTGACAGACACAAAGGGAGGAGGAGCAGTACAGAACAAGAAGCATAACTTGGTGGTAAATCATTTTTTATATGTTTTAATTATGCAATGCCACTTGGTAAGGGGTGGGGAATGAAATGGGCAAAAACATTTCTTATGCTGGACATTCCCTTTAAAGGTAGGAATTACCAGTATAGTTCTTCTTTAAAAAGCTGAATTATACTTGTTCATAGATGCAGATACTGTATGTCATACTGAATTCTCAACATAATTCTTATTATAATGTCATGGTAAACCCTATGGAGAGAAGTGCAAGGGTAATATTACTGGTTAAAGTGTCTAGAAACGCTTATGGATACACTTAATAAAACATTTTACTGAACGTTTATTTGGCTTTCAATGTTTATCTTTGCATGTTGCAAAGCAATAGTCCATCATGTTAATGGGTACAAACAGAATGCTGACAGAAATATAGATAATCTCATATCTTAGGACATTCAGTATATGTAATTTAGTTGGTACCCATGGAGGTCTTATTTGTTGCTCTAAAAATATTAAATTTATAAAATATGACACGGTTTTACAGGATTAAATTCCTGTTCTACTTGCTACAGGAGAGATATTGCAAAATTATATAAGAAGGAATGATCTTTGATACTGTATATACTGTACATGTATATGTACAAAAATGCTTGGTTTTGGTTTTTGGTCTTTTAAAAATTCAAATCTTGAACCTAGACTTTTACACAGAATATATTTCCCCTATCAATATATCTCATCACGTTACCTTTACCCAATTAAGATCTGTTTGATATTCTAGTGTAAAGTTTTTTATAAATAGTTGTAGAGAGTAAAACGTATTTTCAAGCCATCTTGATGGCTCTGTCCCTAATTCAATAGACACAACCATGTTCAGTGTGGTTCATCCATTATAAACAATGGGGCAATGTATTATTCTAAAGAAAATAAAATCATAAACAACTTTTGAAAACAGCACACTGCAATTATTCAATTCAATATGACACAACATAACAACTATTGCATACCCCCAACCCATTTTTAGCAGGTGGGGTCTGGGAATTCTGAGGGTGTGGTTGATGTATTAAGGGGCATGGCCAGCCATTCTGTGGGTGGGGCTTTAATAGACTCTGTCCTTGTACCCGGCCTGGCCCCCCAAGGTTGGGAGGCATTTTATAGAATGGAGGCGTAAAACCTGTGTTTACCTTATCTGAAGGGCCACAATAATACAGTAAGCACTGTATAGTGGAAATAAGAAAGGAAAAGGGTCTAGTACACTCTTTATCACATTGTCTAGTTGGTATTTAAAACATTAATTAATTTCACCTAAAACCATCAATGTCTATGCTATTATTTTTATATTGATGCATTTTAAAAAAAAAAAAACATAGGAATTACAGAAAGTAAAAACAAACCAGTGAAGTACTACAACTCGGGGAGCAGGTGCCCCTGAATGGTGCCTTGAGGCAGTTTCCAGGGGGCTCTTCTTAGTTCTCTCTTCCACTGGACCGTCTACCAGTTATTATAGTGCATACAAGAAATAGAAGGAAAAAGGACACGCTCATGTTCGAAACATGTTGCAATAAACAAATGCAGATCTAACTGCTAGTGCGCCCTCTTCCTTCTATTTCTTGTAGGCTCTTCTTAGTTAGTCTTTTGTAAGTTTTCAAAGTTTATATCCTAGATTACAGTTCAAAGTTAAGGTGCCTGTTCCCATACTTCTAATGGTTTGTACAAACAACCGAACACACGTCTAGCTTATCAACTGAAGAACCAGTTTTACAAATCCAATACAAAGGTTTAAGACATTTAAGCATAACCAAAGCTTAATAGCACATATTGTTTTGGTTGAAGAGTCCTGTCCCATTAAATGATTACACTTTCACTTGGGATGTTTGATATCCTTTATTCATCTATCATCAAATCTTACCTTTACTAGTAAAAAGAATTGACATTCCCTCATCCATCTTCCAGATCCCTCCCAAGGATCCCATACCCTCTCAAATTTATCATATATTATTATTATAACTTTAAAGTTTCTAAATTTCAAAAATATTGAAAATTACTGGTATTAATACATATAGTTCTGGTTGGTCCAGGGATCCTTTCCAATTGCCATTTGAACACACAAAGGAATATACCTCCCCCCATACCTCCCATTTCAGATATTTTTGTTTTTCTTTGCCTTCCTCTGGATCAATTGTTAGGTAGGGCCCATAAGTAGGCTATAAAGTTTTAACTGGATGAACTTATATATTTATTTAACCTCCAATACTATGTGACTGTGGGACATATTTATAAAGGCATGGTATCACTTTTAAGCGATACCGCGACTTCAACGATCGTTAAAAGGGCCACAATTGTAGTTTTGCTGTATTTTACTACCCCATTGTATTCAATGACGAACGTTCACTAATTAACGAACATTCGTCGTAAATGTACGATCGTGGCTGTACATTTACGGCCGCTGTCACACATTAAGGATAATGAGCGGTATTGCTAACTTGCAATACCGCGCTTCTGCGAATATGGCCCTATGTAACTGTATGTGACTGGCATTATGGGTAGGATTAAAAGGTTGGACTAGATGGATATATGTCCAATACTATGTCATCTGAGTTTATGCTAGCTTTATGTTAAACACTATACTCATAGGGGCTGACATTGCCCACAGTATTAATTTTAAAAAAAACTATTAATTGTTAGCTTTTTACCAGATTACTGCACTTAGATAGCATCCAATTGGTTGATGCAAATTAATAGGACAGGCACTTTCACACCTTTTATTGCATTGTCCCCTAAGAGTAAAAGTAATAAAACACAGGAATTTCACCAAGGAGCTTAAGGGGCATGTCCACCCCAAACCCCCACTACTGGCCCCACTCTGTAGTGAATATAAATCCTTACTTTACATCCCAGCTCCAAATGGTTCTCTAGTAATCCCCCCCAAAGTCAAAAAAACTGCCCACCAGGAGGATAGCAGAGTTCATATAGGACTCGACCTCCTGTCTTCCCTCCAGGAGAAGTTTGACATGCGCACTGCTGCCATCTCCCCCCTCCCTCTCACTCCCATTTTGTGATCCCTCCCCCTAGCTACAAACCCCTTTGCCAAATAATAGTTTACCTTCCCCCAGCCCTAACCACTATAAATGATTTGTTAGAAAGTGCCCCGATAGTTACTTACCTTCCCTCTCTCCCCCTGCGTTCTGTGCAGCCAGCAGACGCGGCCGTAATTGGCTGCCTCTCAGCCATTACAGACGCGGCTGCCGGTCCCGCCCCCTGCTTGCAGTTCTATGCAAGCAGAGGGCCGGGACTGTGTGGCGGAGGAGAGAGGGAAAGTAAGTAACTATCGGGCACTTTCTAGCAAATCTTTTATAGCGGTTGGGGCTGGGGGAAGGAGAACTATTATTTGGCAAAAAGTTGGGGAAGGGGTGGACATGCCCTTTAATAACTTTAGGAAATCACAAGGCTCAGCGTCTCTTAATAATCAGAATCCCATTTTACTTATTCAAATTGTTTAACAAAAAATAGAAAGGTAACTCCAATCTATAAATTTGCCTCCCAAAAGACAAATAGGGCTAGGCCACACTAACACGTTTTTCACGTGTTTACGCATGGGATTTTAAAAAACATGGAAATCGCAGGAACGCAAAAATTCCTGCGGCTGCGCATGCATGTCCGTTTTGGTAACGCATGCGATCACCATTTTTTTCCAGAATTGCTGCATTTCCATAATGTAAAATAGCAAAATCGCATGCGCAAACACAAGACAACGCACAGAAATCGCACACGTGTGATTGAGTCCGCACTTTGGTGCGTCGCACAGTGGCCTCAGCCTTAGAAAGTGTTGGATTGTAACATAAAATATAACTTCATAACAATGACTGACATTGTAACAAGCAATATATTTATAGAAATGGGATAGTATACATCCACAGAGTGCAACTAGAGACCAAATTAATTCAATACATACAAAAATTTTATTTTTGTAGTCGCTTTTCAAGGGTAAAGTAAAATGTAAGCAAATTTTTGTATTAACTGACATTGTACATACGCTAATGTGGAGATTACGTGGAGCACACAAATTTACATTAATTCCCAATTTCTGAATTCTGTGTTCAAAAACATAGGGGGGAAATCACCCTAGTTTCCCTTTTTATGGCACCTTTATAGCTATGTTGCACCAAAAGAGGGAGAGTCAATAAAAGTTCTTATCATTTTAATTCTTGCTAATTTTGCCCCAACCAATCAAATCTTATTTAACGTTTGAAAGCTAACATCTGATTGGTTGGGCGAAAATTAGCACCATTTTTAATGATAAGAACTTTTATAGAATTTCCACTAACAATCCATTATTGCTAAAAGCCGTGTTTGTAAAATGCAAAACTTTCAGACCACAGGTTATTCTACGACTGTGGCCTGTTATTTCCAATGCATAGATAAAATACTAACGCTCAGTATTATGAATGATCATTATAAAGAAGAGATATCGTAATTTAGCGATATTGCTCCTTTCTAAATATTGTCCATGGTTTGGGTAGAGATGGGCGGTTTTTCATCGATAAATCTGGTTATTTTGTGAACCCACTTCCATAACATTCAGCCATCTCTAAGTTTGAATATTGACTATTACACAATATTACACATATCAAACAAAAGTAAACATTGCTTCTTCTAGAAGATTAATATTTCTATAGATTTCCTTTAGCAGGAGAGGATAAAATATCTGTGTGAACAGCAATTAATTATATGCAGAAATAATAACAGTGTATTTTATCACATTAAGCAAGTTGTATAGCTACATTTTTCTCACATTAGGCAAGCTGTATCCATACATTTCTAAAATCACATTATGGAGAATGTTTAGCCAAAGCCACCTACTCAGTTTTAATTGCCGAAAAATGTACTGAAACAAATACATTTTTTTCTTTATTCCATTTCTATTTGATACCTGTACATCTTCTAGTTATTTCTTGAATATGGGATGGCCCACCACTCAGCTACTTACCTCTTTGCCCCACCATTATTACCCCACTTTCTCTCATGCTCAATTAAGAGGCAACACCAATCTTTTGGATATGAATGGTCACAGCTTTATTATAAATTGTTCAGACAAGTTATTATCATAACAATACAATTGTAATTTATTTAAAACCATACAACAAAACAATGTTAATGTAAACAAGTAATCAAGAATCCCTGCCAGTCTGCCCTTCCTTGCTTTGCCATGTGGCCTACTCACCAGCTGTGTCTGCCTAGCTCGGTGTGAAGGCATGACTTAACCACTGTCCGGCCTGCCCCTTTAGCTCTTGGCCGCCAACTGGCTACCCACCATTTTGGGTTAGCCCCACCGATCACAGAAGCTTGTACCACTGTAAATGTTAATTCACCACCAATATTTTCCAGAATCTATCCCCAGATAGACTTGGCAGACTGGCAAGGACCCGCCACCCACGAGAGCTTGACTCCTCAAGCTTGAGTGGCCCTCCACAACTCAATTGCCATTTCCATGGCTTCCTGTAACTGCAGGTTCAGGATGTCCAGGCCCACCTCGTTGAGGTGAACCCCATCTGGGCGTAGAAGATAGTCCACGTGTCCCAAGCCATCATGTCTCAGTGCCACACCCCCGTTTAGCTGGATGTATTTGGAAACTGACCTAATTACTCTAATTCTCGCTTTTTCTAAAGCCTTATGTGAATGAGCGCTCCTCCAATGCTTCCTCGGGATAATCTCGGACCATACTAATATTACTCCTGGGAATCTAGACCACAATCGCAGGCAGTCCCTTCTGATGTTTTTAATTAATTTTCCCATCGGACAAATTCCTAAATCATTGCCCCCAGAATGCATTATGATGATGTGTGGGGGGCCTGAACGTTTTGCTTCCGCAATAGCTAGGGGAACCAATTCATCCCATAACAATCCCCGTCTGCCTGCCCAGTAAATTATTGCTGTATCACGAGGAAAACCTAACTGCTCACCCTTGGGACACACGCCTGCTCTCTTCTCTGCCCAATATATGAACGAATTACCTAATACCATTACCTTGCAAGGATAACCACCAGTAGGGATGAAACCAGAACAGTTTAAACTTATAATTATGTTAACCAAGCATCATTACCTGAGTGCCCTTCAATATTATTGGAACTAAAAATTAACCCTGTGAGGTCTAATATATGATCTGAAGCACTCCGATTCCCACCGGCCGATCCTCCTTATCACTTTATCATCCAACCCCCACCTCACGGCCTCCGTGACGGCTCCAATCCGAAACGAGTGCCCACCGTATTCTTTTGGATCTAAACCCAGTCCATATAGCGTTTTTTAAAAACCGCCATAAACTGGAACCAGGATAGGGCCCTTCCATCTTTGTGGATTAATAAGGGGCCTAACACATTGGGTCTGATTTCAATACATTTTTGGAATGCTTGAACTGGGCAGTTAGCGCAGTCCTGGATTCTATCTATCTGCACTTTTAGTACTACCCCCCCTTTCTTTGTCTTTGTTTCTCTCAACAAGATGTTCAACAAATTACTGCTTAGCTCTATGTCTTGCCTTAGGAGACCCCCTTTTCCTAATCTACTGCTACTGACTAGCTCCACCAGTCGAAAGGCTCCATAAAAAGCCAATGAAAATGCAAGTTGAAAAAAGCAATCTTTTATATAAGGAGTTTGTGATAGATCTCAATTGTACGAACAGTCCATCTAGCATGTTAATGGTGACACCTTATATCCATGGACCTTTTCCCCCTCTTATAGCCCTTTACCGCCTGTTTAATTAAAAATTCTTTCGTCACATCTCTCCGGCCCTGGGCTTTGAACCAGAATGCTAGTGCGGCTAAATGTTTGTCCACTGTTGACCCTGATATTCTTTGCTCGAAAAGCCTAGCTAAATACCAGATGAGCAGATCAGCTTAGTCCCCATCACTCTCTATCCCCCCTATCTCAGACTCTAGGGAAGTTCCTTCCATACTTTGACATAGCTATCCCATGTGGAATGAGACAGGGAATGCTTTATTCAGGATATCATACCTTGCAATGTATGGTCCACATCCACTCCGGGCAACTCTCTCCCTCCACCTGAGCCATCGGCGCCAGTGTGCGAAATTTGACAGGAAAGGGAATCAGCGATGTTATTTGTAACCCCAGGGACGTGTACGGCCTTAAAATTAATTTTATATTGCAAACATCTCAGTACCAGATGGTGCAGCAGAGCTATTACTGGTTCTGATTTTGATGAAAGTGAGTTAATACATTCCACAACCCCCATGTTATCAGAATGGAACAGTACATCCTTGTTCCCCAGCACCTGTCCCCACAATTCCACTGCCACCGCAATGGGAAAAAGTTCGAGGAATGTAATGTTTCTTTTCTCTGGGGAGTCCCTCCAACTTTTTGGCCTAGGGTGAGCACACCAGCGACCATGCAAGTAAGCGCCAAAACCGGCTCCACCTGCTGCGTCCATGAATAATTGTAGCTCTGCACTTGTTGTAGATTCTGCCCTCCAATATTGCTTTCCATTAAAATCTAACAAAAATTCTCTCCAAACTTCTAAATCTGCTCTAACTGCTCTTGTCACTCTGATAAAGTGGTGAGGCTTTTTTGTATTTGACGTAGCCAATGCCAGCGGGCGCGAAAATATACGCCCCATAAGTATTATCCTACTTGCAAAATTTTGGTACACCAAATTGTTCTGACACTCTGCACATAGTTGGAAGCAATGCCAAACACCCGGAGGAGCTTGCCGGTCCCACAAACAAAAAATCGTCCAGGTAGTGGACGACAGATGACAAGCCAGCCTCTTGTTTTACCACCCACTCCAGAAAGCTACTGAAAGCTTCGAAATATGCGCACGAGATTAAGCATCCCATCGAAAGGGCACGGTTTATATAGAACCCCCCATTAAAGGCGCAACCCAGCAAATACATAGAATCAGGATGGACTGGTAGCAATCAAAACGCCGCCTCAATGTCTGTTTTGGCCATAAGGGCACCGTGACCTGCTTTTTTCACCAGTGCAACAGCAGCATCGAATGATGTGTAGCAGACCGAAACCAGGTCTCTGTCAATGTCGCTGTTGACTGACCTACCTTCTGGGTATGATAGATGATGTATGAGACGGTGTTTCCCCAGCTCCTTTTTTGGCACTAAGCCCAGTGGGGACACTATTATGTTGTTTAATGGCAGGACCCATCTAGCTTTATCTAGCTTTTCTTGCACTATTGACGGCTGATCATTGGCGGATCTGAGATTCCTGACCGACAGCCGGGGACCCTTTAAACCTGATGGGATTTTGAAACCAACTTGAAAACCTTCCCTAGGTAAAGCTGCTTTTTCTTTTTTGGTGTACCTATCTAACCATGGTATTATCTCCTCTCGCTTCACCGGTGTCCATCCCTTTTCCAGATGCCTCCCTGGGCCTATATGTTCCTGATTTGTTTCTTTTGAAGCACCTGGTGTATGAGTGGGCGCCTCCGCAAAGGGAACACTCATGTCGAAAGCGACACGTAGCTCCCCATTTGCACTGGCTGTCGTTGAAAAGTCAGCATAGACCTTTTTTCTGTCCCAAATTGGATGCATTTTGGCTGATGGTTCCTGCTCCTGTACTGGACTGACTGCTCTGAAATGGAAATGGCTGGTAGGATAATGACCCGTAGTTGGTCCCTTGGCCTTGAAACCCCCGGTTATTTATTGTTTTAAGCCACAGGCTGATGTCCCTGTGATCCCAATTAAGCTCTTTACGAATGGCCATCTTTTGCCTGAATGGCCATCGTATCTTAACCAGGCTATTCCGCCGTACACTCTATGCGTCTCCCAAATGGCGTCTAAATAACAAAAAAGCGCAGAACATTGTCCCTGATGCCTTTCGCCAGTAATACTTGCCAAAATGGCAAAGGCTTGTAGCCAGTTGCCAAAGGATCAATCTTCTGCATCTCTTTCCTTCATCTTCCTCCTTTTTCCCTTCCTTGCTTTTTTCCAGCCTATCTAGATTGAAACGGTCCAAAGGCAACAGGGCAAAGATATCTATATAATCTTTTTTCTTTAATTTCAGGTTTAACATGAGTTCCTAATGGGCCCTCAAAACACACATATGTGTGACCTTGAGCGGATTCTGGAATCGTTAATTGCTGTGCCATGTCTACTGGAATTTGCTGCAGCACCCCTGTCGGTGGCTGTAATGCAGCCAGACCTGGCGTTGCATTCAAAACCGTAGCCATTGCTGTTGTCCCATAACTTCCCATGCCCTCAGCTTGAGTGGCCGGTGGTTGTGGGAAATTGCTAGAACTGTGTGCATGTTCTAGTTGGCCCAATATCCTGCGTAAGCCTTCCATGATACTTCCCATGTTATTATCTCCTCCTATTTCCCTCAACTGGCCTGTACTTTGTTGTGAAACCGCTGTCCATCCTAAACCCAATTGACCCGCCCTCACATTAACTTGACCTGAACTATGGCCTGCATCACTGTTTGGGAGAAATCTTTTTAGCAGTGAATTACCTGGTATATGTGTTGCGGTTTGTGGAGCATGCTCCACCTGCAGTGTCTCGTTCGGCCGACCAGGGCGTCCCGCGGTAAAACCTGCGCCTTCCTGATGATTGTGCGCACCTTCTGTTGCTGTTCCCTGCGAAGAAGCATGAACAGAAAAAAGGAAGGGGGCGGCACCTTCCTGTTGACCTACACCCCCTCCCTGAGAGGAGTGTGCTATATCTTGTGGCCTCCGCTGATTTGGGACCACCACCTCATTGCTGCAGTTTGCCCTTACTGGGGCCATTTGTAGCTCCTCCCTACTCCCTCCAGAAAGGGGGCCTGCTGTAGAGGGTTCCACTTCCCTGTGGGCATCCTCTTCTTGCCTCTGTCCAGCCTGGGCTGACCTTTCAGGCCTGTTAGAGGATTCACCTACTGCCCTAGATATGGCAGTGCTCCAGGACCCTGTGTCAATTTCAGCCACATTTAGCCTCTGATGCCTGGTGGTAGTTTCCCCTACTGCCCTAGCTCTGGCAGTGCTCCAGGCACCTATCTCCTGTGGGAGGACCCTCCCCCTCACATATGCCCTGGGAAACCCCTTGCGGCCTTTTTGTCTAGGGGCACTTTTTGTGAGTGCTTACTTCAGGGATTGGACTTGAACTTCCACTGCTCCTCCTTCCGTCCCTGTCTGCTTCTTGGCGGTGTGTGGGTGACCGCCACACTGGACTGCGACTCCTCACTCTCCTACCTGATCTTGTTTGAGTAGAAGGGCTGAGTCGGACCGGCTGCCTCGCTCTTCTGTTGGATCTCCTACACTCCGGTGGGGAAGCCTGTCCTGCCGTTCGTGCAGGACCCTCTCGGTCGGCTTCTGTTACTGCTGCCTGGTCTAGCATCTCACTGAGCCAGTCTTCACCTCTAGCTGCGGCCTGCTCCCGGATCCTCTCCAATAAGGCCTCCATTCTACGTCTGGTGAGTGTTGTGTGCTGCCCTATCCTCCTTAAATAGTGTCCTTTTCCCTCTCTCCTGCCTAGTTACCCACTTAACCCCTCCACTCCCCCCCCCACCAACCAATCTGCTTCCCTGGGGCCTCCTATGTCATGTCGCCCTTCCCCCAAATATGTGTGTTCCAGGGCTCTCTTTCTCTTCTGCTTTCATTAGATACTATCTGAGGTAAAAAGTCTCCAGCAAGAGAAGAAGAGGTCAACAGAAAGGCAGGTATGTAAAGCTAGAAAATAAGTGGCCCCATGTAAATTCTGATCATCATTTACAGTAGTAAACTAGGATTTTGAGATGTAAATCTCAAGTTGTATTTACTTAAATAAAGATGATATTAAAATATTATATTCTTAAATATAGTTTCTGTAAAGAAAATTGTAAATAGTGCAAATCTGTGTCTCATAATTTAAAAAGCAGAAAATATATTCAGTGAATAAGTCCAAGCCCCCTCCACATTCATTGATTCTTTTCTCACTCATCTGTCTTTCTCGTCCGGACTCCTTAGGCTGGCTACACACAGGAAAATAATTTGATCCAACAGACCAGTCACCACTTCAGCAGGCCCAAAATATCACCGGTTGGCCACAAACACAGGAGAAATTTTGTTGTCCACACAATCAGATGATATTTGCTGCCCAATCCATTTAAGCATGTGTCCAATTTGGGTAAACATTCAAATTACATCGATTATACTTCCATTATTTCTATAAATATAACCCCTCATTTCACCATCCTTAGTGGCGTGCAGATTATAAGGGTATTATTTACAGTTTGGCCCCACTAATTTAAGAGGAAGTGGTGGATTACAGGGAAATATATTAGTAATGGATCCAAAGAAGGCAAACATTCTTAAACATTTGCTTTCCTATGCAGAACAGGAAAACAAGTTTCAGAAGGTGAATTGTAGTGGTAAAGAATTGTTAATACAAAGAGATACAAATAATATTAATGATTGAGCATTACACAATTAGACAAAACTTACTCATTGTGATATTTCAGCTGATTCAATCTAAATGGGCGAATCTATAAAATATTGGTGCTGTGTATGACCAGCTTAAGAATGGAAAAACTGTTGTAGATAGCCAACTCTTTAAATAGTAAAATAATTTAGATAAAAAGTATATTTTTGTTCATCTTCCACTCTAGATGAACTGTTAAGCTGGGTAATTCCACTTACAATTGTTGAAGATTACATGTCAAATCTGAATCTATTGTAAAGATGTGCATTCACTAGTTTCAAAAACAACTGATAGATCCTGAGGCCAGCAGCAATGGGTCAACATCCTATTTCATGCTGTACAAATGGGCAATCCATGTACAGCATAAAATATGATGTAAAGCCATGTGTGTTCATAAGTAGGAGTTTTCTGAAGGATAAACATATTTGCACAGTATTTGCTGCAGAAACACCAACGGTAAATACTTTCATTAGAATTTTTTTCACAAACAGCTGCAAAGTTATTCCTGACCAGTATACAAACCCTTACTAAATGCCAAGCTTCTAAAATTTCACTTAGTTTCTAAAGGACCCCAATGGAATATTTTAGAGAAAATACAATATTTTGTTTGATACCCATTATAATATGTATGTATGTATAGTTTATTTATAAAGCGCCACTTGGGGACGCAGCGCTGTACAGTAATAAAATACAATAAAGTCATACAAGGGGGATAAATACATAGATAGTTCAGTAGATAAATATATAAGTTATATAAATAGAAGTGCTAGAGCTTTGCCACAAGATGAAAGGAGGTCCCTGCCCCGTAGAGCTTACATTATAAACAATCCTGGGTTATTAGGCTTTCCCAAATAAACTGCACCATAATAATTTGAGCTCTTTTAAACACGTTCAACAAAGAACAAAAATACATTGAAACCACAGTTACTCTTTAAATACTTTACTGTTTTGTGCTCTTTTAAACCCGTTCAAAGTTGTAAAACAATGAAAAAATAAACTGAAATATACAAAAATACAAAGATATTTAATAAATATGCCTTTAAATATCTCACTTAAAGGCAAGTTAAGGCACTTAAAGGCAAGTACAATGAAACCAATGAACAATAAAACAAATTACTACCATTGACTTTAGTATAAAAGTCAATGGAATGTTATAACAATTATGGTCCACATACAAATGCCCTGAAATCTAGAAAAACACAATAAAAAACAAAGAACAAATGATACAATCACATCTCAGTATTGCTTCACTTTCCTTCATTTTTTTTTTTTTAATAAAGAAATTTGGGGTTTTTTTTATACATTTTCCTTGCTTTTTGCTTTGTATGTCAGTTCAAACAACGAGTAATAATTTACCAGCAGGTAGCCAACCCTTTTACTGCAATTTGAGGGGAAAAAAGCTTTTGATTTTTCTATAATTGCAGTTTTGTTGTTAGAAAAAATCCTTTAAAATAATAGTATGCTGTTATTACAGATACTTTTCAACTGCTTTGATTTTTATTGTAAAAAAGATATTGATTTCATGAATTTATTACTGCAGCCTTAAATTGCCAGCCTCTATTCACAGTCATTCCCTGGTCATGTCTTTCAATGCGATTAGAAATTGCTTTGTGTAGTTAAGCAGTGGCATATAAAGCAACATTTCTAATATACAGTAATACAATGCATGTATAATTTTATTTATATAGCACCACTTGGGTACATTATACAATACAGAGTATACAAACTGGGGATAAGTGCAAGCCATTATACAGATAAATAAATAAATAAAATTTCATACAGAGGTTAAGAACACACATATATATATATAATATAAAGGGGCATATTTAAAAATGTCCGTTATTACCGCGAAAAAATTACTGCCACACATAAATTGTTATTTTCACCATATTTATAAGGGCAACCAACATCTCTGTGAAAAGCATTATCGTGGCGATGTGCGGCTATAATTTGATCTCTCTTTGTGGAGTTACTGTACTTAGCACAATGCTCTTTGGGGCTTAAGGGATCCCCTCAAAGTTGGCGAATTAAAACAGCCGCCGCTTTATTGATAGAAGCGAGCAGTAACTGATGTTATGTGAATGAGGCGTTAACTTTTCCGCGCCGGGTTTAAACTTTTTATAAATTTTAAAGTTTGGGATTTTGGGGATAAATGTTAAAGTTTGGGATTTAATAATCCCTGTGCCACCTACACCATAAATAATTCTGTGTTAAGTGAATCTGTAATGGAAAAAGATTTGGGGGTTCTGGTTGATAACAGACTTAGCTATAGCAAACAATGCCAGGTAGCAACGGCTAGAGCTAGCAATATATTGTCTTGTAAAGAGGGGAATAGATTCAAGAGACAGGAATATTATTCTCCCTCTTTACAAGGCACTGGTAAGGCCTCATTTGGAATATGCAGTGCAGTTTTGAAATCCCATATACAATAGGGACATCTTGGAAATGGAAGCAGTACAGAGAAGGGCAACTAAATTAATAAGGGGAATGGAGGGGCTTGAATATGCAGGCAGATTAGACACGTTAGGGCTGTTTATATTGGAGAAGCGACTTTGCGTGGAGATATGATAACTTTATACAAATATATTAATGGTCCATACAATAAACTCTCTGGAGCATTGTTTACTAATAGGTCGTATCAGAGGACACGTGGACATCCTTTAAGGTTTGAAAGAAAAGAAGTTTCATCTTCAGGTTAGGAAAGGTTTCTTTACAGTGAGAACGGTGAAACTGTGGAACTGTCTTCTAGCAGATGTGGTAATGACAAATTCACTGAATAGCTTTAAAAATTGCCTGGATAAGTTTCTAAAACTAAAAAATATTTAGTTTTTTTTTAGTTTTTTACCAGAATTACTGGTAAAATACATAATACTGTAGTTCAGGTTGGTACAGGGATACTATATAATATTGAGAATTTTCTGGTATTAATACATATACTGTAGTTCTGGTTGATACAGGGATACTATATAATATTGAGAATTGCTGGTACATATACTGTAGTTCTGGTTGGTACAGGGATATTCTATAATATTGAGAATTACTGGTATTAATACATATACTGTAGTTCTGGTTGGTACAGGGATACTATATAATATTGAGAATTACTGGTATTAATACATATACTGTAGTTCTGGTTGGTACAGGAATACTATATAATATTGAGAATTACTGGTATTAATACATTGACTGTAGTTCTGGTTGGTACAGGGATACTATATAATATTGAGAATTACTGGTATTAATACATAAACTGTACTTCTGGTTGTTACGGGGATATATAATATTGAGAATTGCTGGTATTAATACATATAATGTAGTTCTAGTTGGTCAAACAAAAAAATAAGGGATACTATATAATATACCAGTACCAGTTATTCTCAATATTATTTGTCCCCTGTATCAACCAGAACTACAGTATATGTTTATTACCAGTAATTCTCAATTTATATAGTATCCCTGTACCAACCTGAACTACAGTTTATGTAATATACCAGTAATCTCAATATTATATATCCTCGTACAACCAGAATACAGTATATGTTTATACCAGTATTCTCAATTTATATAGTATCCCTGTACCAACCAGAACTACACTATATGTATTAATACCGTAATTCTCAATATTATATAGTATCCCTGTACCAACCTGAACTACAGTTTATGTAATATACCAGTAATTCTCAATATTATATATCCTCGTAACAACCAGAAGTACAGTATATGTATTAATACCAGTAATTCTCAATTTTATATAGTATCCCCGTACCAACCAGAACTACATTATATGTATTAATACCAGTAAATCTCAATATTATTAGTATCCCTGTACCAAGAAGAACAACAGTATATGTATATATACCAGTAATTCTCAATATTATAGAATATCCCTTTACCAACCAGAACTACAGTATATGTACCAGTAATTCTCAATATTAATAGTATCCCTTGTACAACAGAACTACATATAATGTATTAATACCAGAAAATTCTCAATATTATATAGTATCCCTGTACCAACCTCAGCTACAGTATATTGTATTATACCAGTAATTCTTAATATTATATATCCCCGTAACAACCAGAAGTACAGTATATGTATTAATACCAGTAATTCTCAATATTATATGTATCCCTGTACCAACCAGAAGTACAGTATATGTATTAATACCAGTAATTCTCAATATTATATAGTATCCCTGTACCAACCAGAACTACAGTACATGTATTAATACCAGTAATTCTCAATATTAAGAATATCCCTGTACCAACCAGAACTACAGTATAGTACCAGCAATTCTCAATATATATAGTATCCCTGTATCAACCAGAACTACAGTATATGTATTAATACCAGAAAATTCTCAATATTATATAGTATCCCTGTACCAACCTGAACTACAGTATTATGTATATACCAGTAATTATTAATATTTATTTATTACTTACTAATATATATTTATTATTAAATGCATTCACAGTAAAAACAATACGGTTTTCTATATTAAAGAAATGGCCCCACCATGTAGTGTAATAAAATCCTTACCTCACATCCCAGATCCATATGGTTCTCCTGTAGTCCCCCCCCCAAAGTCCCAAAAACTGCCCCCCAGCGATAGCAAGTCCATATAGGACTCAGCCTTCTGTCTCACCTCCGGGAGAAGTTTGACATGCATACTGCAGCCCTTCTCCCCCTCCCTCCCGTTTTGCGATCCCTCCCCCTACCATAAAACCCCTTGCCCATATCATAATATATCTTCCCCCAGCCCCAACCGCTAAAAATAATTTTAAGAAAGACCCCCGAACTTTACCCTCCCTCTCTCCCCTGGCATTCTGAGAAGCCGGCAGCCGCATCTGTGATTGGCTGCCTCTCAGCCAATCACGGACCGGCTGCCGGTCCTGCCCCCTGCTTGCAGTGTCTGCAAGCAAAGGCTGGGCATCGGAGGAGAGAGGGAAGGTAAGTAACATCGGGGCACTTTCTTAAATTTATTATAGCGGTTGGGCTGGGGGAAGATATACTATATATGCAAAAGTTTATAATAAGCGTGGACATGCCCTTTAAGTTAATTATAAAGAAGTTAATGTAGACATTGTCAAAAGTTGACTTCATGGGAAAAAGTTATTACAGAATTGGTTGGTACAGGGATACTATATAATATTGAGAATTACTGGTATTAATACATATACTGTAGTTCTGGTTGGTACAGGAATACTATATAATATTGAGAATTACTGGTATTAATACATTGACTGTAGTTCTGGTTGGTACAGGGATACTATATAATATTGAGAATTACTGGTATTAATACATAAACTGTACTTCTGGTTGTTACGGGGATATATAATATTGAGAATTGCTGGTATTAATACATATAATGTAGTTCTAGTTGGTATAGGGATACTATATAATATACCAGTACCAGTTATTCTCAATATTATATTGTATCCCTGTATCAACCAGAACTACAGTATATGTATTAATACCAGTAATTCTCAATATTATATAGTATCCCTGTACCAACCTGAACTACAGTTTATGTAATATACCAGTAATTCTCAATATTATATATCCTCGTAACAACCAGAAGTACAGTATATGTATTAATACCAGTAATTCTCAATATTTATATATTCCCTGTACCAACCAGAACTACCTATATGTATTAATACCAGTAATTCTCAATATTATATAGTATCCCTGTACCAACCTGAACTACAGTTTATGTAATATACCAGTAATTCTCAATATTATATATCCTCGTAACAACCAGAAGTACAGTATATGTATTAATACCAGTAATTCTCAATTTTATATAGTATCCCCGTACCAACCAGAACTACAGTATATGTATTAATACCAGTAAATCTCAATATTATATAGTATCCCTGTACCAAGAAGAACAACAGTATATGTATTAATACCAGTAATTCTCAATATTATAGAATATCCCTGTACCAACCAGAACTACAGTATATGTACCAGTAATTCTCAATATTATATAGTATCCCTGTATCAACAGAACTACAGTATATGTATTAATACCAGAAAATTCTCAATATTATATAGTATCCCTGTACCAACCTCAGCTACAGTATTATGTATTATACCAGTAATTCTTAATATTATATATCCCCGTAACAACCAGAAGTACAGTATATGTATTAATACCAGTAATTCTCAATATTATATAGTATCCCTGTACCAACCAGAAGTACAGTATATGTATTAATACCAGTAATTCTCAATATTATATAGTATCCCTGTACCAACCAGAACTACAGTACATGTATTAATACCAGTAATTCTCAATATTATAGAATATCCCTGTACCAACCAGAACTACAGTATATGTACCAGCAATTCTCAATATTATATAGTATCCCTGTATCAACCAGAACTACAGTATATGTATTAATACCAGAAAATTCTCAATATTATATAGTATCCCTGTACCAACCTGAACTACAGTATTATGTATTATACCAGTAATTATTAATATTTATTTATTACTTACTTAATATATATTTATTAATATAAATGCATTCACAGTAAAAACAATACGGTTTTCTATATTAAAGAAATGGCCCCACCATGTAGTGTAATAAAATCCTTACCTCACATCCCAGATCCATATGGTTCTCCTGTAGTCCCCCCCCCAAAGTCCCAAAAACTGCCCACCAGCAGGATAGCAGAGTCCATATAGGACTCAGCCTTCTGTCTCACCTCCGGGAGAAGTTTGACATGCATACTGCAGCCCTTCTCCCCCTCCCTCCCGTTTTGCGATCCCTCCCCCTACCATAAAACCCCTTGCCCATATCATAATATATCTTCCCCCAGCCCCAACCGCTAAAAAATAATTTTAAGAAAGACCCCCGAACTTTACCCTCCCTCTCTCCCCTGGCATTCTGAGAAGCCGGCAGCCGCATCTGTGATTGGCTGCCTCTCAGCCAATCACGGACGCGGCTGCCGGTCCTGCCCCCTGCTTGCAGTGTCTTGCAAGCAGAAGGCTGGGCATCGGAGGAGAGAGGGAAGGTAAGTAAACATCGGGGCACTTTCTTAAATTTATTTTATAGCGGTTGGGGCTGGGGGAAGATATACTATGATATGGCAAAAGTTTATAATAAGCGTGGACATGCCCTTTAAGTTAATTATAAAGAAGTTAATGTAGACATTGTCAAAAGTTGACTTCATGGGAAAAAGTTATTACAGAAAGTCCCAATCAAAGCAGATCCTTTTTCCCAGCTCAAAAGACAGCCCAGTCATTCCCTGCAGTTTAGCAATGTCTTGATATTTCAATCTGAAACACAGCATTATTAAACAAATGCATTGCTAAGAGGATATAATTATTACAACATGTGGGATAATGTAACCGAATTGAAAAGCGAGGAACGAATTGAAAAAAAGAGGAATCTCAACTGTTTTGTCTATTGAATGAAATGAATGGTTGCATTTTCCATAAAGCCTTTTCTCATACTTCTGCATTATAATACTGATTCAAAGCAGTGACACAAAGGTCTTCATGACATTATTATAAAACATCACACATTGTATAATGGAAATCTTGCTAAGTATATTATGCATTGCTTGATAAATTACATTATAGTTAAACTGAGAAGAGACATTCATGCTGGAATAGGGGAAGTGTAATTAGATTCTTAAAAAAAAAATCTTACATTGAACACATTAGTTATTACTTTGGAGATTCTGCCTGTTTCCTAAAAGTATTCGTGACATTGTCATAGAGAAATCAATTTTAAATTAATTGTAAATTATTTTTGCCATTTTCCCTGCACTGTTAGTAATCCGAAGTTCTTGAATACTTATTATGGATCTCTAAACTAGTACCATAAGAATAGGGCTTCTTATGCATTGCTTTATCGCTGTGTCCATAATTGTACCACACCATTGTATAGTATACTGTAGTATTTGAGGTTGAATAAAAGACATATGTCCATCTAGTTTAACCTACTCAGCAATACTGTAATTTTCTGCCTAACAGTTGATCCTGAGGAAGGCAAAAAAAACCAGTAGCATGACATATTCTTTGTTTTTAGAAAGTGATCTGTACCCATTCATTAATGACCCCACATTTTCACTCCTCATCTTCTTTCTATTTATATACTGTACTTTAGAAGTAAAAAGTACATTTTTTTAGTGTGCCTAAAAAGTTTAGGGTAAGTCTTACTTTGTTCAGTTATCCTAACTTGATTATTTATTTTAGGATCTATAAAAACTTTACAATCCTTGTTAAAGTCTTTAAAAGGTGGGGATTTGGTTTTCTTTTATGTTTTTGCACGTTAATAAACAACAAGCTGTGTCTTACCTCTTTCTTTGGTGTGGCTGTTGATTTCTGAAATGATTGCCATTATTGCCATTTTGGCAATGCAAGGCTTCGGAATGGCAAATAGCATTATTATCGGCGTAAAGGAAATAGTTTTGGCTGTGTAATGTTTGGCGGTAGTATACATGATTTGTGGTGGTAACATGCCTGTATTCAATTAAGTCCAGTATTGCATAACATCTACCAATACCAGACCAGGACTGTAATTTGCCAGGGGGCCTTTAGCAGAAAAAACACTCATATATATGTGGAAATAAGACACCCATTCAACTTTATTGGGACATACAGTAGAGAAAATCAGGACCTCGAAAAGCAATCATCACTTATTATCATTTGTCTGTTCTGCTGGAATTTGAGTATTGACCCATTGGATTGAAAATAGAATTATGTGGTTTTAGTAAAGAGAAGAACAAAAAGTGTCCGGGGATATTCAAGATTTAGAATAAGATGTCTTACAAAGGGAAAAAAGTTAATTTAATAGAGAAAAAACAAGACTATGACACCAATCAGGTATACCCATAGAGAGTGGGAAATGATAAGATGTGATATAGAAAGAAATATACATGTTGTAAGTATATACATAAAAAGCCTAAAACTGTCTAGGCTATATACTGGAATGAAAAAAAACAATTAGCTTTAGGAGTGACACCAGTGATGTGTTTTCACATAGTTCTACATTCTCTGCTTCTTCTTGTTTCACTTACAGCTCACTAGAATCAAAAGAAAGAAGACGGGCTATGAAAACCTACCTGAGTCGTGAATATCCGCTGTTGAGCACAGATGCATCCACTCCCAGGTCAGGCATTCTGAAAAGAAAAAATTCTAAAAAGCGATACTGCGCCTTTATAATTACCGTAATACTCGAGTATAAACCGTCCCGAGTATAAACTGAGGTACCTAGTTTTACCTAAAAAAGGGAAAAAAATTGTTTGACTTGAGTATAAACCGAGGGTGTAACCCCTCTAGTATTTGCCACTTAAGATGTTTGGAAACTACAATTCCCAGCAGCTTTAGTGATGGGAGTTGTAGTTTTCAAACATCTTAAGTGGCAAATACTTGCAAATAGGGGTAAATCCTCCTTTATTTGTGCATACAGTATGCACAAATAAAGAAGGTTTTACTCTTATTTGTAACTATTGTGTGCCCTGATGTCCCTGTTGTATTCTCCTACCTTGTCCGGCGGCCGCTCGCTCCTCGCCCCACATCCTCTGCGCTTCAGGATGATGTCACTACTCGGCGCCGCAAAGTGAGAGGCGCCGGGTAGTGACGTCATCCGGAAGCGAACTGAGGATGCGGATCGCACGGCCGCCGGACAAGGTAGGAGAATGGTTGACTCGAGTAAGGTAAGATTTCAGGCTTTTTTAAAAGCCTGAAAACCTCGGTTTATACTCGAGTATATACGGTGTGGCCCTATTGTGTCCTACCAAAAATGAGCATGATAAGAATATATCCTATTTAATAGCTTTGTTGGGTTACCAATCTGAACAGGTAAACTGTTATGATGGAAATCAGTAGGGCCATAAAGAGGAGTATAGAGTGGGGATTGTTATTAATAAAATGGATATGAAATTTCATACTCAATCTACATTTTTCCCCATGAGGCGTAATTATGATGTAGTGGGCTGTTTTCAGAAACAAGTTTGTACGTTTAGAAAATGGGATCAAGGAATCAATGTCAGTGAGAAATCTGATCGTGGGTGAAAAACATACTCTCAATGACCACATTGGACCACACTATTATAATACACAATGTTGATAATGGAGGCAGTGTAGTTGGGTTTGACTCAGAGGATTTACCAAAAAGAACACTGTGACATCCTGGTGACAACAGCACTTATAAAGTTCTGTATCATAAGCCAACACATGCCTTTAAAGCCATTTTGGAGAGATTAATTGTTGAGGGGGTTACTAGTGGAGATTTACCAACAATCCTTGAGAAGCATATCATACAAATGTATCCCGTTAACATCTTTTTTCCACTACTTGCCTAAGATGCATAAACTTGACCATCAAAAGGCAGGCCCATAGTAGCAGGAATCAACTGTATGAAAATGTATCAGAAGTGGTTGTTTCCATTCTTCAACCTCTGGTGACCAGATTGAGGTCATACTTAAAGGGCATGTCCACCCCAAAAAGTTATATTCTAATATGTTTTTGGTTGCTTTATTACCTGTTCAATGCCTCCTTTCTTGTTGCAATCTGAGCCTGATGGATAAAGTTGTCTGTAAAGCAGTGAGTAGCGTTAAAAATCCCTATAGAATGTTGCTGCCTCCAGACCCTTCTCAACATACCCTTTACGTGTCCATTCATTTTTACAGCTGCTCTTTCACAGAAGGACCCTGCTTGCTCTGCCTTCCCTCTGTGTGGGAATAACAGACTTTCCCAAGCAAGGTGATTAGGAATGTTCTGATCGGTGAGTAAATCACTGTCATCAGCTTTTATGATTCCCCCTTCATGCTGTGTGTGTGTAGATCACTGTGATTTAGGAAGGGGAAGGTTAAGGGTGACGAGGTGAAATGTATGGTGAACGGCTCCTGTGATGGAGAAAGTTTCTCCTTGCTGTGTGCTGATAAATGTGATTATTGGGGGGAGGAGGTGTTCTTACATGTGTCCAAACACATTTTGCAAGATTTTACAATATTTAGAAATTACAGATAAGGATTGTTTGGTTACTATAGATGTAACACTTGTATCCCATATTATTGGGGTATGAAGTTGGTGGAGTACCATATCAATAGATACAGTATATTACTTACAATAGCAAGGCAAAAATCTTTATATTGGAAGCAATATGATATCATACCTGGGATGGTGGGAGAAGAGGTTTATTTTTAATCTAGAGTCCTTATCACTTTTCAGACCGCATATTAAATTGTATAGGAGGTATATTGATGACCTCATTATGGTGTGGGATGGGGTTCCTGACAGGTTTGAGAACTTAATAAATAATAACATGTTGAATTTGTCTTTTACATGTACTCTATATAATAATTCCATCAGTAACACCAAGGCATGTGTACTTATTGACCCATTAAATGAGTGCCCATCTCTACTGCTTATATATATATATATATATATATATATATATATATATATATATATTTATATTTATATATCGTCACACTGCAAACATGTGCACGTTCGAAGCAAACTGACTCTTTTTCAATGAGTTAGGGACAGCACTTCCCGAAACCGCGTCAGGCGGTTCTGCATTTTTATACATGTAGTACAATAAGAAATCTGATTTGAAACTGAAGTGCCGAGGAGCTGTTTGTTGGGACCGAAGTCCTTTATCATATAACGAGTATACGGGTGGATCCAAGCGACGGGTCTGGGGCTCTTGTGGCACCCGGACCAACCCAGCAGAGGGGTGAGTCTTAACAATACGTTTGCACTGTGTTACTACTTTTAAGGTGAAGATTGGAGAAGAGGGAGAAGGGGAAGCGATAGGTCCAGGGTATTTTACACCCGGGCCTCCCTATTAATACAAGTGAGTGAATATACATCCATATAAAAGGGAACATTAAGAAGCACTTACAATAGTGGAATGGTGTGCAGCAAATGAACTTAACAAACAGTGGTTTCAAAACGAGCAGTTAAACATACAGTATTGGATATGACTCTTTTTCAACCAAACAGTGTTGGGCTACAGCCCAAGAAAGACACATATGGTACAAACAATACTTCACTTCCGTTAAATACCCTATAGACATGCCCCATATTCACTTCATAGAGACTGCCCATCCACCTATTGGTTAATTGTATTACCCACACAACATATAACACTTTTCCATTTAACTGGTATGTAGGGACTACTCACTTTATATACCATTTGCACAACGTGAGACATTATAATAAACAAACAGTCCTAGACAGAATAATATGTAGAGCCAATATTATGTGTCACATTATTATGATGGGTTCTATGAAATGAAGCCAAGGTGTATAGTTCCACATAATACCTATAATATTCATAATTTATAATTCTATAATTGTATGATTCTTAATGATATATAGGAATAGATATAGTATAGGGTAACTGTTTTAACATTCTCTGTAAAACTATGTACATATGGTATATTATGTTAATAAATTGTGTGTGTGTTATTAACCCTGAATGAGTTAATTCATTTCTTAGTTTCTAGGGGTGGGTCTTTTGAAGTGTGTGATGTATAAAACTGCGACCTGAACCAGTAATTTGTTAGCCTATGATTAAGTGTAGGTATGCAGGAAACGTGTCAGGCTTCTGTGATTTATTAATAAAGAATAATGGGGAGATTCCAATCAGATGTTAGCTTACAAATGGTAAATAATGTCTGATTGGTTGGGGCAAAAATGGCAGCTATTTAAAAGTTAAGAACTTTTATTGAATCTATGTTTTAACTATATGATGTTTGGGATTGTTTTCCAGCAATGCTTCTCAACCCACTACTTTAGCTGTATTATTAGACACACCAGGTCTATATTTTTATCTTCACTATTTACATGTAGTATAGACACATATAGGGGGATTTACGGAGGTGCACTCTGGAGCCTCATCGCTCTTTTAAAGGGTTAAAGTCACGCTATAAGATATACGATCGGTAAGCGCAACTTGAACCCCAGTTTGCAGCGTCGAGTATCGGAAGAGCAAGTCCCGCTCTGGGTGAATCTCCCTGTCTGTGCATGACATGGAATTAAATGATATTAGATTTGTGTCTAAACAAATTTATAAATTTTTTCTGGCTTGTGGCTTTGTTGGTGGATAGTGATTTCTACCATATTCATTTGGTTATTTTTTTCATAAAAGGCATTGACCCACCTATACTGCCATTTTGGTTAACTGTACAATTAACTCTCAAACATTTATTTTTAAATATTCTCCCCTAGGAGATTTACTTACACTGAATTCCACACTGTGAACAGGCTGCTGGCATCTGTTATAGAATCTTTCTGGGTCAATAAACCTTATTGATATATGGAATCATGGGATCATCTTTTTAACCTGTGGCTTAGATATGTGACAGTTGCATTTATAAACTGGCCAGATAGTTTTCATTTCTGTCTTTGTTTTAGATTATTAAGCAAATGCTAAAAAAAACTGATATTACCTCAGAATTATGATACACAGTGCAGGCTAAACAGCACCTGACAAGGTTATTTATGTCATTGGTGTAGGACTGTCCAATTGTACATACACATTTTAGAATTATTGTTCAGGGTTTTTTCTAGAAAAATGGGCTAGGAAGAGAGGAGAGTGGGGTGGTAGCCGGTTAATAATAGAGACAAATAACTACAAAATCAATAATATTGTCTAGAATTGACCTGAAGGGAATTAAAGAAAAATTATACTTACTTACCTCCCTAGTTATGTGCCACTGAAAAAGTCCCATGTAGGGATAAACCATGTGTGGCTAGTCCATGGCACATCAATCTCATCCTTGTGCTTTTACCAATTCACTTATGGTTGTGCTACGCTAACATTATGGCTGACTAAATTGCACTACAGTATTAGTTATTTATGTGTGATGGGGTAGAGCCAATGTTACATGTGATGGTGTAGAGCCAATGTTACATGTGATGGGGTAGAGCCAATGTTACATGTAATGGAGTAGAGGCAATATTATGTGTGATAGGGTAGAGGCAATGTTACATACAATGGGGTAGAGCCAATATTATGTGTAATGGGGTAGAGCCAATGTTAGATGTAATGGGGTAGAGACAATGTTACATGTAATGGAGTAGAGCCAATGTTATGTGTGATAGGGTAGAGCCAATGTTACATACAATGGGGTAGAGCCAATGTTATGTGTGATGGGGTAGAGCCAATGTTATGTGTGATGGGATAGAGCCAAAGTTATATGTAATGGGGTAGAGCCAATATTATGTGTGATGGGGTAGAGCCAATGTTACATGTAATGGAGTAGAGCCAATGTTATGTGTGGATGGGGTAGAGCCAAAGTATTATGTATGGGTAGAGAGCCATATTATGTGTGATGGGGTAGAGCCAATGTTACATGTAATGGAGTAGAGCCCATGTTTTGTGTGATAGGGTAGAGCCAATGTTACATACAATGGGGTAGAGCCAATATTATGTGTAATGGGGTAGAGCCAATGTTACATGTAATGGGGTAGAGACAAGTTTACATGTAATGGAGTAGAGCCAATGTTATGTGTGATGGGGTAGAGCCAATGTTATGTGTGATGGGATAGAGCCAAAGTTATATGTAATGGGGTAGAGCCAATATTATGTGTGATGGCGTAGAGCCAATGTTACATGTAATGGAGTAGAACCAATGTTATGTGTGATGGGGTAGAGCCATGTTACATACAATGGGGTAGAGCCAATATTATGTGTAATTGGGTAGAGCCAATGTTACATGTAATGGGGTAGAGCCAATGTTACATGTAATGGAGGAGAGCCAATGTTATGTGTGAAGGGGTAGAGCCAATGTTACATGTAATGGAGAGAGCCAATATATGTGTAATGGGGTAGAGCCAAGGTTACGGTAATGGGGTAGAGTCAATGTTACATGTAATGGAGTAGAGCCAATGCTACATTTGATGGGGTAGAGCCAATGTTATGTGTTGGGAGAGCCATATTTGTGTGATGGTGTAGCCAATGTTTGTGTGATGGGGTAGGCCAATGCAATTTGATGGGGTAGAGCCAATGTTATGTGATTGGGTAGAGCCAATGATTATGTGTGATGGGTAAGCCATATTTATGTGTGATGGGTAGAGCCAATTTTATATGTGATGGGGTAGAGCCAATTTTTATGTGTGATGGGGTAGAGCCAATGTTATTTGGTGATTGGGTAGAGCCAATGTTATGTGTATGGGTAAGCCAATGTTTGTGTGATGGGGTAGCCAATGTTATGTGTGATGGGTAGAGCCAATGTTATGGTTGATTGGGTAAGCCAATGTTATGTGTGATGGGGTAGAGCCAATATTATGTGTGATAGGGTAGACCATATTGTTATGTGTGATGGGTAGAGCCAATGTTAGGTGGTATGGGGAGAGCCAATGTTATGTGTGATGGGGTAGAGCCAATGTTATGTGTGATGGGGTAAGCCAATGTTATGTGTAATGGGGTAGAGCCAATGTTATGTGTATGGGGTAGAGCCAATGTTATGTGTAATGGGTAGAGCCAATGTATGTGTGATGGGGTAGAGCCAATGTACAATTGATGGGGGAGAGCCAATGTATGATGTGTGATTGGGTAGAGCCAATATTATGTGTGATGGGGTAGAGCCAATGTTATGTGTGATGGGGTAGAGCCATATTTAATGTGTGATGGGGTAGAGCCAATGTTATGTGTGATGGGGAGAGCCATGCTAATTTGATGGGGTAGAGCCAATGTTATGTGTGATTGTAGAGCAATATTATGTGTGATGGGGTAGAGCCAATGTATGTGTGATGGGGTAGAGCCAATAGTTAGTGTGATGGGGTAGAGCCAATTTGTGTGATGGGGTAGAGCCAATGTTATGTGTGATTGGGTAGAGCCAATATTATGTGTGATGGGGTAGAGCCATATTATGTGTGATGGGTAGAGCCATGTTATGTGTGTGATGGGTAGAGCCAATATATGTGTGATGGGGTAGAGCCAATATTATGTGTGATGGGGTAGAGCCAATGTTATGTGTGATGGGGTAGAGCCAATGCTACATTTGATGGGGGTAGAGCCAATGTTATGTGTGATTGGGTAGAGCCAATATTATGTGTGATGGGGTAGAGCCAATGTTATGTGTGATGGTGTAAGCATGTTATGTGATGGGTAGAGCCAATATTATGTGATGGGGTAGAGCCAATGTTATGTGTGATGGGTAGAGCAATTTATTTGGATGGGGTAGCCAATGTTATGTGTGATGGGGTAGAGCCAATATTATGTGTGATGGGGTAGAGCCAATGTTATGTGTGATGGGTAGAGCCAATGTTTATGTTGTTGATGGGGTAGAGCCAATGTTATTGTGTGATGGGGTAGAGCCAATGTTATGTGTGATGGGGTAGAGCCAATGTTATGTGTGATGGGTAGAGCCAATGTTATGTGTAATGGGGTAGAGCCAATGTTATGTGTGATGGGGTAGAGCCAATGCTACATTTGATGGGGTAGAGCCAATGTTATGTGTGATGGGGTAGAGCCATATTATGTGTGATGGGTAGAGCCAATGTTATGTGTTATGGGTAGAGCCAATGTTATGTGTGATGGGGTAGAGCCAATGTTATGTGTGATGGGGTAGAGCCAATATTATGTGTGATGGGGTAGAGCCAATGTTATGTGTGATGGGGTAGAGCCAATGTTATGTGTGATGGGGTAGAGCCAATATTATGTGTGATGGGGTAGAGCCAATGTTATGTGTAATGGGGTAGAGCCAATATTATGTGTGATGGGGTAGAGCCAATGTTATGTGTGATGGGATAGAGCCAATAGATATATACAGAAAATGGTGAGCTTAGGTATGATATAATAAAACAGCTGTAAGTATGCCAGTGTTAATTGTTTAACATTTTTGTACTTTCCTTTTTTCTAGTAAAAGAATTTTAGTCAGTATATAGGGTTCTACTATTTTCTTTTGTTAGTAACATAGTACTAAGGTTGGGGACCTTATCCCCTTGGTTCTCACTCCATGGCTCTAGTTAGATCACCTGTTTAATGTTCCCTTGACGTTCAAGTCCGCTTCCACTCCAGTCAGTCCACAATGTGGCCAATGGGAAGACACGGTTTCTGAATGGTCCTTATTGTTAATGGACTGAGAAAAATGGAAAATATTAGTCACAACTAAGATATTGAACAGATCAACAAATTGGAACCAAATGTGTCAGTGTTTACCTTGAATACAAATGTATGTTTCTACTTACTTTACTAAAAGCTGATATATTGGCATATTGACTGTAAAGGCAGATATGTACATTCTCACATGTAATATTTCTATACAAAGCTTTAAAAGAAAGTCATTTGTTTCAGTAGTACACATAACTTACCAAACGGTCTCTTAATTAATGATGAGTTAATTACAAGGACAATACACTACTAAAAGGTTAATTAAAATTTTAAGAAGTCAAAGTCTTCAAAATAAATGAAAGTTACTTGAAATGAACTATATACTGCTACTGATTTAAAGTCTATCACAATTAGCCATCTTTCTATATCCGCCGGTAATATTTACTACTAGCCAGTTAAGCCTGTTATAAAAACGGGCGCTAGATCGCTCTCTCTCTCTCTCTCTCTCACTCTCTCTCACTTATTATATAGAATGTTGTGATTACATTACGTTTTACATTTCATAGAACAGTAATAATCTGCAATGTCTCGTGAATAATTCAGAGAAAGTTCCGCTGGAAAAGCCTAATGCTTCCTTTATATTTTGCTTTTAACATTTGTTATATTGGGGTTTACTGGTGTAAAAGGGTACATTATTATTAATAGGATAATAAGTACTTACAGCATGTGCACTGTTTGCTGAAAGACTTGTCATTAACGTGTGCTTTGTCAGAGTGGGAAAGAGTGTCATTGACACTGAATGTGGGAGGAACCACAGTGTAATCAGTGTCCCTTTTCACTTAGAATACATCCAATTTAGATTTAATAGTGACAAGGTCAATTGATACATTGGGAGAAGATGTTCATGTATACACAGCTGAGTCTAAATGCACTTAGGAAAGGGCATCAAGGCTCCATGTGCATGCAGTGAAACAAGTTTCCCTGCTGTGAGACAGCTGCACTTTTCATGAATAATATTTATATATAGAAATGCTGGGAATATTTTATTTAAAAAACAGGTCTTTCAGATAGAAGAAAGTTCGGTGCTCTTGCATCAACATTACTGTGTCTACTGCACCTTGATCAGGTATGCAATATCAGGAACATCTATAGCACCTGATAGCCATGCCAGGTGTCAATCATTATTTCCATCTGAGTGACTGAACAACAGCTTTAGCATCAGAACAGGACAAACTAAGTATCATCTCTGCAAATGAATAGGGGTCCTGTTCTGAAACTCAGATTTTTAAGGTCATGTAATTTTGCTCGGATTTCTGATAATTTTGAATGAATTTTTAAAATCGAATATTCTAGAATTGTCACATTTTCGAAATGGAATCAAACATACAGGCCGATTTCAAGGAATATCTAATACGGGAACCCTCAATTCTGAATATGTAAACCTTCGATTTTGAAATGGGAGAGATTGCGAACATGCAAGTTCTCAATATAGAATATTTGTAAATCATCAAAAAAGTAATGCGGAAACTTGAAAATAGCTTACGCGTGAAGAGTTAGTTTGGTTATATATACGCGTTCACTAGACTTTTCCCAGGTCCCTTAGCCGTTTACACTAACTTACTATTGCTATTTATACTTTTGGATTTTTTTAACCCCCATTGACCTTCTATGGGTCCCTTTTTTTTTGGAAAATTGGTTTATGGAAACGGAACTCACCAGTTTTGAACATCTTTACAAATGTAACACCCAGGACTATGGTAAAGTTTAGCATTGTTAGAATGTTATGCTGAAATATTCATTTCCCTCATTTAGTTCAGAGTACTTTTGGCAGGTTTGCTAGCTTTCTTTAGAATTCAGCAAATGCATGGCAGGGTATTATTATCTATTAATGACTGTTACCTGTAAAGGTCACAATTAACTAAAAAAGTTCACATTATAATATTACAAATGTGCATGAAACTTATTAAAACCTTTACAAAAAGTCTGAATCTTTAAAAAAGCATTGACCTTTTCAGAAATATAAAGCTTATATTTTTATCTCAACGAATTCCTGAATGTCCCTTCAGTTTTATGAATTTGCAAACACACATTATAAAGCAGAATTGCCACCCCCTGCTGAGAAGGCAACTGACTAACTATAATGATTATTGCATCCCTTCTCTGACATACCTGGGGTCTTTAAGTTTTATGTTTGCTTGGTCTTACAAGATGCAGACATATTTACCATTACTATTACTACACAAAATCTTGTTGTCCACAAACTCTGTGCTCTACAGCCACAGGCAATGTTGTGATTGCCCATCCAGTTCTAGATGTGCATTTACATTAACAAGCCCTAATACTTAACCAATATACTGTTTATGTTTCTTACATTTTAAATGAATCATCTGCTTCTTTTCTTTATTTCCATCAAAAAATAATTAGTCCACTGACTGCGCAGTGTTCCTTTAGAGGTCATGGACTGGTCAACCAGTAGTTGCATTAATTCTAGAAAAACTAAAATCTATAGAATGGAAAAACTCACAATAATGGGGAGAGATCAGCTGTTAGTAAGGAATTAAAGGAGAACTATACTTATGCAGTAACCATCTTCTTTCTGGCAGTAATTGACAGTTTTCTAGCTCCTCCACTTCTTCATTAACATATGTTACCCACTGTCAGTGATGGAAGAATTGTCAGTGGCAATGGCTGTGGGAAGAGCTAGAAAATAGTCAGTTACCGCATGAGTATAATTCTTCCTTAAATGGTAATTCCAGCCCTCAAAAAATGTTTAGAAACATTGCCCCCCCAAAAGCTCACTTTTGTTACAATCTTACCTTTCTCCTGCATTCCCACAAATAGATATACAGTAGGTACTTACACACAGCTGTTCCTTCGCGCATGCTTCTTCTCTTCCGACTATTGACTGTCAGTCATGACCATGATACGGCCAATGTCTTAAAGCCATTATCGATCGAGAGGCTAGTCTCATCACGGGAGCGTTGAAGAAAGGTCCAAATGATAAAAGTAGACATTTGGGGGAAAATCTTTCTAAATAGCTTGTTATTTGGGGTCTGGAGTTACCCTTTAAGGAATTCATATCTTTATATTTTTTCTTTTCAGTTAGAGCCTTCCTTAAAACATAAGGTACTTTACAGACTTACTTTATAAAAACTACTTACATTACAACAAAACTAAGAAATGAAGAATTAAAACACACCCCAGAACATTGGGTGAAGATATGCAAAATGATTTTTTCATGTCTGTATGGACAAAACGCACATATCTACAAACTATATGCATACAGTTATGTGCATTTAACCACAGAGTATTATCCGTGATTTACCAGCAGGTCTGATCATCTGATCATCAATTGTTAGGAATGATAAGTCAGCTCCGGGTATTACCAACAACCCATGGCCATTCATCAGAAAATGTCAGTCTTGGGATTGATCGGGATAGATATTTTTATCCTTTGCAGATGAACAGAATTGGAGCAATAACACAAGATAATGGAATTGGAAAAATCACCCTCCTGAAAAAAAAAGAGCTTTTAGATGAAATGTAAATCTGTTTAAGTTGTCAATCAAGTGCCTAATTATCAGAGATTCTTCTGGTGGGTAAAGTTTTGCTATAACTGAAATGGTGACAGTTAATATGTGTGAATTAAAATTCCTTTTTGCAAAGCTGCCTGATATTGATTACTGAGCATGCTTGCCCTCACAGAAAGTCTGGTCAGATGGAAGGAGGAAGGGATGGGAGATGATAAGCCTGAGCAAATCAATTACTGGATTGAAGGCATGCAGCAAAACACACACCTCTAAGTAATGACTAGTTACATGTAGTAATTAAAAATTAAGATGAGTCAAAGTAAGGTTTTTTTCATTATAGTTGCCCTTTAAGACATACATTTTGCTTGCACAGAAGGGTCTGTGGGAGCACTCCTAAGGCCAAATAACAATTATAAAAAAATGGCTGAGAATTAGTAAGGACCTTTCATACTGAGGTCACCTTGACATAATAACATAGGTATATAAAGGAAGATGCAATCATTTTCGCAATCGCAACCTACCTGCACCCACTCCCGCGATGTATTAACCACTTTGCAACCATTAATTCATTGCAAAAATGCAAGGGGTAAGTTGGGACCTTTTGCGCGCCTTTAAAGACACAGAGTAAAAAAATTGTGAAATGGCGCAAGCAGCGCAAAACCCTCCCTAACACATTAGTACATTGGTTAGCGTTAGTTTATCGCTTATTTTTTTAGAAACTTACCTGCTTAAAGCAATGTGATAGAATTAGAGAGAGCAGCCATTTGCCTCTTCCTCTAATCAGTACATTACCATAGTACCTTTGTATACCATTATATTTGTATCAAGTAGTAGCACTAGACCCATGGGCTTGCAGATTCAAGCAAACGTGACCATGTATATATTTTTCAGTCCATTGCAGCTATTCTTTATAGTAGAATGGAAGTGTTTTACCATCAAATTAAACAACACACTAAACCAAATTTGATTATACAGTAGGTGTCTATATTTACCACAAATAGCTTCCATATGATTTATTCTCTTTATATACTGTAGGAATATTTTTTTATTTTGCTTTTGCAAGAGAATAATTTTTTCCCCCGTATTGTATTTAGGTAACTGATCAGATTTTTGAGAATGTTAATGTAGAATTTCGGGATGGAGACAGAGGTTATAAAACTTGAAGAGGATAAAATTACCAAGGGAACATTCAGTGATAGTTCCATTAGTGATCTGAGTGTAGCAATTTTAGCTCTTTATTTTAAACTCATTGATGTACAACAAGGGTTTACAACTAACAGGACTTTTAACAAATAATAACAGGGAATATTTTGAATCTGCAGCCAATACAAAATTCTACAGCAGAAAGGATCTGAATGATTTTGTATGCTGGTCAGCTTTCAAATGACAGCTCATCAATGACCAAGATTGGACTATAAACAAGTGGATAACATTTGCCCGTTATACTAATTGACCAATTGTTTGATGGTTATCCAAGGTCATGTTAAATTCCCATAATAATGTTGCTTCTTTCTGCTAACGTCTCATTATCTCCTGCACATATTTCTTCAAGCATTGCTCACTTGTTTTTTTTTTTTCTTTTCCTTTCTGTAATGAATGTTCTTGGTGATCTTTCCTTTGCTGCTGACCACTGCAAGTTTTTGATAACAAATTGATGGCAAACATAACTCTAAAATGGACTGACTTCAAAGCTTCTGCAGAAAACCGTGGGAATTCGTTACTGCAAAGGCTGCAAAGAAAATTTACTGGCTCTTGTTTTGGCATATTATTGACAGCCAGTGAAGAATAACACACAAATGTAAGGGTTAATATCTATTCTTTATTTATGAATGCATCAACTCTTTCCTATTTATTTACCTTAGGTTTATGATAATTGATTAATAAAGGCGCAATGCGCTTCATTCAGTTAAAGAAAAATTTTCTTTTTTTCCCTAAAAAATAATGTAGGGGTATGTAGAAGTTCTTATTGAATTGGAAGGAGTTTTATACAACAAAGTAAACTAAAGGAACACAATGGAGATATAGCAACCAGGAAAACGAGTGCAACCCAAGGTCTTTGTGAGTTTTTGATATATCTGTCACAGTCAAAGTCTTGTTTTGTGCCTCAAAAAGATCACACAGCATGGCTCATATTCAGAGAGAAAGAAAATAAGAGAAGTGGATTTACAACTTTTGTTTACAAAAAAAATCTTTTCTTTCGTTCCCGCGGTGCTCTCCATTGATGGCAGCTGCGTCCATGATTAGCTGCGTTCGATACCTAAGAATGTACCTCTATATCACCTCTATTCTTTTCAAATGTACAAACTAACCGAAAAAAATACCATTGAAGAACTTTACGTCTGGTAAATATATTTATATGATTTCTACAAGATTTTAAATAAGTAAAATACAGAACCGTGATTTTTCCACGCAAAGCCCAATTTCCAGAGATAAAATTTAGCCCTCCAAAAATCTTAGCTTTTGAGCCTTTCAAATTTTTTTTTTACTTTGGATATCTGTGTCATTTTGACATGTTCACAACCATAGTATTCCAGGTATGTGCAAACAATCTACCAGGCGCAGCAAAAAATACAGTATCAGGCGCTGACATTGCTTGTCACTGTACGAGGAAAGCTGTGTGTTGATCTAAAAGTAAAGCAAGTCTATCCCCTGTGAAAACTTACTGCATACAAAACAATAACGTGAAGTACCAGCTCAATGGCTCAGAATTACTTTGTGTTTCCAGAACTACTTGAAACAATAATGTTTTTGGCTGCCTGCCACCGCCAGAAGACATTGTTATGACGGAAAGAACAAAGGTAGCAACAGAGTGTGCATGGCAGGTTTTGTACGTTTAAGCTGTGAAGACTGCAAATGTACACATATTCTCCATACTGATAAATACCATTACTGCTGGGTACGTAATATGTATCACAGTTAATGGCTTACAGTAATGCTGTGGTGATATTGTTAGGGAACAGTGTCAAACAAAATTCTTTATTCTGCGTTTGTTTGTTTGTTTGTTTGTTTGTTTGTTTTAAATCCTGTGTGTTATTCTAATGATGGTTTATTCTTATGTTTACAGAGTCATTTGGTGTTAAATTATAATATTCTGAGCAAAAAGCTCCACTGAGTATCTCAGAAGTTTAAGGAAGCAAAGAAAATTAGCAATAGAAGGTTGTTTTGTTATTAGTAGATAAAATAGAACAGAACAGTACTTATTTACCTTGATACTATTGCACATTCCACAGTATAAAAGGTGTATATATGTTTTGATTAGTTATACAAACTAAAGCCTCGTACACACATATGATGTTTGCAGTGATCCATGTCCCCCCAAGCGTGTTCACGCATTCGGGCAATAATCGCACATGTGTATACGTTTGGCCAGGGGTTGATAGCGGATCAACAAATGACGCCCCGACTGAACGCATACAAATGTGAGATTATCGGCCAAAACAGCCATTTGTTGCACGCGCGAACGTGCTCGGGGGTTGTGGGTCAGGCTTAGGGATGGTCACATACAACTTGCATAATTTTCTAATATCCTTAAAGGACAACTCCACCCTCGTAATAACATCTTTTAGAAAGAATGGCCTCTTTAAAATATGTTGATATATCATACTTTGTCCTATGAATTCATTACTGTATGCCTGCTATGCTTCTGGGTACCTCATGGAAACTGAGCAATTTAGAAACCTGTACTGAGCCTGGGCATGCTCAGAAGAGGCAGACAGGGGATTAACATTCAGGCATTGGCTGTGTCAACTATCAAATCCAGTTGGTAACTGAAAGAACCAGGAAGCAGAAACAGGGGAAACAGGAGGTTGTGCAGGGGTTCAGGTTAGACTTATGTATTTCAGATTTCAAACTATTACTGTTTAGGCTTTTGGGGGGTGATTTACCTGTATGCAAGTGTTCATTTTCGGGCTGGACTTGCCCTTTAAACCTTTACAAATCTGTTTGCATTTGTAGCATTGATCATTCTCTATTACCTATTCCCCACCGAAAATGGATGGATATCGTTGCACAATGAAGCACTTACTGTAAGTACAGGAATAACTTATATATTCAGCAAATTAATGCTGAATAATTAGTGGTGTCTACATTTTCCACACTGGTCACTAAATCTATAGTAGGTACTTACTATATATTTCTACCAGCATCCAATGGAGCTAAGTGTCTCCTTGATATGGCACTAAAACACCAATGAGTTTAGTCTGATAAGCAGTAGAGATGTTCGAAACTGTTGAGTTTGGTTCCGTTTTCGAACTTTTGAAATTTTCAAGTCTATGGGAGAATGATAGTTTGAAAAGTCAGAGAGATTTACAGCTAAACTAACTTACTGTAAATGGCTGTGGCACCTGGGAAATGGTCTGGGGAACATGTCACTGTCACCAAAACCTGTTAAAACACTTCCTGAAGTCAGGTGGGCAATTGACTGGTTTTGTGCAAGCTACATTCGACGATACATTCGAGGATTATCGAATGCACGAACGAACCTTCCTGTGTTACCGAACGGTACATTCAAGAATTATCGAACGAATGAACGATCCTTCCTGTGTTAGTAAATGGATTATCGAATGAACGATCCTTCCTGGGTTAGCGAACGGTATATTATCGAACGAACGATCCTTCCTGGGTTAGCGAACGGTACATTCGAGGGTTAGTTCGGCTTGGACTATGTGGTTATTATATGGTTATTATATTACTGGGTTATTATATGACTAGGTTATTATATGGTTATTATATTACTGGGTTATTATATGGTTATTATATGACTAGGTTATTAAATGGTATAATACAACTAGGTTATTATATAGTTATATTGCTAGGTTATTATATGGTTATTATATGACTAGGTTATTTTATGGTTATTATATGGTTATTATATGACTAGGTTATTATATGGTTATTATATGACTAGGTTATTATATGGTTATTATATGACTAGGTTATAATATGGTTATTATATGACTAGGTTATTTTATGGTTATTATATGACTAGGTGATTATATAGTTATTATATGACTAGGTTATTATTTGGTTATTGTATGATTATTATAACCATATAATAACCATATAATAACCTAGTCATATAATAACCATATAATAACCTAGACATAAATAACCATATAATAACCTAGTCATATAATAAACATAAAATAACCTAGTAATATCAAAACCATATAATAACCTAGTCATATAATAACCATATAATAACCTTGTAATATAATAACCATATAATAATCTTGTAATATAATAACCATATAATAACCTAGTAATATCATAACCATATAATAACCTAGTAATATAATAACCAGGTTATTATATTACTAGGGTACTATATGGTTATTATATTTTTAGGTTATTATATGGTTGTTATATTACTAGGATTAGCGAACGGTACATTCGAAGGCTTGCGAAAACTAACTATCCTTCCTTGGGTTAGTGAATGGTACATTCGAGGATTATTGAACGAACAAACGATCCTTCTTAGGGTTAGCGAACGGCATATTCGAAGATTATTGAACGAACGATCTTTCCTAGGGTTAGCGAACGGTACATTTGAAGGCTTGCGAAAACGAATGAATGATCCTTCCTAGGGTTAGCGAACAGAACTTTCAAGGATTATTGAATGAACGAAAGATCCTTCCTAGCTTAGCGAACGGTACATTGGAGGGTTAGTGAAAACGAATGATACATTCGAGGGTTAGCGAACGGCCCTTAATTCGATAATTATCGAATTTTCACTAAAAATCAAAAACTCAAAAAATTCGGGTTTTGTGAAATCCGGGAGTTCCGAAAGTTTCGTCGAAACTGGGTTTTATTCGAACCCACATTACAGGCCCTATTTATAAAAGATCATTATCGTTTCCGATATCGGAAAATACCGGTCATTATTGGAAAATATCGGTCGTTATCAGAAAATAACGGTCGTTATCGGAAAATAACGGTTGTTATTTTACGATAGCGATCGTTATTTTTTTTATAACGATCTTTTATAAATAGGGCCCTACATCTCTAATAAGCAGTAGCTGTCCAATTTACAAGGAACAAAGGGCCCTATTTATAAAAGATCGGGATCGTTATCGTAAAATACTAATCGTTATCGTAAAATAACGACCGTTATTTACCGATAACGACCGTTATTTACCGATAACGACCGTTATTTACCGATAACGACCGTTATTTACCGATATCGACCGTTATTTACCGATATCGTTAAATACCGGTCGTTATCGGTAAATACCGGTCGTTATTTACCGATAACGACCGTTATTTACCGATATCGTTAAATAACGGTCGTTATCGGTAAATAACGGTCGTTATCGGTAAATAACGGTCGTTATCGGTAAAACCCCGGTCGTTATTTTACGATAGCGATCGGTATTTTACGATAACGATAACGATTTTTTATAAATAGGGCCCAAAATGCATTCACCAAATTGTAGAATCAGTAGAATATTGTGTTTACAGCTTTAAAGGAAAAGGGTAAATGAATCACCGAATCACTGAGAGACTGTAAAACAACAGCAAATCATTTGCATTGCTTACACATACTAAATAACACACAGTTGGTCAAGGCAAAAAAAAGATGGTTTATACTTTGGTAAAATACGGTGAATATTATCAGTGGTGTCTATTAAATGTAACCCTTTTCCAGTTTGCAGCAGACAGCATTGATTTCCGTGGTTCTCGCCAATGTACAGTAATTGGAAAATCAATATGCATCCAGAAGAGAAGCAAGTACGCAGTGCTAATAAATACATTTTCGTTAGATTTGCCTCTGTGCATCGAAAAGGAAACCCATCGCAATGCCAGCATGTGATTTAAAGTCAAGTAAAGGTGAAAAATGAAGGAAAGGTCACAAACATGGCTTTTTATAAAGTAACAATATTAACACGAGACACTGAGCACATAAAAGTATCACAAACACTCCATGCACATGATTAATATTAATATGAGTGGAGATAATGAAATGCGATGAATGTAGATAATAGAATCCTATCAACAGGGTTGAACATTTACACTGATCTACTAGCTAATGAAGAGCAGCAAAATTTAGCATTTTTTTTGCAAATTTTGACATTTCTGTACTTGACAAATTTGTAATAATCTATCATAAACCAATCCGCACAACATGAACATACTATTACTATAAGATTCTTTCTATGTTCTTATTTAAAGGGCATGTGCACCCCTTTTAAAAACGTTTGTGGTATAGTAGGTCTCCCTCCCCCAGACCCAACCGCTATAATAGTTTTTTCAGAAACTCCCCCAATCATTACTTAACCTTAACCCTGGCTCCTCAACAATGATGACCAACTGCAGTGAGCCTAATTTAATTCAATGATTCTGCTGTTGTGAAACATTACCCTTTCGCCCGATGCAATCTGTGGGGGAGAGCTGCCAATGTGGTCAGAGGTATGTCCACAGGGTCCAAGCCTGCCTGGCTCCTCAACAATGGCGGCTAACTGCAGTGAGCCAACTCTTAATCAACTGTTCTGCTGTGTTACCCTTTTGCTCACTTTCACCTGCACAATGGATATTCTGAGAGAAGAAAGCAAGCCAATGTGGTGTGGGGTATGTTCAGGTGGGCCAAGCCTGCCTCATTCCTCAACAATACTGGAAAACTGCAGTGAGCCTACTCTAACCCAATGGTGCTGATGCTATAATGTGTTACCCTTTGCCTGCTTTTCCCTATATGATGCAAATTGCTAACAAAGATTAATGGGGAAGTTCAGTGCAAATACATATACTTTTAAGAACAAAAGAGCAGTATTTGTCCATCCTAATGACCTTAACCTGCCCATTAAGCATTTTGTCCAAAATACTGACTTCCTGTTTGCAGGACCCCTAATAGAGACTGTTATGGTCTTGCCCTTGACCCAGTGCCTTGGGTGGATTCAGTTGCTTAGTAGAGATCTGAGCATGTTTCACCCATCCAACAGCCAATCAGTAGAAATTACTGTTAGGAACATTTCAAGTTAGAGTGTATTCTGGGAAGAAGAAGGACCGTTACAGAACCTGAAATGTCAGCTCACTAATGTCAACAGCAGGGAATAGCAAGGGATATAAATTCAACTGATTTTTCAAAAATAAACATTGCCACTCCATGCTGGGCATGACTCCTCTTGTATAATAATGAGCATCCCTTTGACTCAGATTCTAGAAACATCAAATTTTCTAGAAATGTCAAATTTTCTGGATAATTATCAATTGATGAATGCAGAAGCTCCAAAGTAGTGTGTATGTGAAGGAAGTTACTTTATTTAAAGTTCTGGATATTTGTATGTGTTCCCCAGACCATTTCCCAGATCCCAGAGCCATGTACAGTAAGCTATACCATTGTTATTTTAACTGTATTTTATCCGAACTTTTAAAACTACAGTATTTGTCCCCATTGACTTTATTGGGTTCATCTTTTTGCCTTTTCTACAGAGTGCTGCAGACTGCTTTGGTTTCAATGTTTAAATTAACTAATTCACTTCCTTTGTTTTAACTTATACAATTACATATCTCTCTCTAAATAAAACTATAAAGTATATATATGTGTATCTTTACAATTAAGTTAAATTGAGTGGGGATATTTCTTAATTTATGAAAGAAGTATAATTTAAATAACTTTAATAATAAAATATTATGCAAAAAAAAAGTAAGGGTAATTTATCAGTTACAAATTTTTCTTGTTTTTAGGATAACTGTAAATCTTAATTAGCTGGTTGCAGTCTATGCTTGCTATCCTGAAAGGTAATTGATAGGAATAGAACGTGTTGTACTTCCTCCTGTAGTATAGAAGCCTCGTGGGTGTGAGCAGTAAGCACTTTCATCAAATTGTTGACCTTCTGAAAGGCTATTGTAACAGCACCAGGTTCACACAAGCATTTCTCCCTCTGGAACATTCTCTGCTCTCATCTTGTTTTTTTTTAACCCAGTCTTCACTTTTAAATCTTCAACCACCACAATTGCTATAAGCTAAAATACAACATCTTTGCTAGCTGTTTTCTAGTTAAATCAATAAATAACTATTTGCTTCAAAACATAAAATAGTAGATGTTCTTCTGAGAAGAGATTGGCATTGGCGGTTTTCTGCATGCTTACTGGAATGAAGGTTTGTTAAAGTCAATAAACGTGGCTGGACTAGAGGATCAGTCAAGAGTAAGAAACATACAGGGTTATTCTTAAAGTTTCTTATCGTTTAAAATGGTGCTAATTTTGCCCCAACCAATCAGAAACATAAAGGAAAGGACTATATGATGTGTAAATGTAAATGTCATACCATCAAGGCTGCCTTTCATTCTAACACTGTTATTTAACATTTAGATTATTCTGAAAGCTATGAATAGTCCAGCTTTTGTTTGAAGACACGTACAGGTTATTGTTTTTGTCATTGCAAAAATATCCTTCAGAACTGAATTCTTTGGTTGTGCTGACAAATATTTTATATGAACTTTTTTTAAAAATTTTCAAGTAATGGGATCTCAGAGATGTGATCAGTTTTCTTAGTGGGATTAGTGAAATTTTAAAACACTCTGTTATTGATTCTGTTGTTACAAATCTTGTGGCCCAGATTGGGGGAGGTGTAACCAGTCTGTCCAAATAATACGGAGAGGAGACGCAACTCATGACATCGTGCCATGGATACGTATATTGACAACCAGCATTAAATGATGAGATGGAACGCTTGTTGCAGAGCGTGCCTTCCTATTGGCCTCGTCGACGACGGGGAGGAGGGGGCGGAGCCTACCAGAGCAGCGTTGCTGCAACACGCTGCTGTAGGTTTCGTGAATCCCGGGGTGAGGACCTAGCGGTTCAGGTCCTCACCCTGGGTAAAAGCTACTGCACGAAGATCTGGAGCGGAGGGAACGTGAGTATAATTGTCCTTTAAGTAGAGGTGAGTGCAATCAGCTGTTTAAAACTACTGTACCATACCAGCAGTAGTTTTAAACAGCTGATTGCGCACACCTTTACTTACGTACGCCCCCACAGGTTTGCACCTCTTTATATAGGATAGCTGAAGGACCAATTCCTATTGTGATTGCTTAATTTTTCAATTCCTTGGAATCATACGATCACACAGTAACCAATTTTATTTTTATAAAATATCAAAATATGATTGGTTAATGTGTGACCATATGATCGCTAGAATTGAAATATGTGACTACATGATTGCTTATGATTTCCCCCTTAATCTCCAAAAGGCACTTCTCAGGGCCGCAGTGGTCCTTCCAAGAACCCAGGAGGGAGGTTCCGGGTTGAGCTGCAGGACCCTTGAACGGCCGTTCCAGAATTTTTTAACTTTTGAATTTGGAAATTACAAAATGTTCAAGGATTACTGACTGTCCAACGATTTCCGAATTTGAAAACGGGCTGCGGAAGACTGAAAGACAGAGAGAGGCAGCCAATCACGGTCGCGGCTGAGAGTAAGTAAAGGTAAGTAAAGATTGGGGGACTTTCTTACAATAATATTAATGCGGTTGGGGCTGGGGGAGCATGCCCTACCGCATAGCCAAAGGTTTTAATGTTAGGGGGAGAGAGGGAGGGGGGAGCTGCACTAGCAATGCCTCAAACCTTGGCGAGGTTGAGGCAGACTCAGGCACAGCATGAGTCACACACTGCTTCTACACAGCAGTTTCCTGGACTTTGGGAGGGGGGCACAGCAGTGGAACTATTTTGAGCAGAAATGTAAGGTAAGGCTTGTTTTAAACTTCTTAATGTGGCCAGTAAGGGGTTAAATTTTAGTTTTGGGGTGGACATGCCCTTTAATAGATCACAATGTACGAATTTTAGGCAATCTGTATCTGAAAATAGGTTACTCTTCTGCAGTAGCCAAACAGCAGGTTTTGATCTATGGAGAAGGGATGGGGAGTGTAAAGCCTGTGGTGCCCAACATCGTTTAGCAATCCAGCAAGAAGATACACAGGGCCACATCTACCATTTGGCAGAGTGAGACATTTGTCTCAGGCGGCACCTCTGCACTGAAGAAGAAAGGCGACAGAAAGGCAGTGGTAAAAAAAAATTCCCCTTAACCGGCAAACATACACGAGAAGTATTCCGCCCGCATGACTCCAATACACGGTCCCTTGAAGTTGCTTCAACTCCACTTCAACATTTTATGCGGTTAAGTTAGCTTTAGTTTGTTAGGCTAGGTAAGTCTAGTTATGCTAGTGAGGGCTTGACGTGGTGATAGGCTTACAAATCTTTTGTCTAAAATCTTTTATCCTGCAGAAAGTATGGCATTTCTAATGTGTTGTAACAGTTGAACCAACATGTATAGCATAGGGGGGTTGTTTGGGCTACAAAATAAGTTATTTTGATTAACTAAACCTGAAAGGAGCAATATGGTAGTGGCAACACAAGCTATTTGAGAAAGGGATATAATATCTGTTTCTAGTAAATTACATTATTGCTAATTGACTGTCTGAGGAACTGTTTAAATACCTATGTGATAGTAAGTTCAAAATCATAACATTTTACCCACGTCCACCAGTGAAACCACGGTCATTGGCAAAAACACGCCCATGGGCAAAGCCACACCCACTTTAACACGGCGGGGCGCAAAGGGCGGCATTCAAAAGTTTGGCTCAAGCAGCAAAAACCCTAGAAGTGCCCCTGAAGATACATGTTAAAAGCTGAAAATAACTTTATGTTTAGACATGTGCGCAGAAGCTTACTTGGTTTTAATGTAAAGACTTGGTTCAAGTGAAAGGGAGGTATTGTTCTGATCATTACAGTTACTAGGTTCTACAATTGGTCAATTTATAGGTTCTGATAAATATTCTATATTATGTTCCATTGAAGATGTAAATTATTTACCATGTTGACCTATCCAGTGGCAATTTACGGTAATCCTAGGTTAAGGGTGAAATATTTACATGTACACTAAATCCTGATCGAGTCTTACCACGTGACTTTAACAGCAGGTATTTACTGGCTTTAAAAAATCATGCAAAGAACCTCTATGAGTGCGCTATTAAATCAACTGTGTGGGCTGTGTGGGTGAAATTTGTGATACCATGCAGCTACTGTATTACCTTTTTGAAGTCATGTTAAATGGGTTAGAATATCCGTAAATAAGGTTATAAATCACTTTTCTTTACACAAATAATGTGGACAAAGGGGTGGATTCTCGGGAAGCCATTGATATATTATGCTTATGCCCATTTAATGATTATATGCCAATTCTGTGTCTTATATTTACTATTGGAGTTAGTAGATAATCAGGTTCACTTACCCAGATCCGCTATTGCTCTTGGTAAATGCTCCTTTTGCTATTCAATATCGCATTTGCAAATCTGGGTATATCCCGGTAGGGGATTTACCCACAGCAGGATTTTAAAGCTATTTGCTGGTGTTAACATCCAGCGCTAAAACTAGTGCAAACGCGACATTGAATCGTGAGAATTGGATTTGCGGGTGTTTTTTGCGTAAACCGCGCATCAGACGCTAATATAGATTTAAAGTCACGCTAACCGGTAGCGAACTGGTTAGCGTGACTTTTAACTCCATATATTTGCTCAGTGAGTCTGGGTAAATGAGCCTGAATATATTTAATGAAGGCTTTGAGCCATATAGAATATTTTATAATACTGTGAAACACAGATTATACCCTCTGTCTCCTATTATGAAATATTAAACAAGATTTAAAAGATGCAACATTTAAAAACATAATCAATTTAAGTAGATGAACTTACTTGCATACATTTCGCCATTTAACAGCTTCCTCCATTTATAACTAATAAAACTGTAACTTTGTGCACATTGCTTGGATTTTCTGGCATCCTAAACAGTTAATTAGTTTTACATTTTAAGGGCCTGAGAGTCAGAGAAAGCCAATTTGCTGTTACAGGCCAGAGGAGGTGCAATTATAGAAACTTTTAAATTTAAGCATTTGTCTGTATTGGCCTGTGCATTTATGTTTCTTTCATAAAGTTTAAAATTGAATATATATGATATAAAGTCTATATAACTTGAGTGCTAATAATGTGTGATTTCCTCTGCAAACAAATGTATACATTTTGAAAGTTGCCTCCCCGTTTTAGATCGCCTACAGGCTGTTCCAATGTGTCCTGCCATTCCTTGAGGCTACCTGTCCAGCTTGCCACCTGCACATGACCTTATTCCACAAGACAGGCAGATATTTGGTTTAATGCTCTGTTATCACATTCATTCAGTTCAGTAGAGATGTCTGCAATTTTATAAAAAAAAATGTTTTTGTTCTGAAATTTTGCCATTGAAAGTTTTACATATTTCTGATGAATCAATATTCACAGCAAAAGTGCATTTCCCTGTACTGACATTTTGCAACATAACCAAGAAAATGACATTTCGTCAGATTTGCCAAATGTATGGTATAGCTGCAGAAGCTGACAATTCTGAGGTAGGTTTGTACTGGAGTTTCAAGGTCAAAACTCCCGGTTCTGCTAATTTCATCGGTGGAAAATCCAGACTAAATATTAACACAGAACTACTGAAATTTGAACTGTCAAATGAGTTACTATAAATATATTTTGCATTTTAACACAGGTTTGTTCTGCAAATCCCTGAAGGTTTGTGTATCCCTGCTTATGAGACATGTACACATGTACACCTGCTATTAATTGGAGGTTAGATATTAAATGTATAGCAGGCCATATATTTAACAATATAATAATACAATACCAAGAATTCTACAATATTCGCTTTGTGTGTGGAAGTCAGAAAGACAGATACTGTACATAAATACTGTACCAGTCCAACACTGACTGGAATTCATTAATACAGTGGTACAAATGTACAGTAATATAAGATTCTAATCCTATCCTAATTTGTTTGTTTTCTGGTCTCTATTTATATTGCACTTATTATAAAGGATTGATCTGTTATTGCAGTCAAACAATATCGCTAGTAGCTGTAACTTCTGTGTTGACCATATACTAGACGTCATTTCGATACCACCTCATGGTATTACGTACTTACTGACCACAGCAATGAGTATTACATTGGTAATTCTTTCAAAATAAAGACAATATATAGAATACCTAGGAATGTGTAATATAAATAATTTAAATAATAATGATGTTTCCACTCCTTTTAACAGTTAAAATATGTTGCTTTATTGTGCATTTTCCTGGGTTTTTTATATGTAAAAGGGGTTGTCTCCACTAAGCTATCATATCTAGATTATGTTGCCTACTGTTGTGCATCGGTTGGATGCCAAAAAAACGATATTTACTTTTCTTTGACAGTTTACCATAATTAAAATATTTTCAGTAAAGAAAGACACAAGCTATAAATTACATAGGGCAATATATAAAGCCACACACATGCAATTTCCACAGCATGTGTGCAACCAGATGACATTGGTATCTGTTGGCACACATGCTGTGGGGACCGCACACACGGACCCAACCGATTCCCCATACGTGATATAGGGATCGTTCGGCCGTGCAGCCATACAAAGTACGATCGGATTGGCTCCCTTTACTTTAAAGGCTATGTCCACCCCGAAAATAAATTTTTAATATTCTGCTCCCCCATGTCCCCCAGCCCCAACCGCATGTTTGTTTTTTCAAAAAGCTCCCCAAACTCTTACTTACCTCCCCTCGATCCTCCGCCGCACTGCCGCCTCTGCTTGCGAGAATGCAAGCAGAGGGGCGGGACCGGCAGTCGCGTCTGTGATTGGCTGAGCGGCAGCCAATCACGGACGCGGCTGCCGGTCATTCAGTGCAGCGGAGGAAAGCGGAGAGGTAAGTAAGAGTTTGGGAGCTTTTAAAAAAAAAACATGCGGTTGGGGCTGGGGGACATGGGGGAGCCGAATATTAAGGGGGTTTAATGCTAGGGGGAGGGATAGTAGAACGGGAGGAGAGGGGGGGAGAGAGGGGGGGAGGGAGGGGGAAAAGGGCTGCAGCACGCATGGCAGGAATCTCGGGAGGCCAGGTAGCAGGGAGTGTCCTATATGGACCTGCTAGCCTCCTGGTGGGCAGTTTTTGGAACTTTGGGGGGGGACTACAGGAAACCAGATGGAGTTGGGATGTGAGGTAAGGATTAAACTACACTACATGGTGGGGCCAGTAGTTGGGGGGATTATAGTTTGGGGGTGGACATGCCCTTTAAGTATTTTTCTGACGTTCCCAAAACTCTTTTATCTCGCCCAAGAGGAATTGCATAAAAAAAAACACTTTTTACTGGGTCCTCGGTTGTCAAAAGTATACACATTTAGATCTATTGCATCTAGGAACGTTATTTTTTATTATCCTAACCGCAGAACTGTTTTCGATAATTACAAAACAATCTTCACAATTTTCTAATATAAAAATCGTAAATTTCAAGAAGTTTTGATAATACTACTAAGTGGAAGGTGTTTTTTTAAAAAAGATTTTGCCCATTGATACGTTTTTTCCTAAACTTTTATCTTATATCCCTGAGCCATTTACAGTAGTTACCATTGCTATTTATACTTTAAATTTAGGCAGAACTTTCGCACTCTTTAACTCCCATTGACTTACTGTAAATAGATTCGCTTGCAGATTCACAGATTTTCGGGGAAAATACAAAAATTTGCAAGCAGACCTATTTAAGTCAAAGGAACGGATTTCAGTGAGTTCGCCCATCTCTAATCTTAACAAAGATTGAAGTTTCCTAATCAAAACAATGAAGATAACCAGGACAAGGTCAGAACAATATCATTGTACAAAATTAAATATCGCAATGCAAGAAAATATATAGCGTGCTTTCCCATCTCTCTTTCAAACACACGTCTCTTACTGCTAAATTGCTGCAGTATTTTATTTTAGAAATGGTGCAGAATTGATCACATTGTCAGCTAAAGTCCCTGCTACACTGGCTGGCAGCATGGTCGTAATTGTAATACTAGAGCTTTGTGATGTATGCTGCCATCTTTCTATTTCTGTGCGTATTAGAAAAGAATAAAGATAATAATGTAAATAGCTGTCAGTCATTGATATACACAAGACCATTGCTGTAAAGCAGAGAGCCTGAATACAAACAGAGAAGAGTATTCACCTCAGATTTCTACTGTATAATCGTTCTGCATAGACCGTATATCAGAGGAGAAAGAAAATATTAATATGAAGGAAAATAAAGCAGGCCTTCACCAAAGAAAATAAACAGAACTGTGTCCAGTAGTTTGGTTTGTGTGACACACACCCAGAGATCTTCCTAGCCAATACTTTAAAGATGCATTGCAGTATTCAGTACTGTTGAGTTTCATTCATAAATCATATGTTTGAATTTTTGAGAAGTTTTGAAAATTCAAAAAAGAATCCAATAAAAGTAAATGGGAGACAAAGTTCAGATCATTTTCTGCGCTCGGTATTGTATATTCGAAAGTTCAATATTGAATATTTGACGCTCGGTATCGAATATTCAGTATAAAATAATCAACTGTATTGAATATATGAAATTCTGAAAAGTTCGGAAAGTTCTGCAGAAATTCGAAAGCGGCAATTTCTATTCGGAACTGGGTTTGAAATAAACCCGAAAAACATCACTAATTACAGCTAATGGGCAGAGTCACTTTCTGTATCAGAGAAAACTATGATTAGAATGGGGATGCAGATGGAAGGAAATCTGTGTCAGGGGCATTTCATAATGTTGTCCACTGGGTCATTGATTCCTCATTTCTCTTCTAACCCTCCCTCCCCCCATTTGAAATATTTAATCGATTTAATGATCGGGCATGATAAGAGCAACTGACAGTAGAAATAATTCAGATAGATTGTTCTGATGTTGAAATAAACATATTCTGTTGCTTTTGGGATCCTTTGAGACACCACCTGGCTTGCTCCATATTCTTCCTTTTATTTTACTGTGTACAGTTTGAGCTGTTGGCTGCACCAAAGCCTCTATTCCTTAGTAGTGAGTCCGCTTCACTTCTAGCAATAGTCATATTGATAGCCATCTTTAGCTATTTTTACAATTATGTTACAGTTTGGAGTGTGACTATATGTTATAGCTTCTGGTTCAGTTTGAGCACCCCCAAAAAGGTCCCAATTAGAGTCAAAATCCAGACAGAGGGCCAGAGTTGACAGCAAATAATTAAAGTCCAAATCCAGGCAGATGGGCCGGGCAGGTAGGAAACTATTAATGTGGGTACACCATCCAATAATTCAGCCCGACCATCCGACTTTTAAGTGTATCAGTCAATGGGTCAAAATCTAGACAGAGGGCCAGAACAGACAGTAAATAATTGGAGTCCAAATCCAGACATAGGGGCAGGGCAGGCAGCAAACAATCAGAGTCCAAATCCAGACATAGGGGCAAGGCAGGCAGCAAACAATCAGAGTCAAAATCCAGACATAGGGGCAAGGCAGGCAGCAAACAATCAGAGTCCAAATCCAGACATAGGGGCAAGGCAGGCAGCAAACAAACAGAGTCCAAATCCAGACATAGGGGCAAGGCAGGCAGCAAACAATCAGAGTCCAAATCCAGACATAGGGGCAAGGCAGGCAGCAAACAATCAGAGTTACAACAGGCAAGAGTATGATTACAAGAAACAAGAAAAACCAGAGCCACAAAATACCAAGATTAAAAAATAGCACCACTTCCTATACCTCACTGTAAAAGGGCCACTGTGATATAGAAAAATAATAGTAGTTAAGGGGATGTATACTACACAAAATTACTCGTTCACTGATAAAAGGCTCACAGTTTATATATATCTACTTGATGAGTAGGAAAGCTGCTAGTAATTTAAATATTAGATAAGTTGTTGAATATTCAGTTCATTGTATATAATTTCACCATCATTTATTCTATTCCATAGTTTTCTATAGTAGTAGAAAAATTGTCTAGTATTGCGAAAGGCTGTATAGATTAAGGAGCTTACATGGCATGCATGATCTGGGGTAAGTTCTGCAACTTCGCTCCGGTCTCTAGTCTGCTAGTTTAATTGAAGGACGGGAGGTAAGACATAGCTAGATTTAATGTCGGTTAAAGTCTACAATATTTTGAAGTGTTTTCCTTTACATTTTGAATATATTTGTACAAAGTTACTAAACCACAAATGTAAATATATTTACTGAAATCAGTTCTGCTTGCAGATTTTTGAAAAATCAAAAAATTGGGAGTTAATGGGAGTTAACAGAATCCGAAAGATCCTCCTAAGGGCTCGTTCACACTAGAGAGCAGCGGAACATTGTGTTGTTCTGCTGGGTTAATGCACAACGCATGCCATAATTTTCAATGGCAACACTGTGTGTGCGCGTTAATGTACCAAAATGCTACATGCAGTGCGCTGCATGCAAGACACTTCATTGCAGCACTTTAATGTGAACGGTGCCATTGCTTTCTATGTGCACTGCATTTTGGTGAGATGTAAAACTCACCAAAATGCGTTTTAGTGTGAATGAGCCCTAAAACTAAGGTATAAAAAGCAATGGTAACGTACTGTAAATGTCTCAGAGACCTGGAATATGGTCTGGGGAAAACCTATCAATGCCCAAAATCTTTAAAAAAAACACTGTCCAGTATCGAAAACTTAATGCGCTTCCTATTTAGTCTTTCCATGTAGTATTTTTGAAACTTAGAATTTCGAAAATACTCCCGTGGTTCGAAAAAATTCGAAAAAGTAAGAAATCCGAAAAGTCTGAATTCCAGCAAATCCATTAAATACACTTCTGAACTGGGTTCAAATTCAGGTCCATCTTTAGTATTTACCAGTAGGGATGAACAAAACTGGTGATATATTCAGTAAGCGTTTTCCCGGAACCTATTAAAATTCCAAAATGTTTCATTCCAGATATTCTGTATGTTTGAATGAACATGATACATTTATTGTCCATCATTCAGAGTTGTTAAAAGTCACTGTTTATAAATGTGAAATAACACACTGGGCAGTTTTACCTAAAAGTATAATAGACATTTATCATTGTTGTCCTTTGTGCCAAACTCTATTTAGGTAATGAGGACAAGGTCGGGTCGCATCTACTCCGTGGCAATGAATTTTAATCTATCACAGAAACTACTATGCAGTCATGGTGCCTCTGCCAAAACAGTAATGTCTAGTAATTACAGGTAAATTGAATTTAGTTCTTTTATTATATCATAACTTTTATTGACACATAAAATTTAGAACAATGTACTACACACTGGGAGAATTCATCAGTATGTGGAAACTGTTCCAAATAAATGTCTTTGCTTATTTATATTTATTGTTTGGACAGGTTTATATATATATATATATATATATATTTTTTTTATTTTTTTTTTATATATATATATATATTATTATTATATATATATTATCCCTTATATTATATAAATAGATTTGTATTTTTACGGAGATCGCATTGAGTTTTTAGGAGCAATTAACTAGGGGGGGTTATATAACTGTATTACACATAGGAAAGGTCCATATGTATGTGTGTAATTAGCACTATTTAATTAAAATCACCATAAGAAATAACACCATACAAAGTATAGTACTACTACCTACTACTGAATTACAAAACAATTTATATACAATTAATAAACTACTTTACTGGAAACACCTAAGTTTGAATGGAAAACTCAAAATGATAGGTTAAGACACAACTCCAGGATTTCTACAGGGTCTCCTTATGGACACTAAAAGGAAGTGGAATTTTACTAACATCCAATGAGAGGTTCTGATCTTCCACTGTTAGCAAATCAAAAAATGCTCTTAGGCACTGTCCAAGACAAGACAGGAAGTGTAAGGAAGTTCCTGTATTACACCCAGTTATGTGCTGTTTGTAAAACATGTGACAGCCAATTAGAAAATTCTTCAGACTCTCACATTTACTCCCCCTCCCCTCTTCATAGAAAGTAATGAGACAATACAGTTTCTGTTTGCTAGACAGGAAGTGTCTGTTTATGATTAAATGACTTTGCATGTCTCTGAAACTACCCATCATTCTTAGAGAAATGGGCAGTTTTTACCCCAATATTAATATATTAAACATGAGTCTGTCAGGTACCTTCAGTTATAAGAAGGCTCTACTTCATTTTATACCCTGTGGGGAGCTTTTAGCTCCTTTATCCAAACCTCTCCATAACTTCTGGAACTTGCTGTGGTAATTACCAATAAGTATGAACCTAGCATGTTATTCTGGATCCTCTATAGGGTCTCAGGATGTCCAATGGAGCTGTTCATATTGAATTGCACATTGTGGCAGGATTGCCTGGATCTGTGTTCAGATCTGCAGGTTAATACCATTTTGTCTAGATACATTTAACACTATCATGTGTCCCACTGAGCATCTGCTTTGTGTGAGAGTCCTGCCAGGACAGATGACTGTTGGTCACAGTAACAGTGGCTGAAGCCAGCAATGCATGTGACAGACTGATCATGTGGTCCCATAGGGAACTGCATGATTGGCCGTGATTTACTAACTGACCCATTTGTCTGATACGGACGACCGAACTTGGTCGCGGCTGGCCGCCACACACCATCACATATTTCCAGCCGACTAATCCGTGGCACTATTGGTTCGTTACTGGTGTTTACCCAGCCTTAAGGTTCGTACACACATGCGATCGCGGGTGCCAGCCCGTGATGCACGATGTGTACAAACGGCCGATAATCGTGCCATGTATGGTCACTTTATTGGATGAAATGGCCGTTCTGTCGATACACGGCATGAATATAATCTGAAACGGCTGTTTGCACACGTCATGCGTCGGCACCAGCGATCGCATGTGTGCACGATCCTTTAGACTTTATAGATTATAACTGCCAGGTAGGTGGTATTTGGAAGTGAGTGCAAATATGGTAAAGTTTATGACTCTAACAGGGAGATTCACCTAGAGGCACAAGCTCTCTGGGCAAATCTCCCGTACGGGATTTACCAGAGGCTGTGCGATTTTGGGTGAATCTCACCCGCACGTAAGTATTTATCGCCAGCTATTAGTTGGTGTTTAATACTTACGTGTAAAGAGGCACGCAACCTCTGGTAAATTACTTTGAAACAGCCGCACGAGTGCCTCTTCCAGTACTTGCGCTGCCGCCGCAAAGCGGGCATTAACGTTGCGCCAACCAATGACCCATATAATGCTTCCCTAATCCAATAGTCTAATAGCTATGGATGTAAGGGAAGGGCAGATGAATCACTTGCATGTTCAAACCCTTGGGAAGGAAGCGCTAAAGCATGAACATGGGCTTTTAATGTCTGTAAGTCAGGAAAATGTCTTTATTCCAGGATGTATCAAAACTAACAGGGAGATTCAATAAAAGTTCTTATCGTTTAAAATGGGGCTAATTTTGCCCCAACCAATCAGAACTTATGTAAGATTTGAAAGCTAACATCTGATTGGTTGGGGCAAAATTAGCACCATTTTAAAGGATACAAACTTTTATTGAATAACCCCCTAAGTTTTCCAGAATTCTGTGCAGTTAGGGAATGCTGGGAGTTGTAGTTTTAAACATGTATAAAGTTCATTAAGAAGACCCTAACTGCAAAACAGAGAATGCTGGGATTTGTAGTTTCCAAACGTGAAAGGTCACAAGCTTAGGCTTTATTAGATCTAGACAGATGCCTTAGCTACAGGATAATAAGAAAAAACTTACTGCAAACAGAGAATGCTGGGAATTGTGGTTTTCAAACACGTAAAAGGTCTCAAGTTAAACACGCCTGCTCTATACCATTAGGCTGTATTATATCTAGACACATGCCTTTGCCACAGGCAATAAATAAGATACTTTGCATGTCCCCACCCATTTCTTTAAGTGAGAAATATGTGTTTATATGTTTATTAAGGCAATGTTATTATAATAACATGATTCTATGAGGTACCTTCTGTTATAAGAAGGCTCTATTTCATTTTATACTCTGTGTGGAGCTTTTAGCTCCTCTATCCACACCTCTCCCTAACATGTATAGGTTAGTTAAATCTGGAACTTGTTGTGGTAAATACTAATAAATATGAACCTTGCATGTTAATCAGGATACTGTATAGGATTTAAGGTGGCTATACATATATCCGATTTTACTTATCCAACCAAGCGCTCATGCAATATTAGTTTGATCTTCCCATTGTTCTATGCCACAGACAGGCGGTTCTTGCAGGATCGATCTAATGTCGCGGGAGCACTCGGTCGGGAAAGTAAAATCGGATATATGTATGGGCTGCTTTTGATTGCCCATAGGTACTGTTTAGATTGCCTGGGTCAGTTCTCAGACCTGCAGGTTTATTCCACATAGACCCTCTATATTCTAGCTGGCAGGTAGTATAGGTAAGGGAGGATATAAGTGTGTGTTTGTTTATTTAATATGATGCGATTGCTTGGGTTTTTTTCAGGACCTTCAGACTAATTTTATTATTGCCCCCCTGGATGTTTCCTGGTGGTTCCTGTGAGCACTGCATCTACACATACCAAAACATACTCACATAATTTCCACTGTGCACCAACGGGCACACTTTTGCTAGTATATATATATATATATATATATATATATATATATATATATATATATACACACACACAGAACAGGGCGATGCAATAAAAGCCACCATTACTAAACAAGGTTTGTGGTGATGAAGTAAGGGGTTAGTTTGGGTTTCAGATGACATTAGCAGCATTTGTAAACTTAGATTACACTGAATCCAGTCTGCTATATACTTTAGATTAAAATACACCTAGATACTATAATAAATGACACTTGCCTTGCACAACCTTTTTGCCTTAATGCTGACAGTAATACTTAAAATATCACACCACATAGGAGATTTTATGGAACTGTAAGGTTGGTCGTGCTTAAGAAACAGCCTGTGGGGTGGGAATACTTTTGAAGAACATAAATTCAGATGGTAATTGTGAGTGACAGATGTGCTGTCTGCAAAGAGCTTCCCCCCCAGTGATGGACAAACAACAAAATAGTCTTATGTTCAAGGTCAATCCAGTATCCAGCACCAGGGAGATTCAATAAAAGTTCTTATCGTTCAAAATGGTGCTAATTTTGCCCCAACCAATCAGATCTTATTTAACATTTGTAAGCTTATATCTGATTGGTTGGGGCAAAATTAGCACCATTTTGAACGATAAGAACTTTTATTGAATCTCCCTGGTGCTGGATAACTATTTAACGATTTAACAAATATTGATGATTTCTACTGAACTGTCCCTTTAAATTGAATTAAAATTTAACAGTTTAATTACTATGAAAACATATAAATGTACTTTATTACAGTACATGCAAACTAGTCCAACGTTCCAGAGGAAGAAAAAATCATCAAAACAACAACAAAAAATAGTATTCCCAAAGCTTTGTGTCTCTTGTAATCTTAATGAGGTGATCTGAGAACAATTTATTCCTTAAAATGTTCCGAATCTGCATTTGGCACCCAAAGTATAATTTATCATCAAAAAGAGTTATAGATATGGTTACCAAATATCTCATTGTTGGCGTTTCTTCTATTCCTGTCCCCCATGGTGCTGTAAAGGTGCTAGATTAAGATTAAAGTCTATGGGGCTGGAGGAGCGTGGGGAGAGGAAGAACAACACCCTACAGTAAATCCACATCAGGTTATTTAGAAATGTAGTAGTTCAGGTTCTTGTTATTCAATGGGTCTTCTACAATCGGCTCATTGTTGGATCTTATTTCCTTATTAGAACCCAACTAAACATCTGTTTTTGTCAATTTAGTCCAACTTGCAGCATTTATGGAGGGACAGTAGTCTCCAACCCCTTTTATTTCTAGAAGGAAGCCTATATAAAAGTTTAAATCAAGCTTATCTGAACACCCTTGTTAGACTGTAATATAACCAGTATGTATGTTGGGATATAAATTAGTATTGTGACATATTTCCTAAAATACATTGCAGGTCAACACCCAAACCAGCATTGACATTTGTGTGTTTTCTAGGTCAGTATACAGTGTATAGGACTAGCATAAATACCTGGTATATCTCCCTAAAAGATTTACCAGAGGCTCACCCCCTTTGGTGAATAGGATTGCGGCAGCAACCTAAAGCTTAAAGTCGTGCTAACCAATATTTTTACACTCCAGAATCTGAACATATCCCCTCTAAAAACACCAATAAATGGTATAATAGTAAACAGTAATGGCATTAAAGTCAAATTACCACTGGATGAAATAACTGTGTGCATGTGCAGTGACTGACCACACCCCTGACCTCAGTCACATGCTACCTTGCCTATTCTGTCCTGTAAAAGATTGACTAGAGGCTACCAGAGGCTACGACTTCCTGCAGTATCTTAGGACTGAGCATGTGTAAAGAACATAATCATCAGTGACCACACTGTGCGATACTGGAATAATGGGAAATAAGACACAAACCTTATGTTCGACACCTGGGTTAAAATCCACCAGAAGGAAGTACAAACTTTCACAGAACACATTAATGCGGTGGACCAAAACATTAAATTCACAAGGGAAGAGGTACAAAACAACAAACTGGCTTTCTTGGACTGCTTGGTAGAAGTTAAGGAAAATGGTAAACTGGAAGTAGAGGTTTACAGAAAACCAACACACACAGATCAGTATTTGATGTTTGACTCCCACCACCCTTTAGATCACAAGCTGGGGTTCTGATGACCCCCAGCTTGTGGATTTCCTCCGGGCACTCTGGTTTCCCCCACAATCATCAAGACATACTGATAGGTTGTATGTTTCAAATTGTTTCTTACTCCCAAAATTCCCAGAACAATGGGTGGAGATATGGGTTGGTCCATAACTACTGGTATTACAAAAGGTATTAAAACATAAATATATAGAGCCATTTATCCAACAGAGATGACATGATTACATTTGTTAGACAAGCCATATTAATACAGATACAGAGATACAGTAGAAAACTTTAAATTTACAATCAATTAAGGTTTTTCAGCAGATTGGGGAGAATTATTAATCACTATTTGTGTTTCAAACTTGACACTACCTCAGTCCTCTTCTGTAGAGATGGAAAAACTTTTGAAAGTTCGGTCCGTTTTTGAACTTTCGAACTATATGGAAAGTTCAAAAGTTTGAAAACGGACCCATTAAAGTCAATGGGAGTCAAATAGTTCTAAAAGTTCTAATGAAATACAAATAAAATATCAATGGTAACTTAATGTAAATGGCTGTGGGACCTGGGAAATGGACTGGGGAACATGTTCGAATATCCAGGACATTTGAAAAATTAATTTTATTGAAAGTCCGAAAATATCGAAAATCTGGGAAGTCCGAATTGTTCAGCTCAAACTTGGGTTCGAGTTCTAGTCCATCTCTACTCTTCTGCTCATTTTTTCTCTTCTGTTAAATTTAAGGAGGTAATCTATAAAGTTAAGGCAGTAACTGACTACTTTCTGGTGGCTGCTCCTCAATCTGCCCTCCCCTTCAATAACATATACTCACTTTTGTCAGCAATAGGTTGAGTCTAGTGTTCCTTTAAAGAAATAGTTCACTCGAAAAGTGAACTATTCCTTTAATGTATTGATTGAAGCACGGAAGTTTAGGAGCTATGTATTACCTTCCATTCTTCAATCAATTGACCAGGAGCCACGGACGAAGATAGAAGATATTTACCTTACACACAATCCTCTGCAGTGGCACTGACAGGTCTCGACCACTTACTGGTTCTGATTTACTATAGCTCGCATGTACGACAATGCGCGCTAGTAGTTTCTAAACAGCTGGAATGGCAAGGTTCAACAACAGTGGAAATCTTTTCAACAAAGATACGCCAGCCCCCCCTCAAAACTCTAAACCCATAAACTGCAAAGAAGAAGAGGCACTTATGAGTTTGAGCTTCTTGGGAAAGCGCTCCTTACTTGCCCTGCCATGTAACTTATGTAACTGATGTGCCCGCACCTATGTGCTTGTGCCTACATGCACCTACTGTATTCTCCTCATTGCTCTAGTCTCCTTTCACTTTGCGGCTGCATTTTAAGCTACTGTTCTCTCCTGCTCCTTTGTTGTGTTTGTGTTTTGGGTCTCCTTCTACCTGGTAACTACTGTGACCCGAGTATATGCCGAGGTTGGATTTTCAGGTTCATCTTAAAACATAAAAATCTCGGATTATACTCGATTATATACAGTATATTTCTAGAAAGTTGATTTTTATGGTGTATTTTTTCTTTCGTTTCCAATTTGATCTGTTTTATTTATATTTAATAACAAACAAAAACTTGCAGAACTCGTTACTTCAATCTAAACGTTGAGACTCCCGGTTAAAGATTGATGGATTCCTCCACACACAGCCCAACACTGGCAATATGCTTCCCTATAAAGATTGTTTACTTTTCTCTTTTCTAGATAAAACACTGTATTCCGTGGCTTGTAAATGTTGATCATTTACCGTTTCATAAACTGAAATACACATGATACAAGACAAAGATAAAAGTTTTAATGCGTTAATGAAATTAGTTTTGAATTTAGTACGGCAGTAAAATGACATGTATTCGAAATCCGCCATCTGCGTTTTTATTTTATACAACTTTTGGCCTAGCGCTGGATAATTTGGGGAAAAATAAACATCTGCATGCTGAACTTTTTTTTTTTTTCACAACATATAAACAATTACTATCTGAGGTTCATTAATAGCTTGCTGAGAACTTTCTATGTGTTACAAAAAGAACATCTGTCCTCGTCTCTTAAAGTTTGTGATTCCACTAAAAGGAAGAAAAGAGAACTCGAGATAACTCGAAATAAGAGTGTAAGCTCTATGGGAATAGGGTTGAGTTCATTTTAAAAATAAAACAGAAGGAATTCTGTAGGAAAGAGATTCAATCATAAATATATGGATCTTGAATTAAACTGGAGCATTTTTTATGGGACCTGCCCCAAAAAGCTATTCAATGGGCAAACCAGATGAGACTGGTCCCTTTATTTAGATATTTTAGATATTAGATGTGAGGAAAGTATTTAGATATTAGACGTGGGGAAAGGAATCAAAATACTGTATCTAAATATAAAATAACAATAACAACTCCCAGCATGCTTTATTGGCTGGGAGTTGTAGTTTCCAAATAACTGTATAGGAATTCTGCAGTTAAAAGGCAACTGCAGTGTAGATCCCCCTCCCTCCCTCCCTCCCTCCCTGGAGATTCCTCCCAGAATTACCGCGATCAATGTTGCTGAGGCTCCAATGTTGCTGAGGCTCCAAATCCGGCTGCCGCATGCTCTGTAAGTCCTGTGGATTGCCGGTTGACGTCACTACTTGGCGCCTCTCACCGCCCGGCGCCGAGTACTGACGTCAGCCGGCAAACCCACAGGACTTACAGAGCGTGTGGCAGCCAGATTTGGAGCCTCAGCAACATCGATCGCAGTAAGGAAGATCTTGACTCGAGTATAAGCCGAAGTAAGGTTTTTAGGTTTATTTTAAAACCTAAAAACCTCGGCTTATACTCGAGTATATACGGTAATTGTTTCTGTCAGTGGGATTTTGTATAAGGATGTTTGAATTCTTCCATCTTTCAGGGTGACTGTAGTGTCCAAAAAATGTATGGATTCCTCAGAAAAATCCATTTCAAATTTAATTGTTGGATGGAGTTTGTTAAAATCCTGAATAAAATGTCGTAGCTGTTCTTCTCCATGTGTCCATATCATAAAAACATTGTCTATGTAACGATAGTAACTATGTGGTTTGTAATGTTGGGCTTTGAGAAACCTGTCTTCCAAGTCAGCCATAAATAAGTTGGCATACTGAGGTGCCATTTTGCTTCCCATGGCTACACTCATGCATTGTAGGTAAATTTCTTGGTTAAATGCAATATAATTATAATTAAGAATGAAACCAATGAGGCTGGTGAGGACTTTGGGACTATATTTACTGTGGGGGGCAGTTTTTAAAAAATTACCACATGCTGCTATACCATCAGTATGTGGGATGTTGTTATACAGAGATATTACGTCCATGGTTACTAGTAGAGCATTGGCAGGAAGCTTTTCAATGCTCTGGGGTTTATTAAGGAAGTCTTTAGTATCTTGTATATGTTTTACAAGTGGGTTGAGTATGTTTTCTACCAGGCCCGATATGTTTTCTGTAAGAGTGTTCATACCTGTGACAATGGGCCTTCCTGGCATTCCTGGTTTGTGTATTTTGGGGAGCATGTAAAAGGTACCAATGTCTGGTTGGTCTGGTATTAATGGAAGCATCTCTGATTGTAGGTCTTGTGAAAATTATTTAATCAGTTTGTTTACCGTATATACTCGAGTATATGTCAAATTTTTCAGGCTTTAAAATTAGCCTGAAAACCTAACCTCGACTTATACTCGGGTCAAGTCCTAATTTAGATCCAAATTCTCCAATTGCGGGTAGTAACCAGTAGGTGACGCTGTGTTAACCTGCATAGAAAGTTAAATGAGCTAATCTGCCTTTACACTTCCTGCTTCCTGTAGTCTGGCTGCTGGACTCACTCAGCACTGTCACTGCTCATCTGGATGTTGTAAATCTGATGGGTCTAATCAGTTTGGGGCAAAAAAACTATTGCTAGTACAGTGCAAATGACAGCTTGAAACTACAACTCTCAGGTGACAATTTTAACTATTGGGGTCAGAGTGCCCTTTACTATATGGGGTTCAGAGGGCCCCTTACTATATAGGGGTCAGAGGGCCCTTTACTATATGTGGATCAGTAGAATTGTGAATGATGGTAAGTTAATTAAAAGTTTACTGAACCTTGCCACTCCACATGTTTAGAAACGGAAACTCCCAGCAACAAAGCATGCTGGGAGTTGTAGTTTCAAAACATCTGGAGTGCCAAGGAATTGGAGGTTACTGGTACTGGATTTGGCTATTACTGTATGGGATTCATGTATGGGAATTTTGCTGTCCATTTAAAGGGCAACTAAATCCTCAAATCAATACTGCATCAGAAGGCAGTTGTGGTCCACATTTCTATCCTCGACTTATACTCGAGTCAATCAGTTTTTACAAATTTTTCAGGTAAAAATAGGTACCTCGACTTATACTCGGATTGACTTATACTCGAGTATATACGGTAGTTTAGTTTTGTATTCCTTGGTAGGATCTTTGGAGAGTTTGCAGTAATATATATCATCTGTTAGTCTGTTGCCTTTTTTAACATACTGTATTTTATTGTATCCATAATAACAATTACCCCATCTGCTGGTTTAATGGTGATATTTCTATTCTTCTGGAGCTTGTTTATTGCTGCTTTCTCTTGGTAAGATAAATTGTACATTATCCTCTTCTGTTGTGTGGATAGCAGAGATGGGACTCTTACTATTAAGCTTTCTATGTATTGATCCAGTTTTGTATTGCGTCCTGGTTTTGGGGTAAATGTGCTTTTCTTTTTCATTGTATTATAGGCAGTGTTGTCTGTGCACTGTGGTTTGTTGTGGAAGAATTCCTTTAACCTGAGCCTTCTGAAGAAATCTTCCATGTCAGAGTATAGCTGAACTATAGCTGAATCCAGATTAGTGGTTGGACAGAATGTGAGTCCTTTAGAAAGTACACCAATCTCTGGCTTAGACAGTTTATAACTGGAAGTGTTTAGGACTCCCTGGTTTATATTGTCGGTATTGTTATATTAAACGTTATAACACACATGAGTCATGAATATTCTGTAATTATATCCTTATACATGCCTAGTAGCTATGTCCTAAAACATGAGCAATATGGCACCCACTATTGTAAAATAAAGGGAACATTAAAAATTGACTCAGTGTAAAAGAACTATGTGCCTTTTTATAATCGTGGAACTTTTTGGTGACTTTCAATGTTTTTATAATTTACAATATAAATGGTACATCAGTTATAATCAGAGCTTAACTATGTCATAAGTGTCATCGGGCATTACAGGAAATAAATTACCCCATTAAAAAATCTAAATTGCCTTGTAACCTCATATTTTAATGATCTTGTCTGTTTTTATTTAAAGGATAACTAAAGTACAGTACATCATTGAATCAGAAGATAGATCTCCTTGATATAAAAGCAGAAATATTTGTCTCATTCTCATTTTGATATGGTTGTTGGGAAACTTACCTTTCTAACATGTGGTTTGTGTTTTATTTCCCAGCATTCCAGTATCACACAGTGTGGTCCATGACCATTATGTTCTTTACACATGGTCAGTCTTAAGATACTGCAGGAACTTGTTGGTTACACCCACTAGTAGAATCTAGCCTATCCTTTTACAGGACAGATTAGGCAAGGGAGCATGTGACTGAGATCAGGGGTGTAGCCAGTCACTGCACATAGACACAGTTATTTCATTCAGTTTTTAGGGGGTTCCTTTTATTTTAATGCAATTTACTCTAGTGGGATTTTGCACTTTATTATTATTAGTTTTTAGAGGGGATATTTTCAGATTCTGTAGTGAAAAAAAATGGGTTTAGTTGTCCTTTAAATTATTCAGTTTATATAGTTTTATTTGTGACATTACAACAAACTATCTATTTTTGTAGTTTTTTAGAGCTTTTTTTTCATAAAAATCTGGACCCAATTATTGAGATCCAGAAATAACAAACATTTTTTTTCTCCATTAGTCTAATTTATACACATCAAATTCCATTATTACGAGTAATTGTTATTTGGCAGTAGAAGAACATGAAATAGAATGCATTAATTAACTTATGTAAGTTGTTTCCGCTGTTTAATGTCATAAGTAAACAAAGATTGGATTAAAAGTGAGAGAAATTTAAAAAGTCAAATTATATTTTATAAAAAAAAAAATAACCAAAAAAAACCTGTCAGTCATTTGTGTTTTGTGACTGGTGATTATCTCTCAGTTCCTCAGCTAACAAAATTAAATTCTATGAAAGGGGCGTTAATTTGACTTTAATTTCAATTATGTGTAGTGCTTTGTAAGAAGGAGCAATTATTAAAAACACGAGAAATGCAAATTCAGTTCCAAATTGTTTCCACCCAACATAAAAGTAAGCCAAGAGTAAAAAGACAAAGAGCTTCCAGTCTACATAAATGAATAATCCCTTTTAATATAAACAGGATTGTTTTTAATTATTTGTTCCTTACTAAATGCGAGGAAAAGGGTAGTTTTGCTGTTTCCCAGGCCTGTTTTATTTTTGATATATTAAAAAAGAATTATACCATTTTTATTCAAAAAACTGTGTTTGAATCGGTCCCGAACTTCATCTCTAGCATTTAAGAAAATCTCTAGACAAAATTATTATTATTTCATCAGACAACTGGCTTCTGCATAGAAGTATACATATTACTGATTTAAGGGTTTGGGTACATTTATTATAATGAATCATGTATTAAGAATTTTAGTGGCGGTATTAGTAAAATTGCCTAGAAAATACCAGAGAGGTATTATACTAGAGATGTCCGAACTTCGCAAAATCCGGTCAGCTCGAGGATCCGCAAATTTTCTAACAAATTCAAAAATTCGGGAAAATCCGCGAGCGGACCCATTAAAACCTATTAAAATAAAAGTTCGGCAAAATCCATTCTTCGAAAAAATGAGGATTCTGTGAAAATACGAGGATTCTTCGAAAATACGGGGATTTTTCGAAAATACGGGGATTTTTCGAAAATACGAGGATTCTTCGAAAATACGAACCCGAAAATGTGGCTTGCTCCATCCAAAAATGTGAAAAATCCGCGAAATTTCGAATTTATGAGGATTTCTCATATTTTCGAAAATACGGGAAAATACGATAAATCCTCGTAATTTCGAAAATTTTAGAAAACACGGTTTGGAAAAGTTCGGAAGGCGGAAAACCAGAAAATCCGTGATATCCGCCATTTGCGAACGAGGTAAATACGCTGCGGATCCGGGTTCGGATCCGTGAACTGGGCCATCACTATATTATACTACCACATTTATAAGTGGATGACCATAGCCATTATGGTAAACCATAATTTTCCGATACCGCGAGTTAATGAATACCACCCTGTATTTTGATTTCTCTGATATTAATACACTTTTGTTGAAAAACCTTACATAGATTGTCATGACGATCTATAAGAAAAGTGCCATCCGTGTTATTTTGTTGGTAAAAGTTTTACAACAGATTTTGTTTTTATGTTTTATTTAAAATTTTTGACAGTTATGTTCATTTTTCTAAATAAATCTCAATTGTGACTTCAAAGAAAGCACGTCTTCCCATTGGCTGCCTCGCGACCTGTCACTCAAAGTGCCAGTGGGGAGGATCGGACCGGAGCGACGAGGGAGATTACAAGTAAGTAGTGCAGGACTTTTGTAAAGTACCCAGAGGTCAGGTGAGGACTTAGTGTTTTAGGTCCTCACTCTGGGTACTTTGCAGGAGTGGGGGGAAAGGATTGAGGGGGAGGTGAGTATAATTGTCCTTTAAGATACAGTTTATCTGCAGGGAGAGTTAATTGTACTTTCAAGGATCATATCATTTTTATACAGAGAGAGAGGCCACACTGTGGCGGACGTCAAAATGCAGGAATCACTGTACGCTTACACATTCACTGCTCTGTGTGTCTCACGCACAAACTGATTTCAAATGGTAGATGGGTGAGAAACACACTATTATGGAAAAATGACACTATTATTATAGCGAAAATGAACCATACATTTGAGGGTTAGCGAAAATTAACCATACATTCGAGGGTTAGCGAAAAAGAACCATACATTCAAGGGTTAGCGAAAAGGAACCATACATTCGAGGGTTAGCGAAAAGGAACCATACATTCGAGGGTTAGTGATTGATACATTCTAGGGTTAGCTAACGGCTCATAAATTCGATAATTATCGAATTTTCAATATTTATCGAAAATACAGCCGCGAGTTTGGAAAACCGAAATAGTTCGAACCCAAACTAGTTTGAATAGTTCGAGTTCGAATAAACTCAAAAAGTTCAGACCGAACTCAGGTTCGAGTTCAGTTTTGTGTCCATCACTAGTCCTAACTAATGCCTGACTTTAACACTTCAAACTATTTGCTGCCATAGAAAAAAGTAATTTGCTGTAATATTTCCAAATCCCACACATCTTAAAGTTAACAAATTTTTAAAAGGTAAGAAAAGCTTTAAGACTGAGAGAATTTGTGGTTGATGCTCTTGGTAAATTCCCCTGATTCTATCTTATAGCCTAGAAACCACAGATTATACTGTATATCACTTGCCTTTCTTAGCGGTTCCTAAATAAAATTAAACCTTGTTTGAAATTGGTAAATTTCCTTACTTTCTTATCCCAGTGTGTGCCTCTCCCAGTGGGACAGACATGCTCATTGTGCATCGTCCTGAGAAAATGGAAGAAGTTCCCTTATTAGTTATGTTGTAACTCTTTGTGCTAAGGTAAGGCAGAACTGCTGTAGGGAAAGATTTTACCCTTTTTTTCCACCAGTATATCTTTAATTAGAAAAAAAATTAATAAGCCAGTGATGCACTATTTTGCTATTATTTCAAATAAATACATTTTAGAAAACAGCTCTCTTATTTATAGAATTATAAATTGTTATAAAGTTACTATCCTTTGCATTCATGTAGTCTTTCCATATAGTTGTGGAAAGTAATATCAGTTGATGTCCTGCCTTTTTCCTTTCATTAAGCTTGTCACCTGGGATGCTGGACTGTACATTGACCAAGACTAATCCCTAATGGGATAATATTAAAAAAGGCAACAAAAAAAAAGGGCCTGCTTACCAACTAATAAACTTTTTAGTTTATTAGTACCCTCGAAAACCCCATTTTCACAATATTTTCATTTGTCTTCAAGTTTGCCAATCCCTCGCCACACCCTGACGCCTCTGTTAGAATAAATATCCTCACTAGTCCCCCGGACTCTGATTGATGCCTGTCAGACTCATTTAGAGACCTTTCAGCGCTGGGAGAAATGGATCACACAACACGCATGGTGTGGTAGAGCCCAGTTTCTCGGTTTATTCACATGTTACATTGGGTTTTCACAAAGAGAAAAAGTGGGCGTGGCCAGACACAGTGTCTGCCGATGACGTACTAAAACCTTGGAATGTAGGAGGCAAAAGACCTTGAGCTCACTGGGAAGCTCAAGTGTTATTAAATGAGAAAGAACATTTGGAAACAAAACATCTACAATAACACAACAATAATGTAAGACAAAATGGATTCAGAGAACAAAATGGCTGCTATTAGGCTAAGTGATTATACAGAATATATAAAAACCTAACAGCCTCCCTTATAGCTTTGTGAGCTCTTTGTGAGCTTGTTCAGCTGTCTCGTCCAGCTGTCTTAAATCATTGGCCTAAATAGGCGGGTAGCACCTGGAAGAGTGATGAGGATCTTTAAGGTAAGATTTCTTCCCTCAGGAGCATTTAAAAGTTTGCTAGGGGGGGTTATCATGCCCTTTTGAGTTTGGTAACTTTTTTGGTTTTAGATTGTGCACTTTTGAAAAATGATTGAACATATTCACTGCTGGTTAAGACTGCTCCATGCAGCACAGGAGTACAGCTCCGAGTAGCAGCCAAAAATCTCTTCTTGTGATATGAGTCTGAAAAAATGAATTGTGTGACAAAGTGGTGTGGATATATGTTTAGTGATAATGCAGTAAGGCTTTAAAACATAGGATAAGGAATACCTAATCATCTGATAATATCAGAACATTATTCTTTGTGGATTTGCTTCAAGGTTTTCTCTCAACGGCTGTCGAAAATATTAATATCCTAAATATTGTCCTTGCAGTGACTGAAGATTATCTAATTTCTTACATTGTTCCTTTAAAATGTTTAAGTATTTATGTCTTAAATTACCTTCATTTAACTGGAAACAAAATTATCCTAAAACGCGTCTGACATGTAATTTTATCAATAATGTCTTTTGTGTTCTTGTTTCATTACTTTGATCTTTACATGGAGAATAAAAGTCTGCAAATGATTTGTAATAATTATCTCTTTATTCATGGTACCTACTGTTTGGTGCTCTAGAAAGCCAACATCAAGCTCTTGTTAATGGCCACTTGCAGAATGATTTCATTGGGCCAAGTAAATGGGGTGAATTAACTTTGGTTAAAATGCACATGCATTGGTTACAGGCATTCTTCTGGAAAATAGTTGAGTCCAGGTTTTTAATTCAGAACTACCATTTTTAAAAAAAAAAAAAATCCACAGATCTAATGTAATTTTTAAAAATTCAATCCTTATCATTGATAAGTCGAATATTAGACAATTAGGAATTCAATTCAAAAATGCTTTTAAAACCAAAAATTAGATTGAAAAATCTTTCTAAAATGATTTAATTCTGATCAAGAATTCCTCAAATTCCCATTCACTTGGATTTGAATCAGATAGCGTAACCACTATCGGAAGAAAACTTGCTAGTTTCATTCATCAACTCGCCAGTTAATCTTAATTAGAAAAGGAGGCTTGGAAACGGCTTTGAGTCTTGCAAAGTTAGTGAGTACAATCTTTTGCAATTTGTATTAGCTTTCTTGGTACCAGCTTTCTAGAGCACTAAATAAAATCATAGTAGTCAATATGAAGATGGTAGTAAGAACTAAATAATTTATGGCAGTATTATAACTTCTAGAGCAGGGGACCTGTGAGGGTTCAGGGGGTGCCAGTGGTGTGGGGGGGGCACAGGAATATTCTTGAGAGGGATATCACTGTCTACTCTACCCCAAAATTATTTTAGTTTTACTTTAAGGTGAATGAAAACTAAATAGTGGATTAAGTCAAAGATTTCTAGAAATGATCTAAAAACAGCAGAAAAAAATATTTGTTGGTATTTTGTACATAGTAGAAAAGATATGTAGGGAAATTTGCCAAGAGCTACAATTGCTCTCCCTAGTGGCAATAGCAATGGTTTAATGTTGTGATTGCATTGGGTAAAGCTTGTTTTCGATAATTCCTATCTTGACTCACGGCAGCTTTAAAAATGGCCCCAACAATTTCCACAATCTCTATACCAAATGATCTCTAATCTTAGGGCTAGGCCACACTAATGCAGTTCATACATGCGATCCGTTAGCGATCTGTTGTGTAGATCCTATGTGCTCTGATAGCAGATTATTGCAAATCGTAGCACAAACACATGGTACCATATGCAAAGAGATTTGTAGATTATTTATTACCATAAATGGCATTGCATGTGCGAAAGGTTTGTTCACACCATTCACTTGATATATTTCATCTTTACCATACTCTTACTCCAAACTTGTACGATTTCAAGCCACACCCCTGTCCCACCTTGGGGAGCAAGTCACAGAACCAAAAATGGTACAATCCAATCCGAGGGCATGTGTGGCAGTTGGATAGTCTGCTCTGAGGTAAACTAAATAGTTAATATTTGTTGTTTCATTTTATTAAACACATTTTTCCTAGTTAATATACACAATAATAATTATAATAATTTTATATATATATATATATATATATAGAGAGAGAGAGAGAGAGAGAGAGAGAGAGAGAGAGAGAGAGAGAGATGGATACATTTCTTGAATAGCCTGATTAAAAGATTACAGTATAAAAGATTAATACACAATAACCAGGCTATAAAAGGTATGCAAAGCCTGACTTCATATTTCAACATAAATAGTCAATTTCATAGAATGTTTTGCAACACTGACATCTAGTGGACTTTGGCTGGTATAACGTCAAGCATCTTCCTGCATGCAGCAATAAACTGCTAAAAACAGATCATCAACTACATTTTAACAAGTAATCTTGCACAAACGCTAGTGACACAAATTGAAAGGATAGACATAGACCTAGAGAGTATGAAGGAACTAACAATAATGAACTGAAAGACTTAATTCCAGTTGGATAGGAAAGTTTCATTCAGGAGATTGAACAATACAAGAAATGCAATAAAATGCTACAGGATACTTTATGTAACAACACAGCGTAAGGCTGGATAACATTCCCCTTATTCCTACCATAACAAGAGGTGCCTGGTTCCAGTGTTAACTTCCAGGGAAAATGCCTTCGCCTAGGCAAAAGGAAGAACCATCTCAGCTCTGTCACCAACACAACTATTACATTGTATTAGGGCCCACAGGTTAACATAACCTCAGCTACAATTAGAATGGAATGCCTCTGTAGATGAGGTTATTTTTATTTTTGCCTATTTCCCTCCCATATCCTATCTTTAGTGCTTAAAGGTTGCTGTCTCTCTTCTATGGTCTAATTCCTTTGTAAGGACTTGGCCCCACAAATCGCATCAGTTTGACTCACACCAAGCGTGATAAAAGCTCAGGCAGCCTCCTTTCCTCCAAAAACACACAAGGAAGGCACAAGATCTGCCTGTTTTGTATCTGGCGTGTGTGATGACTTCATCGGTGTGCGTTCGCACTGCGCAAGTCAAACTGATGCAATTTCTGGGGCCAAGTGTGTGATCTTTATACAGAAGATTCCAGTTCCCTTTAAAGCCGATACCAATATCCATTATGCAACTATGCAGTAGAGATGTCCGAACTTCGCAAAATCCGGTCCGCTCAAGATTCCGCAAATTTTTGAAAAAATTCTAAAAGTTCGAAAATTAGGACCCATTAAAACCTATTAAAATTCAAAAATAGGAGGATTCTTCGAAAATACGAGTCTTCGAAAATACGAGGATTCTTCGAAAATACGAGGATTCTGCAAAAATACGAAATCTGCGATTTCTCGTATTTTCGAAAATACAAGAAATCCCCGTAATTTCGAAAATTTTCGAAAACGCGGTTCGGAAAAGTTCAGAAGGCGGAAAATCGGAAAATCCGCGGTATCCGCGTTCGCGAACGAAGTAAATCCGCCACGGATCCGTGAACTGGGCCATCACTACTACGCAGGAGACTATTGCTTTATGACTGACAGTCATTCCTTGTCATTTCCGGGATAATATTAGTGTAAAAATATAAGGATATAATATTAATATGGATTTTGAAATTTAGAAACTTCATTGATTTCAGGTTCATGTGGAATTTAAAATTCCATTTTCCAATACTAGAGTTGCCCTTTAGCATTTCATGGCTAGATATCACTGCCTTTGCAGAGGTGATTCCCTGCCGCTGCCTTTTGAGTTACTTAGTTGTTCCTGACACTGTCCCAGTTTTAGGTTCACCCTCCCTGTTGTTCTAGTAGGTACTGTACCTCGCTAGGGGTTGGGAAGAGGTAGAGAGTAGAAGTTTTGCAAAAAAAAAAAAGTTACAAGTCATACAACAATAGTTTGTTCGTGAGGTTTTACACACACAATGATACTTATTATATACTGTACAATATGCAATATCTCAGACACACATATATGATAAAGATTTACTGTAGCTATTGGGCACAGAGTGTGATCTGCAGTAGAAAGAACACATTGTACTTGATTGAAATCGTATCCATTATAGGAAAAGACTATTCAGTAGTGATGTGTTTAAATGTCCACTATCCCCCACTATTTCACGAACCCTGAGATTGTTATACTTACATTTGTCCCTATAGCCTAGTATTCCACCAGTTTTTGCCAGAGCAGGTATGCAAGTAAGCAGTTGTTGGCATAGGGACAAAGGTAAGTATAATGATGTCAGGAGGGCGCCTTAAAGGGTATCTCCACTGGTAGAAACATTTTTTTGGTATTCAGTTTTATTGATGAACGGGAGGTAAAGGAGCTGTGTCTTACCTCCTGTTCTTCAATTTAACATTCAGGAGCAGGGAACGAAGGTAAGGTACCTCCCGATCACTCACTCCTCTGCCTCATCCTCTGACAGGTCCCAAAGGACTTAGCATGCTATGTGCATGCACAAGTGCAATACGCATGTGCATAGAATACAGAGTCTGTTGGGACCTGTCAGACTACGTGGCGGCTAAGTACCTTACCTTCTCTCCCGGCTCCTGAATTGTATTATTAAGGAACAGGAGGTAGGACACAGCTTCTTTACCTCCCGGTCCTCAATAAAATTGAATACCAACATTTTTTTTTTTACCAGTGTGAAAAAAAAACCTTTAAAGGACAACTGCACCCTCATAAGAACATCTTTTAGAAAGAATGGCCTCTTTATAATATGTTGATATATCATAGTTTGTCCTATGAATTCATTACTGTATCCCTGCTATACTTCTGGATGCCTCATGGAAACTGAGCCATTTAGAAACCTGAACTGAACCTGTACTGAGCCTGGGCATGCTCAGAAGAGGCAGACAGGGGATTAGCATTCAGTCATTGGCTGTGATGTCAACTGTCAAATCCATAACTGACAGTTACTAACTGGAATAACCAGGAATCAGAAACAGGGGAAACAGGACATTGTGCAGGATTTCAGGTTAGACTTATATATTTCCCATTTCAAACTATTACCGTTTAGGGTTTTGGAGTGATTTACCTGTATGTAAGTTTTCATTTTGGGGCTGGACTTGCCCTTTAAGATACTCTTTAAGGTAAGTAAAGATTTTAGTTGGGGGAGGGGTGAATGTGCTAACATTTAGGAAAACAAACGTACAAGCTTTTTAATCGCTGAGGCCCCTTCATCAGGCATATCTACACTCAGCATCTATTCTGCTCCATATTTACTACTGGCTAACAATGTATTTTTGTTTAGAATGTTGCCTGTAAAAGAAACGGAAACTGAATAAAGGTCAAGTTCCATTTTGCGATATTTTAAAACCTTGTTATTTATTATCATTCTCTATGTGGCATATTAAAATCTGATATCTGAAATAATATTATTTATATGTCTGGAGAAGGGGATATTTTCCATTCATTCCTATTTCAAACGTATTTCAATCAGATATTGTTGAAAAAAGAAACAATATGACAAAAGTCTGTTTCATTGCTCGTATACCCTTTTTCTGGGTATTCCTGAAAACGCAGCTGTCACCAAGTTACAGCAAAAAACAACGAATAGTCATGACAGACCACAGAGAGAAAGGATGGTGGAGGTGGAAGTATGACATCCAGCAGGACATAGAAATGTGTGGCAGGAAAAAGATTCTGGTTTACAAAGCACCAACTGCGAAAAGAGATATAAGCCAGGGGTGTGACAAATCAAGGTTGCCAGAAGAGCTGCCACTGTCAAAAAATGATCTAAGGAGAGAGGAGAGAACAAAGCTTTTCAGAATTCTAAAATGGAAATGGAAAAGACAGATAGAGGGGAAGGGATGTCGTCTATCTAAAGAGACATTGGCAGAGAGTACGGTTTATTGTGTGGTCTCACAATATACACACAAATCCTTTGGACCAAATGTATTTATATTTTTTAAGTGTTAGTTAATGATCTAGTGCTATACATTCTTAAAACACATTTAAAGGATCAAAGGGTTAAAGTAACCTCCCCCTTCAGAAAAGTATCGTTACTAGAGATGTAATGTGGCTTCGAATAGAACCCAGTTTCGAATTGAATCCTGACGAAACTTTTGGAACTCCCGAATTTCACGGAACCCAAATTTTTTGAATTTTCGATTTTTATCGAAAATCGAAAGTAGACGATTTTCGAAAATTGAAAGTAAAAAATATGAAAACGGAATGAAAGTCAAGTTTCGAATATCTCTAATCATTACTGACAGCCCTAATGTTCTCAGTTTCAGCTTGGTTGCCGAGAGCTCTAGTATCCACCCCAAGACTTTTTTGGTTGTTTGCACTTTCGAGGTAGAGGGTCATTTTAACCCATTTTGGTTCTCATTTGAAGACACATGTGATGGTGCACTTATAGAGATCACCTGAGAACATTAACACATTACCAATAAGCAACAGACACATGGCCATAAATTTCTATAAACACAGATTCTGTGTACAAAAACTTGGGCTGATTCAATAACACTTGCAAACTTTTTCCTGTGCAACCAATCAGATTTAAGCTTTTTACTGGGTTATTGTAGTTAGAAAACATCGTATTCATCAGCCTCTAATACTTGAAAACTTCAAATAAACATGATGATTCCCTGCACTGATCCCCTTTAAAAATAAACTTGGATTAAACTAACCCATTACACAACAGTATATCATACCTAGCCATATTCAGCAATCTAAATGTAAGGTAATTGTAGAAAGATGTTGTAATCTAATCCAATAAGTTTACAATAAGTATATTCTTCTTCTTCTCTGTGTGCTCACAGACTTGCGGGTTTACTCTGCAGTCAGGGTAACATAACGACCAATGACTGCAGAGTATTCATGGAGGCTCCTCCTCTAAGGAAATCCAGCCAAACATGTAAACTAAAACCCCTATATTTTTTTCTTTATGCATTTGCACAAATACTATGATAGACAGGGCCCTGGAATGTGCACTGATAATTTTTCTTTATATGTAAGTAGAGATGTACTGTGGGTTCAATAAGAACCCAGTTTCGAATTGAATCTGAGGGTTTTGAAGTCCCAACGAAACTTTCGGAACTCCCGAATTTCACGGAACCCGAATTTTTTCAATTTTCGATTTTTATCGAAAATCGAAAGTAGATAATTATCGAAAATCGAAAGTAGATATATAGTTTTGGGGGTGGACATGCCCTTTAAGTAAAAAAGGTTAAACATTAGGACCCAGCAGAATAAAGCAAACCATGAAGTGGTTGCTTGGTGAAAACTAAAGCAAGTTGAACCTAATGATCCCTACAAGTAAGACAAAATAATAAAGAACAACACAACACATGGATGCAATTAAATAGGGAGCCTTACTGTGTTGATCTTGATATTTTTTGTTCTCTTTAAAATTTAATGTGTTTTTTTAATGACATCAAATGAACATACTCCTCTTATACCCTATATAAGAGGAGAAAATGTGCATGTTGTGGACAAAATACATATAGGGGCATGTTCACCCTCATAATTAGTGTTATTTATAAGGAGCACCAGAACATAAAGTTTTTATCTGCCAGGTTAACTGTAGTGCTGAAGGCAGAAACAATATTGGTACAGTAGGTTATCAAATATTGCAAGAAATTATCAATCCTACTGTAACTCTCTGCCCCAGGTACTTCCTTTTAACAGTTTTTTTTTAATTTATATGCACCAGAGTTCTCCTTCAATGCTTTTCAAGATCTTAAAGCAATTTCAACTACAGTGTTGCAGATATATTGTCTTTTCCTTTGCGATTGTGTTTCCCTCAGACCAGAATATTGACAGTAAATTATTTTCATACAGTTTTATTATAACTATTGAGCCTTTGAAATAAAAAGTTGATTGCAAAATTTTGCCTTCCGTTGATGTCTAAACAATTCATTGGTGGAATATGTTTTGCAGTTTTGGAATCCCATATACAAAAGGGACATCTTGGAAATGGAAGGAGTTTAGAAAAGGGCAACTAAATTAATAAGGGGAATGGAGGGCCTTGACTATGGTGACAGATTAAACAAGTTAGGGCTGTTTAAACTAGAAAAGAGGCAATTGCATGGGAATATGATCACTTTAATACATTAATGGGTCCTACAATAAACACTCTGGTGCATTGTTCAACAAGAAGTTTCATCTTCAGGTTAGGAAAGGTTTCTTTACAGTGAGAACAGTGAAACTGTGGAACTGTCTTCCAGCAGATTTGGTAATGGCAAGTTCATTGAACAGCTGTAAAAGTGGGCTGGATAAGATTCTAAAACTTGATCCACGGGAAGTTTCCGATGGATCAAGAAGGATTCCTCCACCCCCTTTTAGGCATATGTCTTTATTTAATCTTAATTACTATGTTTCTATCAGTTTTACATTGACAAAACAACCGAGTCTACTCTAACATAGGAGTCTAAATGTATACTAAATGTATAACCGGGGGTTCTTAATTAATTTTTAGTTATAATATAATATAATAATTTGAATTATTTAGTCAGTTTGATGATATCTAGTTTAAAAGAAAAAATATACTGGTGGTAACCCCCCAAAGCCATCTTCCTACCCTAATAGTATCCAGGAGGAAGACCTAAACCACTAGGCATACGGTTTACCTGTTCAGATGACAGAAAGAAGTTGGGACCAACGAGGAGTGACGTCCACAAAAGAGGCAGGAGTCAAGGCAGGGACAAGTATAGTTAATGATAGAGCAATCCAAGTACAAAAGTTCAGCAAAAGAAACACTGAACTGGATCCTGGCACAAAAGTCCAATAGCACAAACAGGCAGGAGAAACTGGAACAGGATACAAGGAACTAGAACAAACAAAACCGGAATTAATGATAGAGCAATCCAAGTACAAAAGTTCAGCAAAAGAAACACTGAACTGGATCCTGGCACAAAAGTCCATAAACACAAACAGGAGAAACTGGAACAGGATACAAGGAACTAGAACAAACAAAACAGGAACAATGAAACCAAAACAGCAGATACAGCAAAACAATGCTATTTTCAGGAATCAGGGCAAAGGATCTGGTTCAATTTGAATCTTCGAACTGCTGACAAACTTTTTGTCCCCTGGGCACCACCATCTTGGAGGAGCCCGAATGGCCGGAAAAGTATCCTTACTGACAGTATCCCCTTCGCCAGGGTTGCCTCAGGACCATCATGACTGTGTTTCAATGGAAAGCATCTGTAGAATTTTTGGATTAAACGAGGAGCATGAACATCCGTGTGCTTGACCCAGAAACATTCTACAGGGCTGAAGCCCTTACACTAGATGAGATATTTCAAGGTGCACCTGGAGAACCTGGAGTCGAGGATTTTTTCTACTTCGTATTCCTATTGACTGTTGACGAGGGCTGTGAGGAAGAAAAATGGTTCGTAGACACAGATTTCAGAAGAGATACATGAAAATCACTGGGGATCCTCATCTCAGGAGGGAGTTGTAATCAGAAAGCTCTAGGGTTGATGACTTTGATGATAGGAAAAGATCCAATGAATTTGGGCCCCAATAGGGGAGTTTGAGGTTAATGTTTTCGGTGGAAAGCCATACTTTATCCCTAAAAGAATCAGCATATGTCTTCAGTACAAAAGAACTCTTTTCAAGGTAACATTTGGTAGCATTCCAGATAGAGGACATATGGGCTGCGTGTTCATTGGCTGAAGGGATGTCTGTAAGGAGAAAGTCCTGAGGAAAAGCTAATGGATTTTGTCAATAAACTGTAAGAAAGGATGACTTTCCAGTAGAGGAATGGGCCATATTATTATGGGCGAACTCTGCCGAAGGTAACAAATCAGACCAGTCATCCTGTCAAAGGGAAACATGGCATTAGAGGATTTGTTCTAAGGCCTGATTGAGTTGTTCTACTGCTCCATTAGATTGGGGGTGATAAGCAGAAGAAAATTGAAGTGAGATTCCAAAGATATTAAAACAGGGATATCCAGAATTTTGTAACAAATAAAGTACCTCTATCAGAGACAATTTCGGCTAGGAGACCATGGAGGCAAAAAATATGAGAGATGAAAAGTTGATAAAGTTCAATAGCTGACGGGAACTTAGGGAGAGGGATGAAATGTGCCATCTTGCTGAACCTATCCATTACAACCCAAGTGACCGTATTACCCCTGGAAAGGGGAAGTTCTCCAACAAAGTCCATGTCAAGGTGAGTCCACGGGCAAGAATGAATGGGCAAAGGTTGCAGCAGACCTTGTGGACGAGAGTGGTCAGATTTAGCAGTAGCACAAATAACACAAGCGGACACATAACCCATGAACATCTAGGCATTGAGATAAGATAGCACTAGTTCCAATATAATGAGAAGGGAGAAAGGATTGGCATGGCTAAGAATTGGGGCTGAAGAGAACACATTTTTCAGGAATTTAAATGTTAAAATGTTTCTAAGGCCTGTGGAGTCCAGTAATTAGATGTACCCTCTTTTTTAATTAGGGCAAGGAAAGGAATATTGCGGGAGGTGAATCCTTTGTTGAAATGCCTAGTAATTTGCAAAACAAATAAATCTCTGGATAGCTTTGGTGCTGGTAGGTAATGGCCAATCTTTGATGGCAGCCATTTTGGCAGGGTCCATATAGAGAAGTTTGTCTAAGACGGGGCAGTTCTTCTTCTACCTGGTCTCTGTGGGTATGTAGATCTTTTGAGAAAATCAGTATATCATCCAGGTATACTACTAGAGACCGACCTAGGTCTCTGAAGAGGTTGTTGACAAATTTTTGAAATAAGACAGGGCGTTGTAGAGGCTGAAGGGCATGACTGGGTATTCAGAAATGCCCGTCTTGAGTATTAAATGCCATCTTCATTCATCCCAGACTGTAAGCTCCATGTAGATCAAGTTTGGTGAAAACTTTGACACTTCTTCTTTGCTCAAATAATTCAGTCATCAGGGGTAGGGGATATCAATTTTTGATGGTGATTTTATTAAGTCCCGGACAATCGCATGGACAAAAGCCCCCAACCTTCTTCTCAATGAAAAATAATCCTGCTCCTGCAGAGAAGAGGATAGATGGATAAAACCCCATTGACAACAAAGCCAGGGGAGACCCAGAACAATTGTAGTAGATGGGCAGTCAATAATGGAAAAAAGCAATATTTTCCTGATGTAGAGGACCGACCCATAAAAGCATTTTGTTTGTCGTCTGAGAGATAATATTTAAGAAAGTGCCTTTTCATCAATAGAAAACACACAAAGAGGGGTGAATAAGTCAGGACTAACGATGAATGACGTCCACTAAAGAAGCAGGAGTCAAGGCAGGACCAAGTATAGTTAATGGCAGAGCAATCCAAGTACAAAGGTTTAGCAAAAGAAACCATGAACTGGATCTTGGCACAAAAGTCCAAACGCAGAAACAGGCAAGAGAAAGCAGGAACAGGATACAAGGAGAATATGGCAGGAATCAGAAACTAGAACAAAGAAAACACGAACAAGGAACCCATTGCAGCAGATACAGCAAAGAGATGCTATTTTTGGGGATCAGGGCAATAAGCAATGTACGTGACATCACGAAAGGGAGCTTCCACTTCCGTGACATCCCGCGCATTGCGCAATGATGTCTGCCCCCTTTTGTGATGTCACGCGCATTGTGAGATGATGTTGGCGCCCTGGGTGTCACCATCTTGAAGGTAAGTATCCTTACTGACACTAGGTCCTTACCCCTGGGTTTGCTTTATTTTTTTTTTTTGCTTTATTTTTCCCCAATAAAGTGGGTAAAGGCCGTATAAATATAAGGTTGCTTTTCTCTGTGTTACTTGCCCACTAATCTTCTAAAAGTAGTTAACAAAAATTCAGAGGAAAATGTAACTGTAACAGCCACTGTATTTGTATGCAAAATATAATTTAAGAAGCCGTGGCATAATACTGATATCAAACCGTATCTAATAATTTTACATATCTTAATTTAATCTTATAGGGATTTAAAGCAATCTTACTAAAACACATGCTGTCCTAAATTATGTTGTGATATGTTAATAAATTCCAAATACAATATGTACAACATTTGCTATGTTATTAAGTTAACGGAACACAATCATCTCATTTGGCCTGTTGCTGACAAATCGAAACTGACATTGTAGAAAGAAAATCCCAATCATTTGAATTTTAGCAAAGCTCAAAGTAATTGGATAATCTCTAAGTTCACCTGTTCTTCCACTCTGTATGGTAATTAAAAATCTAATTAAACTTCTTGCCAAAATAAATAAATAAATAAAATAATCTAGCCGTATGTTTCTTAAAGAACCCTCCCCCCATGACTGATTGATGGTCTTCATAAGTTAAGATGACACAGCATTATCTTTATGATACAATTGATTTGTGTCTAGTCCAATCAATGCTTTCTTTTCTGTTCTTTCTATGCAAATGTTAACATCATTTTCTGCTCAATAGGAGCGTCTCATCTTGCAGTGCCTCTTGTCGATCAGGTTCAGATGTTTAGACGTATCATAAAACATGGAGGTAACAGATTCTTGGTACTCCATGACCTGAGGAAGGGAGAAATATATCTCAAAAGCTTTAAAACTGACTATTAGTCCAAAATAAGGAAGGGTCAATATATACTGCAGTATTTATTTTTTTATTATAACACATTAGGACAATGGAGTCAGTGGACTATGATACCTGATTATGGTGAAGCAAAATAACTGGTTTTACGATGTTGTGGATTTGTACAAAGGCTTTTGTTAGATACTATAGAGTTATTGGTCCCTGTTCCGTATAGGGTTTGGACAGTATACTATGACTAGTCTTACCAATTGTAAGATATTTGAAACCATACTTTATCTGCAAGTAAAAATCCGGCATGACTGGTTGTCCTAGGTGATCAGAGACTTAAGATCATTGATGGCAGATTGGCAGGCTCTCATGTTAATATTACATTTACACCCCCATTTCAATAGAGTACAGTAGCTTTACCCCAGAGATTTATGGTGTTTTGGACTTTCTCCTGCATGTATTGACATGCAGAGCAGTTCAATTATATATTATTTTTGTTGTATTATTTGATAGTATTTTGTAGAAAATTGGTAAAGCTTAACATTCTCACTTCAGTGCTCCACAGAAATATTATTGGCACCACTTAGAGTATTGGGAATGGGAATTAAAAACCTTGTTTGTCACTTTAATGGAGAATAAAACATGGAAAGTGAATAAAGTATTTCCAATGCACATCTAGCCCCTGGTGCAGGTTGGTTGGTTCCCCTACCCAGGGATACTAATCATATGCGGTACTAATTATAAAGAGGAACTGCACAATCAGATAAGTTATCTTACCATTGAGATTTGGATAACTTAGATGACATGTGAGTGTGCAGTTAATTCTTTGAACATCCTGCTGTTGTTTTTCTTGACCTAGCAAGTGTTTAGCAAAAACTAAATTTTAAAATCACATGCCATCAATTAAGAATTTGTATTACCGTAAGCTGCAAGAATTGAAAAAATTGAATGGGATTCCAATTTGTAGCATTGTTTTTCTTTAAACCATTTCAGTACCTCATACTATAGTCTAATAGATATCTGCATCGGGCAGTTCTGTTATGATACCTCTGGATGCAGCACTGTAAAATGTAGAAAGGGGCACATCAACATGCTGAAATTTTATTCAATACAAATATATTTATTTTAATCAATAAAAAAAATACAATACAAAAATGCCAGTGAATCTGCATTTAATGCTGATATGTGTAATGAAATGAGGATGATCTATACTTTAAATGTCTTTTTTTCACATTCAGGAGTTCATCATTTTGATATACAGTTAGCAACACTAAGAATTTGCTGCTAAGCTACCAGGTGTCTGAGTGAACATAAATAGGGATGGCCGGTTCGCGGATCCGAACCCCGATCCGCCGCGGATTTATCCCGTTCGCGAACAGCGGATTTTTCCGGATTTTCCGCCTTCCTAACTTCTGATTCGCGGATTTTTTATATTTTCGAAAATTTTCGAAACTACGAGTTTTAACGTATTTTCGAAAATATGAATAATCCTCGTAATTTCGAAAATTTTCGAAAATACAAGGATTTCTCTTATTTCCATAAATACGTATTTTCAAAAATTTTCGAAATTACGAGGTACTCGTATTTTTTGAAAATACTAGTTTTCTCGTATTTTCGATTTCGAAAATACGCGAAAACCCGTAATTTCGAAAATACGAAAAATTCGCGGATCCTCGAGCGGACCGGATGTTGCGAAGTTTGGACATCTCTAAACATAAAGCTAAACTTAAAGAAGCTCTGAGTTCGGACATACAATACCTTGTGTTGGTAACCTACACTAATGATCGTGATTGTAAATTTGCAATAGTTAAAAGCACTGTATCACTAATTAGCGATACCGTGTCTTTACAAATATGGACCTTAGTGTCTTTAAGTTCTTCTTATTTTCCTTCCTTATAGTTAATGTTACTACCCTTTATACCTTGCAGTCTTCCCCCATAGCTCTTGAGTAAAGCAGGCCATACAATGACCAATGCAGGTCGTACATTTGGGTTTGGACCACTAAAAATTGCTTGACTGTCAGGTGATAAATGACCTTAAAAAAACAATCGTACTACCAGAGATTTGATCGTATATGGGCCCATTTGGTGACATCACCAACACCTGTACTTAACATGTTGGCAGGTAGTAGGAGGGACTTGCAGGTCCCTTTTTTCCTACAGTTGGTCAAATGACTAAGGAGAGCCAGGATTTTCAAATAGACACTGAGTGACATCAGTTCCCATCACCACCATGAAAGACTGAAGCATATGATTATAAGTATATTTGATGATCTTTCCTAGATTTATTGAATGGTTGCCTTGTCTTTCCCTTAAAGGGTATGTACATTGGGGGGGAAAAAATTAAATTGCCCATTAGTGGAAACTATAATTCATCCTTACTATCACTGTACTGTTTGCTTTTTGATCTGCCCCCTATTTCATTAGATATCCAATCTGAAACTTCTTACATTTTAGCATTTCTGTAAGCAGTTTGCTGTAGCTGGAATGGTTTGACAGTTGGTTTGCTGTATGCTGTATACAGTTTTGACAGTTGGTATGGGAGAAAATAGTCAGGTCAGTGGTCAGAGCCTGAGCAAAACAAGTATTGTATTGAAGAAACGCAGCAACACACACACCTCAGAGTAAGTGCTACTTACATATATTTATTTATACATTAAGATGACGCAAAGTATTTTTTTTTAGTATACATACATTTTAAGATAAGATTCTCGGTTTTGGTATTTAGGTCTTCAGCAGTAGAGGATTTTTATAATTTATGATAATATGCCTATTATTAACATTCTCCAGAATGTTTATATTATATTATATTTATGTAAATTATTTAGATTTATACTAAGGTAGATTAAACTTCTGGTAGATTAAATTCAGCGACATCTGGATATTCTCAGTAGGGCTGGCTGAAAAGAGAACTATAGAGTATATTAAGTTTTGTAACAGAATGGGTAATTCCTATCTCTCAATATTGTTTCTGTGAGTAGCACCAACATAAAGAAAACTGCTTCTGCCAAGCTTCCTCCTGGCTTCACCACTATCATACAAGAGAGTTCAGGACTAACTTTTCAGATGAAAATTGTACGTACTGGTGCTCCTTATGGAAATAATATTGGGAGGTAGAAATAATCTATCCTATCTTTCTTTCCCAGGTACTTTTTATTTGAAAACTTATTTTTTACGGTATTGTTGTCTTTTAGGTTTAGTTCTGAGGTGGGCTTGTCCTAAATTAAGCAGAGGTTCTAGATTAACTGCATCCCATATAGCCCTGTCTGACCCTTAAACATCTGGTTAGCAGGGCTTCATTGGCCAATCAAGACAGTTCCATACTCCCATAGTCCAATATCACTTCTAGGTCCACTTTACCACTCTTGTGACATAGAAAAAAATGATGTATCACATCTTGATGAAAAGGAAGGCTTTCAAGTGCCTAGGGGTAATGTGGGAGAGTTTGCACCATAACCCCTGACTTTTATTTTGCATGTATGGGGGACCCAATTCCCAGGGCAAAAAAACAAAAGAAACAATAAATGAAATATTGTAAAATGTCAGAAATGTACGAGTTACATTTTCAAGACACATTATTTGAATTTAGTTTTGTATTTTTGTATTTTTCCATTCCTATCTGGGTTCAGGTGTTTATCTATGCATGGGTTCTTTCCATCTAAAGGATGATAATGGAGAGCGTGCAGTGTATGCTGTATAAGGCAAATTAATGTTAATAATAAAACTGTATTACATAATCTTTCACTCCGCTCCTTGCTAACAGAAATGCTTGCTCAAGGCTATGAAGGAATATATTATAAGGCAGCATGTGTCCTCTGGATCTTTCAGTTTAGATTACCTACCTTTCAACACTGTTCATAAAACCTGTATAATTTCTGCTGATAATTAAATGAAAACTTAACCATTTTGAATTTATGGTTATTCTGTTTACATGGTTTGCATGTATAAGTATGAAATGGCCTTGCTATTAACATTAACAGCAGGAGCAGGCAGCTTTACCCTGCATAAGAACATAAAAAGTGTTGTATAAAATGGATGTGTTCTTGCAAAATAAATGTCAGTTAACACCTTAATACTGTGTAAATGCAAAATATTTAATGACTTAAGCAGTATATTCAATCAATTATATATATATATATATACTTTCTATCTCTCTGCACTTGCATTATTAAACATAATTTGAATTTTTTTCTTTTTAAAATGATTGACAATGGGCACTGCTGCAAATAATGTGACTTTAGGCATATAGCCATGTTAACCTCAGGAAGTAATAATGGACCAATCATTTTAAGCCTGCTGGACTGTTACTATCATCCAGAAGCTCTACTTTTTTCTTTTTTGCCTTCCACTTGTCACTGTATCTTTTATTAATTTCGTTGAAAGAAGGGATGTGTTATGGGAAAATTGGGTATGTTTGCATGATGTTTGTCTGGGAAGTTGCAATAAGCCATTAACAAGCTTTGTACAGTATGGATGGTTATACTTTATCTGATGTAGCATAAAAATCTGCCTGTGACTCTAAATGAGGTTGTCCATAACATAACCAAATATTATTTCATTATAATGTCATTCTACATTATAACACTCCACTCCAGTCTGCAGTGCAAAGAGTCACTGGGCCCCCCAGAAAAACTATGATACCTATCCCTGCTTCATCTACAGCCGTTTTCTGGGGGGGAGGCTGTGTCTATCAGAGAAAAAAAAGGAAGTTGTGGCACCCTTGGCTCCTGGGCCCCCCTGCATAGCAGGGTCTGCTCCCATGGTAGTTACGCTAATGGCAGTTTTGCGGCTGTACTCTACAATTCATGCAGAACTGTATCTACTACCCAAGGCTTTCCTTAATTTTGATTAGTAAGTGATAATGTTCGTAATCCAGATACTTTTTACCTTTTATGTGTATGGATATGTGTTCTAGATCATACATCGGACTCTTGACATTAGAAAAACTAGAAAACCTTGGTGAATTGTAAAATCATTTAATGTTAAACAGAGAACAAAAAAGGAAACCAAGGGCCATATTTATAAAAGCACGCTATTACCATTTCGCCATACTGCAACTTTAACTATCACTATTTTTAAGCCAGTGACTGTACAACTATTAATCGTGGTCGTACAATTATGATCGCGATTACACATTTATGATCACAATTGTTATTGTACCATCGCTTATGCAATACTAAAGCAATAGTCTGCTACTGCTTGGTATTGTACGGCCATTTGGGAGAAAATAACATATTGAAATTATTTACCTTAATTAGTAGATCATGTTATAAATCAAGTTATAGGCTAAAGAAAAGACATACTGTATATAGATGAGAAACTGTTAGTAAACTAAGTATTGTTTGTCCTATCAACCTTTTAGTTTGTTTATATTGTCAGCTAATTCAATTGTGTATGTGGTAAAATTGTTTGTACTTTTTGTGAACATCTTTGTTTGTTCTTAGCTGGATTTTAGATTGTAATATTTTTTTAATGTTGCCTCTATGAACGTTATTTTTTTGATAAAGACACTTATCTTCCATCTTTTAAATGCATGCATTTTTATTGCACATTTTCTATTGTCCTTAAGCCATAGGAATCTCAAACAGTTCCACATTATTTCTATTTGCATTAATAAAATGCTTCCCTATTTCTATAATAGTCTGGTGATAAAGAATCAAAACTGCTTCCTGTGTTCTATAATAGTCTGGTGATAGAGAATCATAACTGCTTCCTGTATTCTATAATAGTCTGGTGATATAGAATCAATAACTGCTTCCTGTTTCTATAATAGTCTGGTGATAGAGAACAATAACTGCTTCCTGTATTCTATAATAGTCTGGTATATAGAATCAATAACTGCTTCCTGTGTTCTATAAATGTCTGGTGATAGAGAATCAAACCGATTTCCTGTTTTAAAGAGATTTTTCTGTTTTTAAGAGAATTGACAGCGTTAAAAAACTAAAGCGTTTATTAACTGTGGTTGCAGCCTAGTAAATGTACTAACCTAACACTATTTATTTCTAGGAGGGTGCCTGTGTAGTATTAATCACTAGTGTATTTTTATTTTTTTTACTACTTACTGCTTGAATAAGGTGGTAGGAATTGTTTGAGTAAACTCAAAGCACTGGATTACTAAACAAATACTTGTGTTTAAAAAACACTGTTACCTGTGGAGCGGGGGCTGGTAGGAGACAAGGAAAGGTTTTTTTTTTTTCTCTCTCTCTCTCGGATTGGTGGGGGTGTAACTAATTGGTTTAAATTGGCTGAGGCCTGTTGGCTCTGGTTGGTTTTGAACCTCATTTAAGGCCTGTCCCATGAGCGATTAGCTCTGAGCGATTTCCTGTTTTAAAGAGATTTTTCTGTTTTTAAGAGAATTGACAGCGTTAAAAAACTAAAGCGTTTAAAACAGAAAGCGTTTAAGAACAACACTATTTCTCTGCGTGTGTCTCTGCTGTGTATTGCTGTTTATATGGACGTTTTGTTGGGCCGCGCAATGTGCATCCTGCCGCATGTATGGGATCTTGGAGCAGCCGCCCCAGGGGACCTATGTATGTGTCAGATGTGAGTGGGTTGCCCATTTGGAATCTGAGGTACAGAGTCAAGGGGTAAACTGCAGCATTGCAGGACTTGGCAAACCTGGGGGAAATGCAGGTACTGGCAGGGGCCAGTAAACTGGTGGGTGGAGATGGGGCAGATAAGGTGGAGAAGGAAGATAGATTTGTAAGGGTCACCAGGGAAGTAGGGGACGGAAGATAGGGGGGCTTCTTCCCAGCTGGTCATCCAAACAGATTTGCCATTTTAGGTGAAGATGTGGAGGACGATGGCTCGGAAGCAGCAGTATGGAGCGGGCCTTTCCCTTGACACCCAGGGGACGGCCATCTCCAATCACAAGGAGGGAGAACTGGGGGCTAGGAAGGATAGACAGGTGGTAGTGGTAGGGGATTCTATTATTAGAAGGGTAGATAGGGTAATCTGTCGCCAGGACCCTGCATGCCGAACAGTGTGTTGTCTCTGGTGCTAGGGTTCGACATGTGTGGATCGTGTAGACAGATTATTGGGTGGGGCTGGGAGTGACCCGGCGGTCTTGGTTCACATTGGTGCCAATGAACAAAGTTGAGGTGGAGGTGAGGTCCTTAAATGATTTCCGAAATTAGGGGCCAAGTTAAAAGCAAGGACCTCCAGGGTAGTGATTTCAGAAATACTACCGCAGCCACTGCTACGCTAGGGGGCAACGGGAGCTCAGGATTATAAATGCGTGGCTAAGAGAGTGGTGTAAGGAGATGGGGTTTGGGTTTTTAGAGAACTGGGCTGACTTTTCTGTTGGCTACAGGCTCTTTAGTAGTGACGGATTGCACCTCAATGGTGATGGTGCAACTGTTTTGGGGAGAAGATGGCTAGGGGTTGGAGGAATTTTAACTAGTATGGGGGGGAGGGAAAGTTTAACTACACAGGGTAGATAGAGAAGTTAGGGATCTGGGGGCTAGTAACACAACGGAGGGAGGAGAAGGAGGAGGGGGGAGCATAAGGTAAGGAGGCAGTACGACCATGTATGGAAGTAAATCAATGATAATCTAAAATTTATACAATGCAGGAGTCTGGCTGGAAAAAACGGCGAACTTGAAATAATAGCTCTAAAGGAAAGGTATGATTAATTGGTATACAGAATCATGGCTTAATGATTCACACGACTGGACAGTAAATATTGAAGGTACTCCTTATTTAGACATGACCGAGTTAATAAGAAAGAGGAGGAGTATGTATGTATGTTAAACAGGAATTGAAGCCAAATTTAAAAGATGGAATAGATGGGGAGCAAATGATGCGGCAGAAACATTATGGTTGGAACTGTGTAAAGGAAGCAAGAAGGTAGGTAAATTAATTGTTGGTGTGGTTATAGCCGCCAAATGCCGGGAAGAGGTGGAAATGAATCTCCATATGCAGTTTGCGAAGGCTGCTGGTAGGGGGCATGTTCTGGTTGGATGGGGATTTTAACTACCCTGAATAGATTGGAGTAATGAGCCTGCCAGCACCTCAAAAGGTATAAAGTTCTTAAATTTCCTATATGAGCATTTTCTTTCACAGATGGTAGAAGTTCCTACTAGAAAGATGCGTTGTTGGATCTGGTGATATCTAATAACCCAAGCTCATTTTGGAGATGAAGGTAATGGGAAGCTTAGGGAATAGTGACCATGATATAGTGTCATTTAATATAGGTTGCAGAAAACTAAGTGCACTGGCTTAACAAAAACTTTTAACTTTAGGAAAGCTAATTTTATGCTTTTAAAGGAATCGCTCCTGCTCATAGACTGGGGGGAACTGTTTCTAGGTAAAGATACTGAGCAGATGTGGACCACTTTTAAAGGGATTTAAACTATAACATCTCCAAATCGGTACCTTTAGGAAACAAGTGTAAAAAAATAGGTCCACTCCTGCATGGCTTAATGCTCAGGTAAAAAGGGAAATGGAAAAAAAGAAGGGCTTTTAAAATTTTGAAAGCAGAAGGCACAGAACAGGCTTACAGGGACTCAAAAGTTGTAATAAAGAGTGCAAGAAAGCAATTAAACTAGCTAAAATAGAAAATGAAATACGGATTGCCGAACAAAGCAAGTCCAACCCCAAATGTTTTTTAAGTATATAAATGGTAAAAAAAATGAGGACTGAGAATGTGGGACCATTAATAATGGAGCTGAGGTGGTTGTAGAGGATGCCGAAAAGGCTAATCTGCTAAACCGTTTTTTACATCTGTTTTACTGTTGAGAATCCTTACGTAGGGATTGTCACAATGTGCAGGAGGAAATGAAGAGTTTTCACATTGGATAACGAGGATATGGTACGGAATCAATTAGACAAAGTTAATATCAATAAAGCGCCAGGACCAGATGGATTGCATCCTAGGATTTTAAAAGAGCTTAGTTCAGTTCTAGCAAGACCACTGTGTCTCATCTTTTCAGATTCGCTTTTGTCTGGGGATGTGCCCTGGATTGGAAAAAAGCCAATGTATACCAATTTCAAAAAAGTAGTCGTTCACAGCCTGTAACTATAGACCTGTAAGCCTAACATCAGTGTAGGGAAGGTGATGGAAACTTTGTTAAGGGATCATATCCTTGACTTTGTCTCCAGAGATCATCTTATTAGTAGTAGTCAGCATGGATTTATGAGAAATAGTCATGCCAGACAAATTTAATTGGTTTTTATGAAGAAGTGAGTAAGAAGTTAGATTCAGGCACAGCTGTGGATGTGGTATATTTGGATTTGGCAAAAGCCTTTGATACTGTGCCACATAGGCGACTAATGTATAAACTGAGGACTGTTGGCCTTGAAGAAACATTTGTTCATGGATAGAGAACTGGTTATTGGACCGCAAACAGAGATGGTGGTTAATGGGCTACATCTATGTGGGCTAAGTTCTAAGCGGAGTTCCTCAGGGTTCTGTACTGGGCCGCTTCTGTTTAATCGTTTTATAAGGACTTAGAAGGGGGCATTGAGAGCAGGTCTCTGTGTTGCTGATGACACTAAATTATGCAGAGCTTTGGAAACTTCCAATGATGTGCAAGTGCTGCAAGCAGACCTAGATAATTATCAAAATGGGCAGCAAATGCAGATGAGATTCAATGTTGATAAATGTAGGTGATGCATTTGGATTTAATAATCCCTGTGCCACCTACACCATAAATAACTCTGTGTTAGGTGCATCTGAAATGGAAAAAGATTTGGGGGTTCTGGTAGATAACAGACTTAGCTGTAGCAAACAATGCCAGGTAGCAACACTAGAGCTAGCAAGATATTGTCTTGTATAAAGAGGGGAATAGATTCAAGAGAGAAAAATATTATTCTCCCTCTTTACAAGGCATGGTAAGGCCTCATTTGGAATATGCGGTGCAGTTTTGGAATCCCATATACAAAAGGGACATCTTGGAAATGGAAGCAGAGTCCAGAGAAGGGCAACTAATTATAAGGGGAATGGAGGGGCTTGAATATGCAGGCAGATTAGACAAGTTAGGGCTGTTTACATTGGAGAAGCGGCGGTTGCGTGGGGACATGATAACCTTATACAAATATTAATGCCCATACAGTGAACTCTCTGGTGCATTGTTCACTAATAGGTCATATCAGAGGACTCGTGGACATCCTTTAAGGTGGAAGAAAAGAAGTTTCATCTTCAAGTTAGGAGAGGTTTCTTTACAGTGAGAACGGTGAAACTGTGGAACTGTCTTCCAGCAGAGGTGTAATGGCAAGTTCATTGAATAACTTTAAAAAAGGCCTGGATAAGTTTCTAAAACTAAAAAATATTGAGAATTACTGGTATTAATGCATAGATCTGGTTGATCCAGGGATACTTTCCGATTGCCGTTTGGAGTCAGGAAGGAATTTTTTCCCCCCTTTTTTAGCTGGGGTTTTTTTGCCTTCCTCTGGATCAACTGTTGGTAGGGTTAAAAAAAAAAAAAAAAAAAAAAAAAAAAAGGGAATAGGTTGGACTTGATGGACGAATGTCTTTATTCAACCTTAATTACTATGTTACTAGTTACTATGTATTCTATAATAGTCTGGTGTAGAAATCAATAACTGCTTCTCTGTGTTCTATAATAGTCTGGTGATATAGAATCAATAACTGCTTCCTTTATTCTATAATAGTCTGGTGATAAGAATCAATAACTGCTTCCTGTGTTCTATAATAGTCTGGTGATAGAGAATCAATAACTGCTTCCTGTATTCTATAATAGTCTGGTGATATAGAATCATAACTGCTTCCTGTATTCTATAATAGTCTGGTGATAGAGAATCAATAACTGCTTCCTGTATTCATAATAGTCCTGGTGATAAGAATCAATAACTGCTTCCTGTGTTCTATAAATGTCTGGTGATAGAGAATCAATAACTGCTTCCTTGTGTCTATAATAGTCTGGTGATAAAGAATCAATAACTGCTTCCTGTTTTCTATAAATGTCTGGTGATAGAGAATCATAACTGCTTCCTGTATTCTATAATAGTCTGGTGATATAGAATCAATAACTGCTTCCTGTGTTCTATAATGTCTGGTGATAGAGAATCAATAACTGCTTCCTGTATTCTATAATAGTCTGGTGATAGAATCAATAACTGCTTCCTGTGTTCTATAAATGTCTGGTGATAGAGAATCAATAACTGCTTCGGTATTCTATAATAGTCTAGGGATATGAATCAATAACTGCTTCCTGTATCTATATAGTCTGGTGATTAGAATCAATACTGCTTCCTGTGTTCTATAAATGTCTGGTGATAGAGAATCAATAACTGCTTCCTGTATTCTAATAATAGTCTGGTGATATAGAATCAATCAACTGCTTCCTGTGTTCTATAAATGTCTGGTGATAGAGAATCAATACTGCTTCCTGTATTCTATATAGTCTGGTGATAAAGAATCAATAACTGCTTCCTGTGTCTATAAATGTCTGGTAGAGATCATAACTGCTTCCTGTATTCATAATTTCTGGTGATATAGAATCAATAACTGCTTCCTGTATTCTATAATAGTCTAGGGATATAGAATCAATAACTGCTTCCTTGTATTCTATAATGTCTGGTGATATAGAATCAATAACTACTTATCACTGCTTCCTGTGTTCTATAAATGTCTGGTGATAGAGAATCAATTAACTGCTTCTGTATTCTTAATAGTCTGGTGATATAGAATCAATAACTGCTTCCTGTGTTCTAAATGTCTGGTGATAGAGAATCAATAACTGCTTCCTGTATTCTATAATAGTCTGGTGATAAAGAATCAATAACTGCTTCCTGTGTTCTATAAAGTCTGGTGATAGAGAACAATAACTGCTTCCTGTGTTATTATAATAGTTGGTGATATAGAATCAATACTGCTTCCTGTATTCTATAATAGTCTGGATATAGAATCAATAACTGCTTCCTGTATTCTATAATAGTCTGGTGATATAGAATCAATAACTGCTTCCTGGTCTATACTTAGTTCGTGGTAAGAATCAATAACTGCTTCCTGGTTCTATAATATCTGGTGAGTAATCAATAAACTGCTTCCTGTGTCTTCATATTAGTCTGGTGGTATAGAATCAAAAACTGCTTCCTGTGTTCTCATATAGTCGGTGATATAGAATCAATAACTGCTTCTGTATTCTATAATAGTCTGGTGATAAGAATCAATAACTGCTTCCTGTGTCTATATTAGTTGGTGGTATAGAATCAATAACTGCTTCCTGTATTCTATAATAGTCTGGGGAATAGAATCAATAACTGCTTCCTGTGTTCTTAATAGTCTGGTGATAAGAATCAATAACTGCGTTTCTATAATAGTCTGGTGATAAGAATCAATAACTGCTTCCTGTGTTCTATATAGTCTGGTGATAAAGAATCAATAACTGCTTCCTGTGTTCTAAATAGTCTGGTGATAAAGAATCAATACTGCTTCCTGTATTCTATAATAGTCTGGTGATAAAGAATCAATAACTGTTCCTGTATTCTATAATAGTCTGGTGAAAAGAATCAATAACTGCTTCCTGTGTTCTATAATAATCTGGTGATATAGAATCAATAACTGCTTCCTGTATTCATAATAGTCTGGTGATATAGAACCTTTGACTGCTTCGTGTTCTATAATAGTCTGGTGATATAGAATCAAATAACTGCTTCCTGTATTCTATAATAGTCTGGTGATATAGAACCTTTGACTGCTTCCTGTATTCTAAATAGTCTGGTGATATAGAACCATTGACTGTCCTGTTCTATAATAGTCTGGTGATATAGATCAATAACTGCTTCTGTATTCTATAATAGTTGGTGATATAGAACCTTGACTGCTTCCTGTTCTATATAGTCTGGGATAAGAATCAATAACTGCTTCCTGTATTCTATAATAGTCTGGTGATATAGAACCTTTGACTGCTTCCTGTGTTCTATAATAGTCTGGTGATATAGAATCAATAACTGCTTCCTGTATTAAATCAATAACTGCTTCCTGTATTCTATAATAGTCTGGTGATATAGAATCACTGACTGCTTCCTGTATTCTATAATAGTCTGGTAATATAGAATCACTGACTGGTGAGTCTATTTACCAGACTATTATAGAATACAGGAAGCAGTCAGTGATTCTATATCACCAGACTATTATAGAATACAGGAAGCAGTTATTGATTCTATATCCCCAGACTATTATAGAACACAGGAAGCAGTCAATGGCTCTATATCACCAGACTATTATAGAATACAGGAAGCATTTATTGATTCTATACCCTAGACTATTATAGAATACAGGAAGCATTATTGATTCTTTATCACAGACTATTATAGAATACAGGAAGCAGTTATTGATTCTATATCCCAGACTATATAGAACACGAAGCAGTCAAGGTTCTATATCACCAACTATTATAGAATACAGAAGCAGTTATTGATCTATATCACCAGACTATTATAGACACAGGAACAGTCAATGGTTCTATATCACCAGACTATTTGAATACAGGAAGCAGTCAAAGGTTCTATATCACCAGACTATTATAGAATACAGGAAGCAGTTATTTGATTCTATATCACCAGACTATTATAGAACACGAAGCAGTCAAAGGTTCTATATCACCAGACTATTATGAATACAGGAAGCAGTTATTGATTCTATATCACCAGATTATTATAGAACACAGGAAGCAGTTATTGATTCTTATATCACCAGACTATTATAGAATACAGGAAGCAGTTATTGATTCTTATCACCAGACTATATAGAATACAGGAAGCAGTATTGATTCTTATCACCAGACTATTTAGAACACAGGAAGCAGTTTTGATTCTTTATCACAGACTATATAGAACACAGGAAGCAGTTATTGATTCTTTATCACCAGACTATTATAGCAAGGACCAGTTATTGATTCTTATCCCAGACTATTATAGAACACAGGAAGCAGTTATTGATTCTATCCCCAGACTATTATAGAATACAGGAAGCAGTTATTGATTCTATACCACCAGACTAATATAGAACACAGGAAGCAGTTATTGATTCTTATCACCAGACTATTATAGAATACAGAAAGCAGTTATTGATTCTATATCACCAGACTATATAGAACACAGGAAGCAGTTATTGATTCTATACCACCAGACTAATATGAAACACAGGAAGCGTTATTGATTACTCACCAGACTATTATAGAACCAGGAAGCAGTTTTATTGATTCTATACCACCGAACTAAGTATAGCACCAGGAAGCAGTTATTGATTCTATATCACCAGACTATTATAGAATACAGGAAGCAGTTATTGATTCTATATCCTAGACTATTATAGAATACAGGAAGCATTATTTGATTCTATATCACCAACTATTATAATACACAGGAAGCAGTTATTATTCTCTATCACCAGACATTTATAGAACACAGGAAGCAGTTATTGATTCTTTATCACCAGACTATTATAGAATACAGGAAGCAGTTATTGATTCTCTATCACCAGACATTATAGAACACAGGAAGCAGTTATTGATTCTATATCACCAGACTATTATAGAATACAGGAAGCAGTTATTGATTCTCTATCACCAGACATTTATAGAACACAGGAAGCAGTTATTGATTCTATATCACCAGACTATTATAGAATACAGGAAGCAGTTATTGATTCTATATCCCTAGACTATTATAGAATACAGGAAGCAGTTATTGATTCTCTATCACCAGACATTTATAGAACACAGGAAGCAGTTATATGATTCTCTATCACCAGACTATTAGTAAATACAGAAGCGAGTTATTGATTCCTTCACACCAGACATTATAGAACACAGGAAGCAGTTATTGATTCTATATCACCAGACTATTATAGAATACAGGAAGCAGTTATTGATTCTCTATCACCAGACATTTGATAACACAGGGAAGCAGTTATTGATTCTTATCACCAACTATTATAGAACACAGGAAGCAGTTATTGATTCTCTTCACCAGACATTTATGAACACAGGAAGCAGTTATTGATATCTTATCACCAGACTATTATAGAATACAGGAAGCAGTTATGATTCTCTATCACCAGGACTATTATAGAATACAGAAGCATGTATTGATTCTATATCACCAGACTATTATAGAATACAGGAAGCAGTTATTGATTCTCATATCACCAGACTATTATAGAACACAGGAAGCAGTTATTGATTCTTATCACCAGACTATTATAGAACACGAAGCAGTATTGATTCTATATCACAGATAATATAGAACACAGGAAGCAGTTATTGATTCTCTATCACCAGACTATTATAGAATACATAGTAAACATAGTAACATAGTAATTAAGTTGAATAAAGACATTCGTCCATCAAGTCCAACCTATCCCTTTTTTTTTTTTTTTTTTTTTTTTTTAACCCTACCTAACAGTTGATCCAGAGGAAGGCAAAAAACCCAGCTAAAAAAGGGGGGAAAAAATTCCTTCCTGACTCCAAACGGCAATCGGAAAGTATCCCTGGATAACCAGATCTATATGCATTAATACCAGTAATTCTCAATATTTTTTAGTTTTAGAAACTTATCCAGGCCTTTTTTAAAGTTATTCAAATTGCCATTACCACCTCTGCTGGAAGACAGTTCCACAGTTTCACCGTTCTCCTGTAAAGAACCTCTCCTAACTTGAAGATGAAATTCTTTTTCTCCAACCTTAAAGGATGTCCACGAGTCCTCTGATATGACCTATTAGTGAACAATGCACCAGAGAGTTCACTGTATGGGCCATTAATATATTTGATAAGGTTATCATGTCCCCACGCAACCGCCGCTTCTCCAATGTAAAGCCCTAACTTGTCTAATCTGCCTGCAATTCAAGCCCCTCCATTCCCCTTATTAATTTAGTTGCCCTTCTCTGGACTGCTTCCATTTCCAAGATGTCCCTTTTGTATATGGGATTCCAAAACTGCACCGCATATTCCAAATGAGGCCTTACCAGTGCCTTGTAAAGAGGAGATAATATTTTTCTCTCTTGAATCTATTCCCCTCTTTATACAAGACAATATCTTGCTAGCTCTAGCTGTTGCTACCTGGCATTGTTGCTACAGCTAAGTCTGTTATCTACCAGAACCCCCAAATCTTTTTCCATTTCAGATGCACCTAACACAGTTATTTAGGTGTAGTGTAGGTGCACAGGATTATTAAATCCCAAATGCATCACCTTACATTTATCAACATTGAATCTCATCTGCCATTCTGCTGCCCATTTTGATAATCTATCTAGTCTGCTTGCAGCACTTGCACATCATTGGAAGTTTCCAAAGCTCTGCATAATTTAGTGTCATCAGCAAACACAGAGACCTTGCTCTCAATGCCCCTTCTAAGTCATTTATAAACAGATTAAACAGAAGCGGCCCCAGTACAGAACCCTGAGGAACTCCGCTTAGAACTTTAGCCCACATAGATGTGCTCCATTAACCACCACTCTCTGTTTGCGGTCCAATAACCAGTTCTCTATCCATGCACAATGTTTTCTTCAAGGCCAACAGTCCTCAGTTTATACATTAGTCGCCTATGTGGCACAGTATCAAAGGCTTTTGCAAAATCCAAATATACCACATCCACAGCTGTGCCTGAATCTAACTCTTACTCACTTCTTCATAAAAACCAATTAAATTTGTCTGGCATGATCTATTTCTCATAAATCCATGCTGACTACCTACTAATAAGATGATCTCTGGAGACAAAGTCAAGGATATAATCCCTTAACAGTTTCCATCACCTTCCCTACCACTGATGTTAGGCTTACAGGTCTAAGTTACCAGGCGTGTGAACGACTACCTTTTTTGAATATTGGTTTACATTGGCTTTTTTCCAATCCAGCGGCACATCCCCAGACAAAAGCGAATCTGAAAGATGAGACACAGGTCTTGCTAGAACTGACTAAGCTCTTTTAAATCCTAGGATGCAATCCATCTGGTCCTGGCGCTTTATTGATATTAACTTTGTCTAATTGATTCCGTACCATATCCTCTGTTATCCAATGTGAAAACTCTTCATTCCTCCCTGCACATTGTTACAATCCCTACTGTAAGGATTCTCAACAGTAAAACCGATGTAAAAAAAACGTTTAGCAGATTAGCCTTTTCGGCATCCTCTCCAACCACCTCAGCTCCATTATTTAATGGTCCCCCATTCTCAGTCCTCATTTTTTTACCATTTATATACTTAAAACATCTTGGGGTTGGACTTGCTTTGTTCGGCAATCCGTATTTCATTTTCTATTTTAGTAGTTTATTGCTTTCTTGCACTCTTTATTACAACTTTTGAAGTCCCTGTAAGCCTGTTCTGTGCCTTCTGCTTTCAAAATTTAAAAGCCCTTTCTTTTTTTCCATTCCCTTTTTACCTGGCATAAGCCATGCAGAGTGGACCTAATTTTTTTACTTGTTTCCTAAAGGTACCGATTTGGAGAGTTATAGTTTAATATCCTTTAAAAGTGGTCCACATCTGCTCAGTATCTTTACCTAGAAACAGTTCCCCCCAGTCTATGAGCAGGAGCGATTCCTTTAAAAGCATAAAATTAGCTTTCCTAAAGTTAAAAGTTTTTGTTAAGCCAGTGCCTTTAGTTTTCGCAACCTATATTAAATGACACTATATCATGGTCACTATTCCCTAAGCTTCCCATTACCTTCATCTCCAAAATGAGCTCTGGGTATTAGATATCACCAGACTCCAACCGCATTCTTTCTAGTAGGAACTTCTACCATCTGTGAAAGAAAATGCTCATATAGGAAATTTAAGAACTTTATACCTTTTGAGGTGCTGGCAGTTCCATTACTCCATCTATTTCAGGTAGTTAAAATCCCCCTAACCAGAACATGCCCCATACCAGCAGCCTTCGCCAACTGCATATGGAATTCATTTCCACCTCTTCCCCGGCATTTGGCGGCTTATAACACACTCCAACAATTAATTTACCTACCTTCTTGCTTCCTACACAGTTCCACCCATAATGTTTCTGCCGCATCATTTGCTCCCCCATCTATTCCATCTTTTAAATTTGGCTTCAATTCCTGTTTAACATACATACTACTCCTCCTCCTTTCTTATTAACTCGGTCATGTCTAAATAAGGAGTACCCTTCAATATTTACGTCCAGTCGTGTGAATCATTAAGCCATGATTCTGCTATACCAATTACTCATACCTTTCCTTTAGAGCTATTATTTCAAGTTCGCCGGTTTTTCCAGCCAGACTCCTTGCATTTGTAAACATACATTTTAGATTATCAATTGATTTACTTCCATACATGGTCGTACATGCCTCCTTATCCTCTATGCTCCCCCCCCTCCTTCTCCTCCCTCCGTTGTGTTACTAGCCCCCAGATCCCTAACTTCTCTATCTACCCCTGTGTAGTTAACTTTCCCTCCCCCCCCATACCTAGTTTAAAATCTCCTCCAACCCCCTAGCCATCTCTCCCCCAAAACAGTTGCACCATCACCATTGGGTGCAATCCGTCACTACAAAGAGCCTGTAGCCAACAGAAAAGTCAGCCCAGTTCTCTAAAACCCCAACCCCATCTCCTTCACCACTCTCTTAGCCACGCATTTATACTCCTGAGCTCCCGTTGCCTCCCTAGCGTAGCACGTGGCTGCGGTAGTATTTCTGAAATCACTACCCTGGAGGTCCTTGCTTTTAAACTTGGCCCCTAATTCTCGAAATCATTTTTAAGGACCTCACCTCCACCTCTAACTTTGTCATTGGCACCAATGTGAACCAAGACCGCCGGGTCACAAATTAAGGGTATGTACATTGGGGGGGAAAAAATTAAATTGCCCATTAGTGGAAACTATAATTCATCCTTACTATCACTGTACTGTTGCTTTTTGAATCTGCCCCCTATTCATTAGATATCCATCTGAAAATCTTAACTTTAGCATTTCTGTAAGCAGTTTGCGTAGCGGAATGGTTTTGACACGTTGGTTTGCTGTATGCTGTATACAGTTTTGACAGTTGGTATGGGAGAAAATAGTCAGGTCGTGGTCAGAGACTGAGCAAAAAACAAGTATTGTATTGAAGAAACGCAGCAACACACACACCTCAGAGTAAGTGCTACTTACATATATTTATTTATACTTAAGATGACGCAAAGTATTTTTTTTTAGTATACATACATTTAAGATAAGATTCTCGGTTTTGGTATTAGGTCTTCAGCAGTAGAGGATTTTATAATTATGATAATATCCTATTATTAACATTCTCAGAAGTTTATATATTATATTTATGTAAATTATTAGATTTATACTAAGGTAGTTAAACTTCTGGTAGATTAAATTCGCGACATGGAATTCTCAGTAGGGCTGGCTGAAAAGAGAAACTATAGAGTATATTAAGTTTGTAACAGAATGGGTAATTCCTATCTCTACAATATTGTTCTGTGAGTAGCACCAACATAAAGAAAACTGCTTCTGCCAAGCTCCTCCTGGCTCACCACTATCATACAAGAGGAGTTCAGGACTAACTTTTCAGATGAAAGATAAAATGTACGTACTGGTGCTCCTTATGGAAATAATATTGGGAGGTAGAAATATCTATCCTATCTTTCTTTCCCAGGTACTTTTATTTGAAAACTTTTTTTTACGGTATTGTTGTCTTTTAGGTTTGTTCTGAGGTGGGCTTGTCCTAAATTAAGCAGAGTTCTAGATGTAACTGCATCCCATATAGCCCGTCTGACCCTTAACATCTGGTTAGCAGGGCTTCATTGGCCAATCAAGACAGTTCCATAATCCCATAGTCCAATATCACTTCTAGTCCACTTTACCACTCTTGTGACATAGAAAAAAATGATGTATCACATCTTTGAAAAGGAAGGCTTTCAAGTGCCAGGGGTAATGTGGGAGAGTTTGCACCATAACCCATGACTTTATTTTGCATGTATGGGGGACACAATTTCCCAGGGCAAAAAAACAAAAGAAACAATAAATGAAATATGTAAAGTCAGAATGTAACGAGTTACATTTTCAAGACACATTATTTGAATTTAGTTTTGTGATTTTGTATTTTTCCATTCCTATCTGGGTTCAGGTGTTATCTATGCATGGGTTCTTCCATCTAAAGGATGATAATGGAAGAGCGTGCAGTGTATGCTGTATAGCAAATTAATGTTAATAATAAAACTGTTACATAATCTTTCACTCCGCTCCTTGCTAACAGAAAGCTTGCTCAAGGCTATGAAGGAATATATATAAGGCAGCATGTGTCCTCTGGATACTTCAGTTTTGATTACCTACCTTTCAACACTGTCATAAAACCGTATAATTTCTGCTGAGTAATTAAATGAAAACTTAACATTTGAATTTATGGTATTCTGTTTACATGGTTGCATGTATAAGTATGAAATGCTTGCTATTAACATTAACAGCAGGAAGCAGGCAGCTTTAACCTGCATAAGAACATAAAAAGTGTTGATATAAATGGAGTGTTCTTGCAAAATAAATGTCAGTTAACACCTTAATACTGTGTAATGCAAAATATTTATGACAAGCAGTATATTCAATAAATATATATTATATATACTTTCTATCTCTCTGCACTTGCATTTAAACATAATTGAAATTTTTTTCTTTTTAAAATGATTGACAATGGGCACTGCTGCAAATATGTGACTTTAGGCATATAGCCATGTTAACCCAGGAAGTATAAATGGACCAATCATTTTAAGCCTGCTGGGACTGTACTATCATCAAGAAGCTCTACTTTTTTCTTTTTTGCCTTCCAATTGTCACTGTATCTTATTAATTTCGTTGAAAGAAGGGATGTGTTATGGGAAAATTGGGTATGTTTGCATGATGTTGTCTGGGAAGTTGCCAATAAGCCATTAAACAAGCTTTGTACAGTATGGATGGTTATACTTTATGATGTAGCATAAAAAACTGCCTGTGACTCTAAATGAGGTTGTCCATAACATAACCAAAATATTATTCATTATAATGTCATTCTACATTAAAACACTCCACTCCAGTCTGCAGTGCAAAAGAGTCACGGGCCCCCCAGAAAAACTATGAACCTATCCCTGCTTATCTACAGCCGTTTTCTGGGGGGGAGGCTGTGTCTATCAGAGAAAAAAAGGAAGTTGTGGCACCCTGGCTCCTGGGCCCCCCTGCATAGCAGGGTCTGTCCCATGGTAGGTTACGACATGGCAGTTTTGCGGCTGTACTCTACAATTCATGCAGAACTGTATTACTACCCAAGGCTTTCCTTAATTTTGATTAGTAAGTGATAATGTTCGGAATCCAGATACTTTTTACCTTTTATGTGTATGGATATGTGTTCTCGATCATACATCGGACTCTTGACATTAGAAAAACTAGAAAACCTTGGTGAATTGTAAAATCAATTTAATGTTAAACAGAGAACAAAAAAGGAAACCAAGGGCATATTTATAAAAGCACGCTATTACCATTTCGCCATACGCAACTTTAACTATCACTATTTTTAAGCCAGGACTGTACAACTATTAATCGTGGTCGTACATTATGATCGCGATTACACATTTATGTCACAATTGTATTGTACCATCGCTTATGCAATACTAAAGCAATAGTCTGCACTGCTTGGTATGTACGGCCATTTGGGAGAAAATAACATATTGAAATTATTTTACCTTATTAGTAGATCATGTATAAATCAAGTATAGGCTAAAGAAAAGACATACTGTATATAGATGAGAAACATGTTAGTAAACTAAGTATTGTTGTCCTAATCAAACCTTTTAGTTTGTTTATATTGTCGTAATTCAATTGAATGTATGTGGTAAAATTGTTTGTACTTTTTGTGAACATCTTGTTTGTTCTTAGCTGGATTGTTAGATTGTAATTTTTTTAATGTTGCCTTATGAACGTATATTTTTTGATAAAGACAGCTTATCTCCCATCTTTTAAATGCATGCATTTTATTGCACATTTTCTATTGTCCTTAAGCCATAGGAATCTCAAACAGTTCCCATTATTTCTATTTGCATTAATAAAATGCTTCCCATATTCTATAATAGTGTCTGGTGATAAAGAATCAATAACGCTTCCTGTGTTCTATAATAGTCTGGTGATAGAGAATCAAAACTGCTTCCTGTATTCTATAATAGTCTGGTGATATAGAATCAATAAACTGCTTCCTGTATTCTATAATGTCTGGTGATAGAGAATCAATAACTGCTTCCTGTATCTATAATAGTCTGGTGATATAGAATCAATAACTGCTTCCTGTGTTCTATAAATGTCTGGTGATAGAGAATCATAACCGATTTCCTGTTTTAAAGAGATTTTTCTGTTTTTAAGAGAATGACAGCGTAAAAAACTAAAGACGTTTATAACTGTGGTTGCAGTCCTAGTAAATGTACTAACCTAACACTATTTATTTTAGGAGGGTGCGTGTAAGTAATTAATCACTAGTGTATTTTTTATTTTTTTACTACTACTGCTTGAATAAGGTGGTAGGAATTGTTTGAGTAAACTCAAAGCACTGGATTACTAAAAACAATACTTGTGTTTAAAAAAACACTGTTACTGTGGAGAGGGGGCTGGTAGGAGACAAAGGGAAAGGTTTTTTTTTTTTCTCTCTCTCTCTGATTGGATGGGGGTGTAACTAATTGGTTTTAAATTGGCTGAGGCCTGTGGCTCTGGTTGGTTTTGAACCTCATTTAAGGCCTGTCCCATGAGCGATTAGCTCTGAGCGATTTCCTGTTTTAAAGAGATTTTTCTGTTTTTAAGAGAATGACAGCGTTAAAAAAACTAAAGCGTTTTTAAAACAAGAAAGCGTTTAGAACAACACTATTCTCTTGCTTGTGTCTCTGCTGTTATGCTGTTTTAGTATGGACAGTTGTTGGGCCGCGCAATGTGCATCCTGCCGCATGTATGGGATCTGGAGCAGCCGCCCCAGGGGACCTATGTATGTGTCAGATGTGAGTGGGTTGCCATTTGGAATCTGAGGTACAGAGTCTAAGGGGTAAACTTGCAGCATTGCAGGACTTGGCAAACCTGGGGGAAATGCAGGTACTGGCAGGGGCCAGTAAACTGGTGGGTGGAGATGGGGCAGATAAAAGTGAGAAGGAAGAAGATTTGTAAGGGTACCACGGGGAAGTAGGGGACGGAAGGAGGATAGGGGGGCTTCTTCCCGCGGTCGATCCAAACAGATTTGCCATTTTAGGTGAAGAGTGGAGGACGATGGCTCGGAAGCAGCATGTATGGAGCGGGCCTTTCCCTGAGCAACCCAGGGGACGGCCATCTCAAATACAAGGGAGGGAGAGAACTGGGGGTAGGAAGGATAGACAGGTGGTAGTGTAGGGGATTCTATTATAGAAGGGTAGATAGGGAATCTGTCGCCAGGACCCTGCATGCCGAAGTGTGTTGTCTGCCTGGTGCTAGGGTTGGCGACATGTGTGGATCTGTGTAGACAGATTATTGGGTGGGTGGGAGTGGACCCGGCGGTCTTGGTTCACATTGGTGCCAATGACAAAGTTAGAGGTGGAGGTGAGGTCCTTAAAAATGATTTCCGAGAATTAGGGGCCAAGTTAAAAGCAAGGACTCCAGGGTAGTGATTTCAGAAATTACTACCGCAGCCACAGTGCTACGCTAGGGAGGCAACGGGAGCTCAGGAGTAAAAATGCGTGGCTAGAGAGGTGGTGTAAGGAGATGGGGTTTGGTGGTTTTAGAGAACTGGGCTGACTTTTCTGTTGGCTACAGGCTCTTTAGTAGTGAAGGATTGCACCTCAATGGTGATGGTGCAACTGTTTTGGGGGAGAGATGGTAGGGGGTTGGAGGAGATTTTAAACTAGGTATGGGGGGGGAGGGAAAGTTTAACTACACAGGGGTAGATAGAGAAGTTAGGGATCTGGGGGCTAGTAACACAACGGAGGGAGGAGAAGGAGGGGGGGGAGCATAGAGGATAGGAGGCATGTACGACCATGTATGGAAGTAATCAATTGATAATCTAAAATGTATGTTTACAAATGCAAGGAGTCTGGCTGGAAAAACCGGCGAACTTGAAATAATAGCTCTAAAGGAAGGTATGATGTAATTGGTATAGCAGAATCATGGCTTAATGATTCACACGACTGGACAGGAAATATTGAAGGGTATCCTATTTAGACATGACCGAGTTATAAAAGAAAGGAGGAGGAGTAGTATGTATGTTAAACAGGAATGAAGCCAATTTAAAAGATGAATAGATGGGGGAGCAAATGATGCGGCAGAAACATTATGGGTGGAACTGTGTACAGGAAGCAAGAAGGTAGGTAAATTAATTGTTGGAGTGTGTTATAAGCCGCCAAATGCCGGGGAGGGGTGGAAATGAATCTCCATATGCAGTTGGCGAAGGCTGCTGGTATGGGGCATGTTCTGGGTATGGGGGATTTTAACTACCCTGAAATAGATTGAGTAATGGAAGCCGCAGCACCTCAAAAGGTATAAGTTCTTAAATTTCTATATGAGCATTTTCTTTCACAGATGGTAGAAGTTCCTACTAGAAGAATGCGTTGTTGGATTGGTGATATCTAATAACCCAGAGTCATTTTGGAGATGAAGGTAATGGGAAGCTTAGGGAATAGTGACCATGATATAGTGTCATTTAATATAGGTTGCAGAAAAACTAAAGTGCACTGGCTTAACAAAAACTTTTAACTAGGAAAGCTAATTTTATGCTTTTAAAGGAATCGCCTGCTCATAGACTGGGGGGAACTGTTTCTAGGTAAAGATACTGAGCAGATGTGGACCACTTTTAAAGGATATTAAACATAAAAATCTCCAAATCGGTACCTTAGGAAACAAGTGTAAAAAAAATTAGGTCCACTCCTGCATGGCTTAATGCTCAGGTAAAAAGGGAAATGGAAAAAAGAAAGGGCTTTTAAAATTTTGAAAGCAGAAGGCACAGAACAGGCTTACAGGGACTTCAAAAGTGTAATAAAGAGTGCAAGAAAGCAATTAAACTAGCTAAAATAGAAAATGAAATACGGATTGCGAACAAAGCAAGTCCAACCCCAAGATGTTTTTTAAGTATATAAATGGTAAAAAAATGAGGACTGAGAATGTGGGACCATTAAATAATGGAGCTGAGGTGGTTGTAGAGGATGCGAAAAGGCTAATCTGCTAAACCGTTTTTTTACATCGGTTTTTACTGTTGAGAATCCTTACAGTAGGGATGTAACAATGTGCAGGGAGGAAATGAAGAGTTTTCACATTGGATAACAGAGGATATGGTACGGAATCAATTAGACAAAGTTAATATCAATAAAGCGCCAGGACCAGATGGATTGCATCCTAGGATTTTAAAAGAGCTTAGTTCAGTCTAGCAAGACCACTGTGTCTCATCTTTTCAGATTCGCTTTTGTCGGGGATGTGCCGCTGGATTGGAAAAAAGCCAATGTAATACCAATATTCAAAAAAGGTAGTCGTTCACAGCTGGTAACTATAGACCTGTAAGCCTAACATCAGTGGTAGGAAGGTGATGGAAACTTTGTTAAGGGATCATATCCTTGACTTGTCTCCAGAGATCATCTTATTAGTAGTAGTCAGCATGGATTTATGAGAAATAGATCATGCCAGACAAATTTAATTGGTTTTTATGAAGAAGTGAGTAAGAAGTTAGATTCAGGCACGCTGTGGGATGTGGTATATTTGGATTTGCAAAAGCCTTTGATACTGTGCCACATAGGCGACTAATGTATAAACTGAGGACTGTTGGCCTTGAAGAAAACATTTGTTCATGGATAGAGAACTGGTATTGGACCGCAAACAGAGAGTGGTGGGTAATGGAGCTACATCTAGTGGGCTAAAGTTCTAAGCGGAGTTCCTCAGGGTTCTGTACTGGGGCCGCTTCTGTTTAAATCTGTTTATAAATGACTTAGAAGGGGCATTGAGAGCAAGGTCTCTGTGTTTGTGATGACACTAAATTATGCAGAGCTTTGGAAACTTCCAATGATGTGCAAGTGCTGCAAGCAGACCTAGATAGATTATCAAAATGGGCAGCAGAATGGCAGATGAGATTCAATGTTGATAAATGTAAGGTGATGCATTGGGATTTAATAATCCCTGTGCCACCTACACCATAAATAAATCTGTGTTAGGTGCATTGAAATGGAAAAGATTTGGGGGTTCTGGTAGATAACAGACTTAGCTGTAGCAAACAATGCCAGGTAGCAACAGCTAGAGCTAGCAAGATATTGTCTTGTATAAGAGGGGAATAGATTCAAGAGAGAAAAATATTATTCTCCCTCTTTACAAGGCACTGGTAAGGCCTCATTTGGAATATGCGGTGCAGTTTTGGAATCCCATACAAAAGGGACATCTTGGAAATGGAAGCAGTCCAGAGAAGGGCAACTAAATTAATAAGGGGAATGGAGGGGCTTGAATATGCAGGGAGATTAGACAAGTTAGGGCTGTTTACATTGGAGAAAAGCGGCGGTTGCGTGGGGACATGATAACCTTATACAAATATTAATGGCCCATACAGTGAACTCTCTGGTGCATTGTTCACTATAGGTCATATCAGAGGACTCGTGGACATCCTTTAAGGTTGGAAGAAAAGAAGTTTCATCTTCAAGTTAGGAGAGGTTTTCTTACACGTGAGAACGGTGAAACTGTGGAACTGTTTCCAGCAGAGGTGGTAATGGCAAGTTCATTGAATAACTTTAAAAAAGGCTGGATAAGTTTCTTAAAACTAAAAAATATTGAGAATTACTGGTATTAATGACATATAGATCTGGTTGATCCAGGGATACTTTCCGATTGCCGTTTGGAGTCAGGAAGGAATTTTTCCCCCCTTTTTTAGCTGGGGTTTTTTGCTCCTCTGGATCAACGTTAGGTAGGGTTAAAAAAAAAAAAAAAAAAAAAAAAAAAAAAAAAGGGAATGGTTGGACTTGATGGACGAATGTCTTTATTCAACCTTAATTACTATGTTACTAGTTACTGTATTTATAATAGTCTGGTGATAGAGAATCAATAACTGCTTCCTGTGTTTTATAATAGTCTGGTGATAAGAATCAATAACTGCTTCCTGTATTCTATAATAGTCTGGTGATAAGAATCAATAACTGCTTCCTTGTGTTCTATAATAGTCTGGTGATAGAGAATCAAAACTGCTTCCTGTATTCATAATAGTCTGGTGATAAGAATCAATAACTGCTTCCTGTATTCTATAATAGTCTGGTGATAGAGAATCAATAACTGCTTCCTGTATTTATTAATAGTCTGGTGATGATAAGAATCAATAATGCTTCCTGTGTTCTATAATGTCTGGTGATAGAGAACAATAACGCTTCCTGTGTTATAATAGTCTGGTGTAAAGAATCAATAACTGCTTCCTGTGTTCTATAATGTTGGTGATAGAGAATCAATAACTGCTTCCTGTATCTATAATAGTCTGGTGAATATAGATAAATAACTGGTCCTGTTTTCTATAAATGTCTGGTGATAGAGAATCAATAACGTTCCTGTATTCTATAATAGTCTGGTGATAGAGAATCAATAACTGCTTCCGTGTTCTATAAATGTCTGGTGATAGAGAATCAATAACTGCTTCCTGTATTCTTAATAGTCTAGGGATATAGAACAATAACTGCTTCCTGTATTCTATAATAGTCTGGTGATATAGAATCAATAACTGCTTCCTGTGTTCATTAAATGTCTGGTGATAGAGAATCAATAACTGCTTCCTGTATTCATAATAGTCTGGTGATATAGAATCAATAACTGCTTCCTGTGTTCTATAAAGTCTGGTGATAGAGAATCAATAACTGCTTCCTGTATTCTATAATAGTCTGGTGATAAAGAATCAATAACTGCTTCCTGTGTTCTATAAATGTCTGGTGATAGAGAATCAATAACGCTTCCTGTATTTATAATAGTCTGGTGATAAGAATCAATAACTGCTTCCTGTATTCTATAATAGTCTAGGGATATAGAATCAATAACTGCTCCTGTATTCTATAATAGTCTGGTGATATAGAATCAATAACTGCTTCCTGTGTTTATATTAGTCTGGTGGTATAGAATCAATAACTGCTTCCTGGTTCTATAATAATCGTGATATAGAATCAATAACTGCTTCCTGTGTTCTATATTAGTCTGGTGGTATAGAATCAATAACTGCTTCCTGTGTTCTATTAGTCTGGTGATATAGAATCAATAACTGCTTCCTGTATTCTATAATAGTCTGGTGATATAGAATCAATAACTGCTTCCTGTGTTCTATATTAGTCTGGTGGTATAGAATCAATAACTGCTTCCTGTATTCTATAATAGTCTGGGGAAATAGAATCAATAACTGCTTCCTGTGTTCTATAATAGTCTGGTGATAAAGAATCAATAACTGCTTCCTATGTTCTATAATAGTCTGGTGATAAAGAATCAATAACTGCTTCCTGTGTTCTATAATAGTCTGGTGATAAAGAATCAATAACTGTTTCTGTGTTCTATAATAGTCTGGTGATAAAGAATCAATAACTGCTTCTGTATTCTATATAGTCTGGGATAAAGAATCAAAACGCTTCCTGTATTCTATAATAGTCTGGTGATAAGAATCAATAACTGCTTCTGTGTTCTATAATAATCTGGTGATATAGAATCAATACTGCTTCTGTATTCTATAATAGTCTGGTGATATAGAACCTTTGACTGCTTCTGGTTTCTAATAGTCTGGTGATATGAATCAATAAATGCTTCCTGTATTTATAATAGTCTGGTGATATAGAACCTTTGACTGCTTCCTGTATTCTATAATAGTCTGGTGATATAGAACCATTGACTGCTTCCTGTGTTCTATAATAGTCTGGTGATATAGAATCAATAAAACTGCTCCTGTATTCTATAATAGTCTGGTGATAAGAACCTTTGACTGCTTCCTGTGTTCTATAATAGTCTGGTGATATAGAATCAATAACTGCTTCCTGTATTCTATAATAGTTCGGTGATAAAGAATCAATAACTGCTCTGTATTCTATAATAGTCTAGGGATATAGAATCAATAACTGCTTCTGTAATCTATAATAGTCTGGTGATATAGAGCCATTGACTGCTTCCGTGTTCTATAATAGTCTGGGGATATAGAATCAATAACTGCTTCCTGTATTCTATAAAGTCTGGTGATATAGAATACTGACTGCTTCCTGTATTCTATAATAGTCTGGTAATATAGAATCACTGACTGTACAACTATTAATCGTGGTCGTACATTATGATCGGATTACACATTTATGATCACAATTGTTATTGTACCATCGCTTATGCAATACTAAAGCAATAGGCTGTACTGCTTGGTATTGTACGGCCATTTGGGAGAAAATAACATATTGAAATTTATTTTACCTTAATTAGTAGATCATGTTATAAATCAAGTTATAGGCTAAGAAAAGACATACTGTATATAGATGAGAAACTGTTGGTAAACTAAGTATGTTGTCCTATCAAACCTTTTAGTTTGTTTATATTGTCAGCTAATTCAATTGAATGTATGTGGTAAAATTGTTTGTACTTTTTGTGAACATCTTGTTTTGTTCTTAGTGGATTTTAGATTGTAATATTTTTTTAATGTTGCCTCATGAACGTATATTTTTTGATAAAGACAGCTTACTTCCCATCTTTTAAATGCATGCATTTTTATTGCACATTTCTATTGGCCTTAAGCCATAGGAATCTCAAAACAGTTCCACATTTTTCTATTTGCTAATAAAATGCTTCCCATATTCTATAATAGTCTGGTGATAAAGAATCAATAACTGCTTCCTGTGTTCTATAAATGTCTGGTGATAAAGAATCAATAACTGCTTCCTGTGTTCTATAATAGTCTGGTGATAGAGAATCAATAACTGCTTCCTGTATTCTATAATAGTCTGGTGATATAGAATCAATAACTGCTTCCTGTATTCTATAATAGTCTGGTGATAGAGAATCAATAACTGCTTCCTGTATTCTATAATAGTCTGGTGATATAGAATCAATAACTGCTTCCTGTGTTCTATAAATGTCTGGTGATAGAGAATCAATAACTGCTTCCTGTATTCTATAATAGTCTGGTGATAGAGAATCAATAACTGCTTCCTGTATTCTATAATAGTCTGGTGATAAAGAATCAATAACTGCTTCCTGTGTTCTATAATAGTCTGGTGATATAGAATCAATAACTGCTTCCTGTATTCTATAATAGTCTGGTGATAAAGAATCAATAACTGCTTCCTGTATTCTATAATAGTCTAGGGATATAGAATCAATAACTGCTTCCTGTATTCTATAATAGTCTGGTGATATAGAGCCATTGACTGCTTCCTGTGTTCTATAATAGTCTGGGGATATAGAATCAATAACTGCTTCCTGTATTCTATAATAGTCTGGTGATATAGAA